>CM053588.1:51000843-51029997 GCA_028646515.1 Pseudochirops corinnae
TCATTGAATGACCATATTTTCCCCTGAAGTATTATATTCAGTTTTGCTGGGTAGGTGATTCTTGGTTTTAGTCCTAACTCTTTTGTCTTCCAGAATGTCATATTCCGAGCCCTTCAATCCCATAGTGTAGAAGCTGCTAGATCTTGTTTTATCCTGATTGTGTTTCCACAATACTCAAATTGTTTCTTCCTGACTGCTTGCAATATTTTCTCCTTGACCTGGGAACTCTGGAATTTGGCTATAATATTCCTAGGAGTTTTATTTTTGTGATCTTTTTCAAGAGGTGATCAGTGAATTCTTTCAATTTCTATTTTGCCCTTTGGTTCTAGAATATCAGGGCAATTTTACTTGATAATTTCTTGAAGGATGGTGTGTAGATTCTTTTTTCAATCATGGCTTTTAGGTAGTCCAATAATTTTTAAATGATCTCTCCTGGATCTATTTTCCAGGTTGTTAGTTTTCCAAATGAGATATTTCACATTGCCCTCCATTTTTTTTTCATTTGTTTGGGTCTGTTTTATAGTATCTTGATTTCTCATAAAATCATTAGCTTCCAATTGCTCCAATCTAATTTTTAAGGAGTTTATTCTCTTCAGTGAATTTTTGAAATTTCTTTTCCATCTGGCAAATTTGGCTGTTTAAGGCATTCTTCTCCTCATTGGCTTTTTGGGCCTCTTTTGCCATTTGAGTTAGTCTATTCTTTAAGGTGTTATTTTCTTCCTTGTATTTTTGGGTCTCCTTTAGCAGGCTGTTGACTCACAATGATTTTCTTGAATCATTCTCATTTCTCTTTCCGATTTTTTCTCTACTTCTCTTATTTGGTTTTCAAAATCCTTCTTGAACTCCTCCATGGCCTGTAACCAGTTCACATTTTTCTTGGAAGCTTTTGATGCAGGAGTTCTGACTTTCTTGTCTTCCTCATGTTCCATGCTATGATCCTTTTTGTCCCCCCAAAAAGATTCTAAGGTCTGTTTGTGCTTCCTTTGCTTGCTCACATTGTCAGCCAATTACTTGACTTTTGAGCTCTTTGCCATAGTAGAACTCTACTTCCAGAATCAAGAGAGCTTTGTCCCAAATTGCTGAGGTTTTCATAACTGCTGGAGCTATTGGGAGGACACTGTCTCTATAGCCCCCACAAGCTCTGGCTCATTGGTCACACACCCCAGGACCACCACCAAAGACTGCAATCCAGATCTGAGCAGATTAAAACAAGAGAGATTACCCTCTAAATGTTCACTTGGTACAATCTGTAGGCCAGGATCTCCTGAGGCAGCCATGCAGTGCAGCCACCGTGCCTCCAGCTGCTTCTTAATCTAGGTGTAGCAGGTGCCAGACTGTGCTCTTGTGTCCCACTCCCCTTTCCAACAGAGTTCCACACTGACCTTTTATTTTGGCATTTATGGGTTGAGAAGTCTGGAAGCCACCACAGCTTCTGGTTATTCACTCTCCTGAAGTCTGCTCTGGCCACGCTGGTGGATGCCACCCTGGGGCTAGAACCAGTGGCTCCTGCGGGACTGTGCTCAGCTCCCAGTGTGCTGCAAGAGACCTTTCCTGTTGCCCTGTTGGCTGTCTTCAGCAGGAGATTTGTTTCTCTCTGTCACTTTGTGGGTTCTATAGCTTTAGCATTTGTTTAGAGTCATTTTTTTTTACAGGTATTAGAATTGTTTAGAGCTGGAGCACACACCAAATTTATGCTTCTACTTCTACATCTTGACTCTACCCTTGATACTCTTCTCTAAACCCACCGTTTCTACCTCCTTGTTGAAGCTACAATTATCTTCCCCACCTCTGTCTTTTCCTTTCTACCCAGAAGACTACTACCCTAGTTTAACCTCTCATTACCTCTCACTGACACCACTATAATAACCTCTTAATTGGTGCCTCTGATTCCAGCATCCCCCCTCTCCAATCCATCTTTCACCCAGATGTCAAAGCATCTCTCTGAGGTACAGACCTGACCATGTCATCCCTCTACTTTAAAACTTGAATTGTCTTCTAGTGCTTCTAGAACAGTGGTTTTCAACCTGTGGGTCACGACCCCTTTGGGGGTTGAAAGACCCTTTCACAGGGGTCATTTAAGACCATCAGAAAACACGTATTTCCAATGGTCTTAGGAACCAAGACACCGCTCCTCTATCTGTCTCCAGGAGAGTCTGCCCACATGCAGATATGCCCAGATATGAGTATTAAAGGATCATGGCATTAGAAAAGGTTGAGAACCACTGTTCTACAAGGGTTCTTTTTTTTTTTTTTTTTTTTTTTTGGTTTTTGGAGGGCAATTGGGGTTTAGAACAAGGGTTCTTAACCAAGGGTTCTCAGACCCTCAAGGACCTTGGAAAGGGAAAAAAAAATCACATTTCTATTTCAATATAATTGGTTTCCTTTATAATCCTCTGTATTTTATTTTATGAATTTAAAAACATTATTCTGAGATGGGATCCATAGACTTTACCACACTGCTGAAGGGATCCATGGCACAACAGATATATAAGTAAGAAAAAAAAACCCCAAACAAATGAAATTTAAGAATCCATGATCTAAGATAAAATATAGACTCTCTGGCTTGGCATATGGTACTCTCCATAATCTGGCTTCAACCTACCTATCCAATCTTAGTCCACTATTATATCCCTTTAAGCCCTCTCCATATTTCAGCCAAAGCAGATTAGTAGCTGTGTGATCCTGGGCAAGTCACTTAACCTCTATCTGCCTCAGTTTCCTCAATTGTAAAATGGGGGCAAAATAGCAGCTTCCAGGGTTGTGAGGGTGAACCATCCTCTATGCTTCAGATGCCTTTCCACCTTATTGAAGTATGTCAAAATCCTTATTTTTCTTCACACCTCTGCTCAAGGGTTACTTTTAGTAAAGCCTGTCCAAAATACTGTGTGTTTACTTATCTGTGTGGCATTTTTTGTCCTCACCTCACCTCTTCCCCACCACCAAGTAGAATGTAAGCTCTTTGAGGGCAGGACCTTTCTGTGCTTTAATGCCTAACACAGTGTCTTAACCATAGTGAATACTTAAAAAATACTTGTTGAATTATTTCGAAAAAGTGCTTATTTTCCAGGGGTGCCCAAACTCTCTCAGTAATTTTTTCATGGTGTCCCCGAGGCCAAAGGAAATATCTACCAGTTATGTTTGTTAAGTAATTAGGTTTAAAATTTAAAATATCACACTGGGATATGAGTTCCTTCCTATGGCCCAGCATTGTGGCCCCTGTGGGACAGGTCTACAGCAGGATGGGCAGCCCATGGAGTTAGTCTGTCAGGTCATCTCAGACAGACACCGCAGAGGGAGTCAGTGGGGCTGAAAATTGAATAGGAAGTGAGAAACTTGGATGACACATGAGAAACTGTCCTAAGTTACTCCTTGATGTAAAAGCTCATTTCTTTAATCGGTCAGTTAACAAACTCTTATTAAATACCTACTATGTACAAGACACTGTGCTAAACTCTGGAAATACAAAGAAAGGTAACAAACAAACTGTTGACCAATATTTTCCTGATGATGTTTCAAGGCTGCAAATCATAGTTTTGAGAAGGCTGAGTGTGTGTGTGTGTGTGTGTGTGTGTGTGTGTATGTGTGTGTGTTTAGGGTTTTGGAGAGCACAAATATAGGTTTTAATAGTACTATGAATGATATATTTATTATAGGATTTTGAGAGTACATTCTAAAATGATGCACTATGTCATCTAGAGCCTGTCAATGAGAGGTTTCACATCATTTTCAGACAGCCTGCTACAGCTTAAGCATCCCTGACAGGCAGGGAGGAAGAAAGAATTCTTTTTCCATTTTGTAGACAAGGAAACCCCAGTCTCAGCCAAGGAAGTCCCAAAGGGCTCAGTGCCTTGCTGAGCTCAAGAGGATCCTCTCCTTCTCCAAATCACCAGGCATTTATTTTGCAACTATTTTATATCTTTGGCTTCATGTAGTGAAGGAAGACCTGAATACAAGTCTCTCCTCTAACACAGAAGTAAAGGTAATAACAATAATTTTGTTGTTCAGCCATTTCAGACTATCCATGTCTCCATTTGGAGTTTTCTTGGCAGAGACATGGAGTGGTTTGCCATTTCCTTCTCTAGTTCATTTTACAGATGAGGAAACTGAGGCAAGTAGGTTTATGTGACTTGCTCAGAGTCACATAGCTAGTAAGTCTCTGGGGCTGGATTTGAACTCAGGGAAATGAGTCTCCATGATTCCAGGTGTGCCACTCTCTCTGCTGTGCCACCAAACTACCACTTAGACACAAGCATACTCTGTAGCTTCATTTTTATTCAGCCCAGGATCATGCAAAGGAGAGAGAGTTAGTGCATGCCCCAAGCCCAGCTCAACTCTGTTCCTCCTCACTGGGAGTTAAGTCACATTGAACATAAGCTTTAAGCACATGCAGACGCTCCCTCATCCTTTTTAGCCCTGCCTTAAAACATGGTTTTACAAAGTACTGAGATGTTGGGAGTGCTAGGATCAGAATTCCCATTTTGCAGATGTGGATATAGAGGCTGGCAGTGGGGAAGTGACTTGAAAGATATTATCATTACCATTAATTAAGGAGGAATTGTTGATAAGAATGAACCCTTTTGTTGAGAGTAATGATGATCACCATAATTAGTGACATAATAATAGATGCCCAGAGGCAAAAACATTTCTCTTTCTAGAACAGAGAAGAGAAGGGCTGGAAATTTCTAGACCTTGGGACTGAAAGCTGGGATATGAACTGGAAAAAAATCAGACTGTTGGAAAGCCAAGTCTCCCAAACCTACTCATCTTCTGAGCTTCTCTATTGCTGTCCAGGGTGCTACCATCCTTTTAGCCCCATAAGGTTCAAAAACATCAGTGTCTTCCTCAACTCCTCTCACTCACCTCATATACTTAAATAATTTCCAAACTTTGAGATCTCTTTCTCTCTAACACTTCTCCCTTATTTTCTTCTACTTTTCCCCACTCACATAGCCACCATCCTAGTTCAGACTCTCAAGGCATGGCAGCTAGGTGGTATGGTGGACAGCACTGGCCCTAGAGTTAGGAAGACCTGAGTTCAAATTTGACCTCAGACACTTAGTGGCTATGGGGCCCAAGGCAAGTCACTTAACCCCAATTACCTCCAAAACCTTCTCCCCCTCAAAAAACCAAAAAGCAATTCACAACAAAATTAAAAAACAAAACAAAACAAAAACCTCTCATTGCCCCTCTCCTGGACTGCTGAGGAAGGCTTCTAATTTGTCTCCCTGTTTCAAGGCTTTCTCCAATCCATCCTCCATAGCAGTCAAATTGATTTTTCCAAAGAGTACACCCACTACTCAATAAATTCCAATGGCTCCCTATTATTTCTAGGATCAAGAATTGTATCAACTCCTCTATTTGGAATTAAAATCTCTTTTCCACTTGTCTCCTTCCCTTTCTGGTGCTTTAATATATATTACTTCCCTCAATACATTCTGCATTAGAGTCCTGCTGGCCTTCTTGTTCCTTACCCCGTATGGTCCATCTTACATCTCCATGATTTTGTAATTGTTCTTCCTTACTCCTACAACAACCTCTCCTCTAACTTCCAGATGTTAACATTTTGGCTTCCCTTTAAGACTTTATCTAAGTGTCACTTCTTCCAGGAGGCTTTCCCTTCTCTTTCCTTATCAGACTACCTCCCATTTATTCTGTATTTTTCTTATATATTCTGATTTTTGTAATGTGTGGTCTCCCCCAAACTCCTTGAGGGTAGGTCTGGTTTCTGCTATTTACCACCTAATGCCTGGCACATAGGAAACATTCAGCAAATGCTTGTAATTGAGTGATTGGTAAGTGAATTAAAACTATCTTAACCATGTGGATTTAATTCAATCCAAGCAGGATTCGTTAAACATCTACCATGCCTAAGGTGCATAGAAGAATTATAGGCAAGTTGCCCACACAGAGAGAAAATCTTTGATTAAACCCTGCCAGTGACACATACTTAGTGTGTGACCAAAGACAAGTGAGTGAACCTCTCATGTTCCCCTCCTCCAACACTAGTCAACCAATAAGCATTTATTAAACATTTGCTATGTACCCATTACTGTGCTAACCTGGGAACATAAAGAAAAAAGGGAAGGAGTTATTGCTCTCACTTCCCTTCCCCCAACACTAACCAACCAACAAGATTTATTAAATACTTACACTCCTGAAGTCTCTCAAGAACTTTGGAATTGATTGTGTGACACGGGAGACACTGGCACAAGACCGCTCAGCATGGAGTGCCCACATCAGAGAAGTTGCTATGCTCTATGGCTGAAGCAGGATTGAAACAACTCAAAGGAGAGGCAGAATGCCCAACTTTAGAGAATCCACCCCAAATGTTCACATGGACTATTGGTGCCCGACCCTGTGGTAGAGCCTTCTGAGCTTGTATTGGTCTGATCGGCCATAGTCAAACACATTGGTACTTGACTCTAGCAGAGTGATATCATTTTGGTCCTCTTCGAGAATGCAGGACACAAACCAACCAACTGTATACCAGTCACTGTGCTAACCCGAGAATTAAAAAGACAAAAGGGAAATGGTTCCTACCCTCAAGGAGATTACATTTTAACCAGGGAGGCACATGTATCTATATGAGTATATAGAGTATATCTAAGAAATGAAAACAAAGTTGTTTTGGGAGGAGGTTCACTAGCAGCTGAGGATTGTGTAAGTGATTTCCAATTTGGGAATTCCCTTCTCCAGCAAAATCACCGGTATGAACACAAACAGCAACAATAACAAAACAAACAAATACAAAGTGCCCAGTTACAAGTGAGTCAGTCAGTGCTGGACTTCAAAGAGCTTGTGTTCTATGGAAGGTGTTGGTGGTGTGTGTGGGAAGAATACAATATAGAAACTGCAAACCTATACATGGTAATTTGAGAAGGAGAAGGGAAAGAGTTAAAAATTAAAATTAAGGGGCTCAGGAAAGGCTTCCCATGAAAAAAGGGCATACTGAGCTGTGCCTTGAAGCCTAGAGTCTGGAAGGTGCAAAGGTGAGGAGGGAGCTCTATCTGGGCAGGGGGACAGACACCTGTGCAGAGATGGAGGTCGGAGATTGAGTGAACTCATGTTGTCAGTAAGTTTCATCTTTTGCAAGAATTGCTTGAAGTAAAAGAAAAGAGGGATGTGTCAGTTTTTGCAACTGGAGTAATGAGAACATAGGGTAGTTCATACTGAAGAGACAGATTGAATAACTTGGACAGAAGTGTGACTCAGTGGAAAGAGAGGTGAACTAAGAATCAAATGACAGGCTGGAATCCTAGTCTGCTACTTAGCTGGGAGACCTCAGGTAATTCATTTCCCCCTTTGGGTTTCACTTTGTCAAGAATCATGGGAGTCTCAAGCTGGAATTGCTGCTGGCGATACTATGATCATACAGCTGGAGGTGGCAGGAGCCTTGGAGGTTCTCTCCTCCAACCTCATTTTTCAGATTAAGCAACTGAGGCTCAAAAGATTAGGTGACTTGCCCAAGATTAAGTGAATAAAAGTGTTTATGAAGTACCATAGATGCCAAGTACTGTGCTAAGTGCGAGGTAAATGGCAGATTCAGAATTCAAACCAAGGTCCCTGGAACCCATTTTCTACAGTTTCATCCCATCATATTGAGGATGAGAAGTAATTAGTATAGCAGAGTGTAAGCTCCTTGAGAGCAGAAGTTGTTTTGTTTTTGTCTTTTTATTCTCAGCATCTATCAGTGTCTGGCATATTGTTGGCATTTGGTAAATGCTTGTTGATTGGTTGATTCAAAAAGTAGCTGGTCTGGAAGTCAAGAACTCCAGGAGATTCTAGTCTTGGCTTTGGCACTGATTAAAATCCACAGTCAAGTCATTTCTCTGGGTCTAAGTTTCTTCCTCTGTAAAATGGGGATAATCCCTGTATTTTTTTTTTTTTGTTCTCCCAGAATCCCATTGAATTTGAAGCTGGGACAGACCTCAAAACTCATTAAAGGCAGCATTGTGCCCAAGAAATAGGACTGCATTTGGATTCAGAGGACCTGTGTTCAAATTCCAGTCTTGCTTCTTGCTTCCTGAGTGACCTTGGACAATCTACTTAAATTTTCTTACTCTTTCTCTATAAAAGGAGAGGCTGCAACTAGAGAACGAATATCTCTTTCAGTTTTAAATCTTTGATCCTATCTTTTAGCTCCATTCCACTCCCCCACCCCCATTTCAAGGAGGAAGAAATTGAGGCCCAGGGAGGAAAAGTGGCCTTGATCACAGAGATAATAAGTAACAGAGTTGGAATTTTAACTCTGGCCTTCTGACACCAAATCAGAGTTCTTTCCACTCAACGGCAGACGATAGAGTCACAGTACCTTAGATTTACAGTTGGAAGGGAGATATGTCTGTCAATGGAGTTTGGACCCTGGAAGTGTGAGGCGACTTCCAAATCCTCCCCTCCCCACCTCCTCCCGGCTCATCTCAATGTCTCCGAACAGGGGGTTTAGGGAGAGCATCCAATCTTTGTCGCAGGCTTGGCTACAAGAGGTTAAGTGAGGGAGCACAGTGTGGTGGGAAAGGCCCTGGAAGGAAGCCAGTTTGCCCCGCACTTGTTGGGTGACCTTGGGGAGGCACTTCAGCGGGATGGGGGGCTTGGAAAGTGAGGGATTTGGACTAGGTCATCTCTAAGGTCTGAGGCCTTCCATCTGGAAGGAGCTTGGGCTCAGCGCTGGCTTCCGTGGCACTGGTTGGGCCTGGGGCAGAGCCTGGTACACAGGCAGGGCTAACGAGGCTGTCCTGGCATCCCGACTCGAGCATCTCCCAACTTGGCGCCTAGTTTGGGAGCTGCTTAGGGGCCGAATCCCCGGGGTGAGATCCGGGAGGGCCAGCGGGGACAAGGGGAGGCGCCCAGGAGGTTTCCTATCCGGGGCCTTGGATAGCGCGGCAGCTGAGCATTCAGCAGTGTCCACGATCTAGAGCGCCCGGCAGCCCTCTGGCCCGGCGCGGGGAGTGAATGTGGGGGGCGGAGGGAGAGCTGGGGGCTCTCCCATTGGCTGCAGGGTGGGGCGGGGCGGGACGGGGAGCCTGGGAGGGCGGGAGGGCTCCGGGTCCAGCGGACCCGGAGCAGGGCCGGGCTGCCCCTGATCACTGGTGGAAGGGGAGGGAGAGCCGAGCGGCGGCAGAGCCGAGGCCGGTGCTGGGACAGGGGGAAAGGAGAGCCGAACCGATCCAAGCCGGGCCGATCCACTCCGGCAGGGACAGCGCAAAGCAGGGCGGGGCTGGTCAGGGCTGGTCAAGGCTGGCCCAGGGCTCGGGGAGGCTCTGGTGCTATGGGCGCAGGAGAGGAGACCTAGAGCAGGAGGCTCCGCGCACGGCCCGGGCCGGCCGGGTATGGGCACCGAGCGCTGCCCTTGGCCTGGCCCTAGCCCCAGCTCCAGCCCCAGCCCCGGCCCCGGCCCTGGCCCCCGCTCAGTTTCTGCCCCTGGCGCCTTTGTAACTGCCCTGCCGCTGCACCACAAAGAGCCCGCCAACCGAGGAGCTAGGACCTATACCAGAGACCCGGGTAAGTGAGTGGGGACCGTCTGTTCTCCCCTCGCCCCCTCCCTCCTCCCCCCGCGCGCCCCCCCTCCTCCCCCCGCTCCCTAGGCTTATAGGGCTCTGCCCAGGGCGTCGGTGAGTGACCGTTTCTGAGAGTGTCTGTGTGTAGTGTTTATCCCTGTGTGTGCGTGGATAGTGTGTGTATTGTGTGTACCTGGGAGAGTGAGCACCGAGTTCGGGAGCCTCTGGGGGTGGGGATGCATAGACAGTGCTTATGTGACCCTGGGCGTGTGTTTAATGTTTGTGTGGCTGCGTGTCGGTATGTAGCTGTGTATCTATGTTTCTGTCTATGAGTAGTGGGTATCTGTGCATCTCCCTGGGTGACCTGTCAGGATGTGTCCTGTATATTTATGTTTGTGCATATCCCCGTGTCTGTGTGGAGAGTGTAGCTGTGGTTATGAGCTTCGGTGTGCAGTGTGTGTGTATGATGTGGGACTCCAGTCTAGGAAACAAATGGATTGGGAGCAAAGCCTTCCCCCTTCTCCTTCAGTCTCCCGGGGGCAGGCAGACCCTCCCCATCTCCATCCTTTCTCCTGCTTTCAGGGAACCATCTTCTCCTATTGTCCTTCCTGCCTATTCTTACAGCCCTAGCCCCTTCAGATCTGAGTCAGGAAAGGAGGGGCTCTGGTTCCCAGTCTGAACCTTCTCCAACTCAGGAATGAGAAAAAGGAAGGGTGGGTCTGGGGGTCTGGGGGTACTTCACTGTTTTCAGGAGCAAGATCTGGGTTCCTAGGTTTTACTGAGCTAATGCCAGACAGAGGGGTTGGAGCCATGAGGCTGGCAATCTACCTCTCCTCTTCTCCTAGGCACAGAAGTCTGTAATCATGGGAGACCCTCTGGCGGTTTCTCATGGGGGGAGGGGGAACAGGGAGAAACTAAGACCTGCCTTCAGCCTTAGTGTTCTGTGATACTTCTTTCTGATCCTTTGTGGAGGACCGAGGAGACAGGACATTACTGGTCCCTGGGAGAGAAGACAAATTCTGTGGATTTTGGTTTTGGTTTTAGGTCAGTACTTTAAGAAAAAGAAAAAAAAGAAACTTAGGGTGGATTGTTGAAGAACCCTTTCACTTGTGGAAATAGGGGCTCAAAACACCTACCAGGTACCACCTCATAGACCTTCAGAACCTCTGCTTGAGGAGTGGGAGCTGCTGTTGCTCTTATTTTAGGGGGCTGAATGACTTCTCCAAGGTCACCTAGCTGGTACTAGACAGAGATGATACCATAGAGATTTCCCCAGGAAAACTGGGGGGAGAACAGGGATGAGCTGGGACTTGATGAAATTGAGATTTATAGTAGCAAGAGCTCTGGATGTGGAGTTGGAGGGCCTGGGTTTTACTTGAGTGACCTTGGGAAAAAGAATTTCATTTCTTTGGACCCCCATTTCCTTTCCTGTGAAATCAGGAGGCTGGATGAGAACAGAGTGCCTCAACTTTGTTTGTGTCCTGGACCTCTTGGGCAGTATGGTGAAACCTATGGATCTCTTCTCAGCATTGTTAAAAAAATGCATAACATAAATCACATAGGATTACAGTGGAAATGAATTATATGGAAGTAAAGATGCAAATTTTTCCATTAATGGTCACCAAATTAAGAAACCTTGTACTAGATGACATCTTTCAGCCTTGGCTCCAAGACCCTCAATTCCTCCTGACTCTTATTTGATAGGAATATTGACAAATAAAGTTGTGGTTTCCTTTACCTGTATCTCAGAGATGGGGGTGTTTGGGCTTGGAACTGGGAGCTTGACTTTCATGGTACAGTGGAAAGGGCTCTGCGTCTACCGACAGAAGAACAGGATTCAAATTCTTTGTAACTTTGGAGAGTTGAAGTGTGGTTGAGGGACTTGGGCAGGGAGTTTTAGAGGTTGATGACGCCTCTCCAGAGGTACAGCTCAACTAATATAGCTCAGGTGAAGGTGCTCTTTTCCTCTGCCCCATCCCGGGACTTTGCCTTCACCTTGAATGAATGAGCCAAAGCTCTTGGTGGAAACATAGGAATTCTTCACGATCCTGGGCTACATCCAGAGGAAAGGAGGATGTGGACTAGTCATAGCATTTAGGGCCACCTCAGACTTCTTCATTTTACAGATGGGAAAACTGAATCAAGAGGTTAAGTGACTAGCCTAGGGTCTCACAGCTAGTAAGTGCCGGAGGTAGGGCTTGAACTCAGTTCTTGTACTTTCTCCACTGTCCCATGCTCACTATTCCCAGTTGGCTAAAAAGTTCTTGCAGCTTTGAGATTCATGGTTATTATTATGATACTTGAAATTTGTAGAGCACTTGTCTTGTTCAGCAAACAATTCAACACAATAAACATTTATTAAGTACTTGTTATGTGTCCCTGGCAGTGTGTTATAGCTTAAAGAGTCAGGAAGACCCATGCCTTTGACAATTTTAGCTGTGTGATCTTGGGCAGATTCCTTAGCTTCTCTGTTCCTAACTCCTAGGGCCCAGAACTTCACTGCCAAGTCATAGATTGCAGTGTGCATTGGTAGAGGGGGTTTCCTCCAGGTTATAGGTTCACAGACTATGCCTGGAAGGGCCCTTGGAAGTTATTTAGCTAGACCTCCTTATTTGAAAATCGAAGAGATCCTGTACCCAGGGGGGTTTATGCAAGTTGCCTAAAATGACAAGTAAATGTCAGAGGTGAGATTGGAACCTAGCTCCTTTCCATTCCAAAGCACACCAAGGTCATGGAGCCTTTTCTTCTTCTTCTTCTTCTTCTTCTTCTTCTTCTTCTTCTTCTTCTTCTTTCCTCCTCTTCCTCTCCTCCTCTTCCTCCTTCTTCTCCTCCTCCTCCTTCTCCTTCTTCTCCTTCTGTTCCTTCCTCCCCGTCCTCTTGTCCAGGATCACACAGCTAGTAAGTGTCTGAGCCCCCCATTTGAACTCAGGTCCTCCTGACTCAGTGCTCTATCCACTGAGCCACCTAACTGCCCTACCTTTCACTATTCTTGTATGTATCCTATACTGTGCTAGTGCTAGGAAGATGAAGACGGAGACAACCCACATCCTGCCTTCAGGCAGCTTACAGTCTAGAGACACTAGAAAGAGTGTTGAACTTGGACTCACAGGATCTGAGTTCAGATCCTGACTCTACCACTTAACTTCCCTGGGCCTCAGTTTCCTTATCGTAAAATTAGGGGGTTAGATCTATGGACTCATGGATCTTAAAATGAAAAAGTAGGAGGGGGGGAGAACAAATGTACAGATGCCTGTCATATGTAAAAGAGTGATATAAGTAGAAAAGGGAAGGGGTGATGTCCTAGCAGCATATAGTCTTCCTATGTACTTTGGCAGCAATATGAGGAAAGAAACAGTGATCATCTTTATTAGGGGGAAGGGAGGGGACTGCCAGGGAAGGCTTCCTGGAAGAAAGGACATGTGGGTTGGCCCTGAAAGAAATGAAAGGGCCTGGCTAAAGGACTGGCCTTGGCTTCTGGAATAGCTGGGATCAAGTCCCACCTCTGACACAGAGTGACTGTGTGACCTGGAGGAAGTCACGTTTTCTTTGTATCCCCAGTAGTCCTGGGTATATAGTAAGTGTTTAATAAATGGCTGTTGATTGATTGAATTATTAACCTTTCCGTTCTCCTGGGCAGTGCTCTAAGTCAGAGAATAGCTACTGGTCTGTTGGGGCAGAGATAGTTTCTGCATTAGATGTTTTCTAAATAAAAGAAAAAGAAAGGATTTCAACAGATGGGGGTAGAGGAAGGAGGGGATTTCCAGGCAGAGGGGATGTGTGGCTGTGAGCAGAGATGAAAGGGGAGATGGCAGGATGAGGCTGGAAGACGCAGAGAAGCGCAGGGCTGGTTTTTGTTTTGTTTTTGATCATGGAGGATGAGTAAGAAGTAAGGGGATGAAGTTGGAGATGAGTTGGTGCCAGATTGTGGATGACCTTGAATGTCAGAGTTAGGAATAGATACTTCACTCAGTAAAAAGTGGGGTTCCACAAGAGATTTTTGAGTTGAGGTATCACAGGATCATAACAACAGGTCAAGGAGATTGTTTAGGCAGCACATAGAGAAAGATGGATGGATAAGGGTTAGGTGAGGCTGGAAGACCAGTGAGGAGGCTGTTGTCATAGTCTAGACCAGTAATCTCCAAAGTGAGTGCCATGTTATGAACCTGAGAAAGCTGCAATTTGATCTTTCCCACCCCAAGGGATATGGGATTAACTACTGGCAAGGTGGGAAGATGGATCATAGCTCATCCTCCCTCCCCACAGCCAATCAGGGGCTTGTCTCCATCACACCCATACCCACCCTTTATCCTTTATAGCCCAGCACTCCTCCATTCACTTTCTCCCACATCTATGCAAGCTTCCATACTTCTCCCATGTGAACCTGGGCATCAATCTCATAGGACAGTTATAACCTAATCCCAGTCCAGGCACCCATAGCACCAACTGGGCAGGAACTATTAGGAAAAGCTCTCCTCTCCCTATTCATACAAACCAGGAAAAAAATTATTGGTAGGGGTGCTTGATTAGGAAAGTTTGGAGACCAAAAAAATATTGAAACGGATTCACTTGAGTCTTCTGACTACCTTTTATGGGAGGCAAGCAAAGTTAGTGGCATTATACTCAACAAATAGGGAAACTGAGAGTCAGAGAAATGAATTTACATGCCCTAGGTCCCACAGTATAGCCACTGTGGAACAGGAATTAGAATTTGAGTCTTCTGTCTCCTAGAAATGGCTTTGTCTCCTACAGGTGGTTGTTGTGGTATCCAAGTACAAAATGGTCCAGTTTCCAGACTTTTCTATTTAGATTTCTTTTCCTGGATCACAGATTCATTTAATGACTATTTATTGAGAGTCTCCTGTGCATAGAAAGGTACCCTGAGGGACAGAAAGGTCTGTCATAGCTCCTGCCCTCAGGGACCTTTACCGTGAGGTGGGAGAGAAGATGGGTACCCATGGAAGTCCATGTTCCAGTCAGACCTACCTTCTAGCCTTCTACATCTGAAAGGCCCCTTTGACTCCTACTTATAGTCCAGATTCTTGTCATCTCTCTCCTGGGCTATTGTACTAAGCCTCATTATTGGCCTCTAAGCTATATCTCTCCACTCCTTCTCCTGTCTATCCCCTATTCCCTACTCCTCCTCACTGCCTCCTAGAATCCTTGTCTTCCTTTAAGGCGCAGCTTTGAAGACTCTTCTTCCATGAAGCCTCTGGTCCCTGCCTCTTTCTTCATTCTAATATTGTATGTTTGAAGCTTCTTTCCCAGCTCTAACATTTTGTTATTCTCAGGTGCTTTCTATCTCTGACATTCTACGTTTTAAGTTCTCTCCCATCTTTGATATTCTATGTTCTAGACTTTCTTCATATCTCTGACATGTTCTAAAGTCTCTTCCATTGCTGATATGCCTCCAGCTTATGAACTCTGTGTTTTAAGGGAGGCAGGAGAGACCTGGCCCCCTAAGACAATCTCCTCTATATTTTCATTGACTTGTTGTCTGAGTGGGTGTGATTTCTACTTTTACATTTTGAATGTCCTGATTGGCAGATGGCGGCAGGCACTGGGGCTTGGGGGGCAGAGTATGGAAGGAGCCAGCTTTCTCCTTCAGTTTGCCTCAGCAAGGTGGACTTCTCAGGGGAGGTGGGATTTGAGGAAAGTCTTGAGTGAATGAGCTGGGGTGGATGGAGAGTGAGAAGTTGTTAAACAGACATGGAGTTTTTTTTCCTCCTCTTTACATGTTCAGAAGACTTCTACACCCTTCCACCTAGCCCCAACCTTTCTTACAAACTCCCTTAGTAATGATGACAATTTTAAGAATACTGATAATATTTTCACATATATGTGTGTATATATATATATATATGTGAAAAAAGGAAATAGTTTAACCTTCATGAGTGCCTTATAATTTGTTTTTAATGTCTTCCTTATATTTCTTCTGGATCTTTTATATTGAATTTTCCATAGAGTTTTGGTCTTTTTGTTCCAAATACCTGAAAGTCTTTCAGTTTGTCACATGTCCATTAAAAAAAATTCAGCTTGATTATAATGATAAGCTGCTGAAAATAAAATAAAACAAAATAAAAATGAGTAAGCAAAGGAAAAATAACCCAACCACATATAGCTACTGTGGTGTAAAAGAAGATCTGGGTTTATATTCAGAGGAAGATAGAGAGGTAAAAAAAAAAAAGCCACTCCTACTGCAAAGAGTCACATCAAATGGTCACAAGCCCAAAAGAGTTCTCAGATGAACATAAAAAGGAATTAAAAAATCAAATAAGAGAAAATGAGGAGAAATTAGGGGAAAACATAAAAGCAATCCAAGAAAATTATGAAAAGAAAGTTAACCCCTTGGAAAAAGACATGCATAGTTATGCAGATGAGGGTCCAAGCAATTGAATCCAATACTCCTGCCAGTGCTAAGAAGAGAGATCATGGATGGGGCTTAGAGGGTGGACTGTTAGAGGTGAGTGTGAACCTGTCTAATGCATCCAAAGGGATTCAGTGTTAGAGTAAAGAGTTAGATAAATAGGTGGAAAGACAGACTGAGAGATAAAGACGGACAGATAAATAGAGCATTTATTAAATGCTTGCTAGGTACTATCACCTGTTAAGTGCTGGGAATAGGAATGCAAGCCAAGATAAAGATGCTTCCTCCTCTCAGAGAGTTTACATTCTTATGGAGGAAGATCACCCTTAGCAGAGAAGGGGAGGAAGAAGGCCGAAGAGATGGCAAGGAAGAAGATACCTTGGAAAATACAGACCTGGTCCCCACCCACCGACAGATGGTCTGGGACGAGACCTTGTTCCTTTGCATAATGGAACTCTTATTAGTTATTTACTTTATTCAGAAATTGGAACAAAGGTACTGAGTGCCTCAGCCTGGCATGCATTCGAGGCTCTCCCAACAGTCTGTCTCTGGCCTACTTTTCTGGTCTTATTCCTTACTAATTAATTCAATTCATTTAAAATCCACAGACACATATGAAGCACCTGGTATGTTTAGTGCTATTGAGTGCAAACATTAGAAAGATGAAAAGTGATGTGGTCATGCCTCTAAGGGAAGGCAGAATTTCGTATACAGGATCAGCCATGTACAAAATTAACTCAGCCAACCAACCGACAAGCATTTATTTTATTTTATTTTTTGCTTTTTGGAGGGGGGAAGGTAGGGCATTTGGGGTTAAGTTACTTGCCCAAGGTCACACGGCTAGTTTTTGTGTTAAGTTTCTGAGGCAGGATTTGAACTCAGGTCTTCCTGACTCCAGGGCCATGCTCTATTCATTGCACCACCTAGCTACCCCTACCAACAAGCATTTATTAAGAGCCTACTGTGTGCCAAGCGTGGTGTTAAGTGCTGGGAGTACAAAGAAAGGCAAAACCAGTCTCATCCCCAAAGGAGCTCTCAATTTTAATGGAGGAGACAATATACAATTATGTACAAATAAGCTATACATAGTGTAAATGGAAGCATAATTGGCTGGAGTGGAGGGAAGACTCTGATGAAGAAATCAGAGGATGGGCAGCTAGGTAGCACAGTGGATAGAGCACTGGCCTTGGAGTCAGGAGCATCTGTGTTCAAATGCAGCTTCAGATACTTACTAGCTGTGTGACCCTGGACAAGTCACTTAATCCCAATTACTGCAAAAAAAAGGGAAGAAATCTATGGAGAGAGAGATGACTTTAGATGGGAGGGGCAATCAGGGGAGGTTTCATGGAATTGTTATCTGAACTGGGCTTTGAATGAGAAGAGGATTTGCAGCACCGGCTCAGGAGTCAGGAGGACTTGAGTTCAAATTCAGCCTCAGACACTTAACATTTACTAGCTGTGTGAACTTTGGGCAAGTCACTTAACTCCAATTGCCCTGCCTTCCCCCCTCCAAAAAAGAGAATTTGCCTTAGGAAACAATAGGATAAGGCTTAAAAAAAAAAGGGCCAGATTTGGAATGAAAGGGACTTGGGTTCAGATTCCATCTCTGTTTCTTTTTTATTTTTTATCTGAGTGACTGTGGGCAAGTCTCCCTCATCTGGCTCCTCACTGGGGGTGGCCCCAGGAGGCTGCTGAACTCCCTTCAGGTCTCAATTTATGATCCTAGGATTCTATGGTTTCATCAGGGAGAGCCATGAGGATGTGTGGTTCAAGGTACAGGAGGGTGGATTGTAGGAACGGATTGGAAGTAAGAGGTGGGAGAAGAGGGCAGGATGAGGCAGGAGCAAGGCTGGAAGTTCAGTTTGGCTGGAATGTAGGGTCTAGGAAGGGCAGTAATGTGAAATGAGGCCCGGAAGGGCGATTTGAGCCATAGCTTTGAGGGCCTTGAATGCCAGACAAAAGTCTGTATTTTATGCTTGAGACAATAGGGAGCCACTGAAACTTTCCCCTTTGGCTTGGGCAGGATGGATTGAAATGGAGGGCCACTAGGCAGCAGACAATTATTACCAGAGGCCTTCAATAGACAGAGATAGAGTAGATAGCATTCTAGGCACAGAGAATAGCGTGAACCATGGGAGGGGAGGGGCCTGTTAGTTTGGTGAGGTGCAGAGTACAGTGACTAAATTCTCTCCCTTCTCTCCCTGTCACCGCACCTGTCTCTCTGACATCTTCTTTCCTTTCCCCTGCTGCCTCCCTGAGATAGCCCATTGTCACCTCTTGCCCAGGTGACTGGAATAGCCTCCTAAAAGATTCCTCTGGCCGCAGCATCGATTCCAATCTGACCTGCCCACAGCTGCCCAGGTCATCTTCCAGAGGGGACTGTGTCATAATCCTGCTCAGAAGCCTTTGATGGCTCCCAGGCATGACTCCCCTCAAATGCCACCTACTTCCTCCCTGATCTCCTTTCTCCCTAACCTAAGCTCCAAATGACCTTTCCCTTCTCTGCAAGATCATGGGGTACAACTGAAGGAGCTCCAGCTTTAGGAGCTGGAAGATAAAGATGAGAGTCCTATTCCTGGCTCTGGGACTTGACATGCTGGTGGCTTTGGGCAGGCACTGCCCTTTTCTGAGCTGCATTTTGGGGAGCTGTAAAAATGGGGGATTTGGATTGGACTGTATCTGAGACCCCTTCTCTCTCTGACTCCTAGGATCTCATTGTACCTTATCTTTTCTTGTGCACTTAGGTAGTTCTAACTTGTGTTACAATGATAAATATTCCTTCTGCTCATTCAAAACAATCCATATTGTCCCTTGGGAACAGCTCTGTACAGTAATACCCGTGGGATATTGAGGAAGAGGAAAAAAAAAGCCTAAAGCATTCATTTTTTAATTGCAAGTTCCAAATTCCCTCCATACCTCTAGCCCCTACCAAACACCTCTTCATCAGTGAATGAAGTAAGTTGTTGCATTCAGTTCCAAAGATCTTCAGAGAAAAGTCTAGCAGGAAGCACGGAGCAGGTATGTATTTTCCTTTTACAGGTGAGGAAACTGAGGCCCACATAGGTTAAGTGATTTCAGTCAATTAGCATTTATAAAGAGAAGCAATCCCTGCCCTCAAGGAGTTTATATTCCACTGTGGGAAGCCCAATGAGGTGATTTTATTGGTACAGGGAATACCCTCCAACCATGCAGGGTAACCTTCCGCTGCCACTTACAGTTGTAGAGTTGCCCCTAGAGCAGCAAACTTTCTGGTCTCAGTACCCTTTACACTCTTCAAAAATTATTGAGGACCCTAAAGATTATGTCTATGATATTACTGTATTAGAAATTAAAACTAATACAATTTAAAAATATTAATTCCTTAATAAATAATAAGCCCCTTAATGTTAACATAAATATGATTTAGCACAAGGTCTAGAGTTAGGAAGAGCTGAGTTCAAATCCAATCTCAGACAAGTCCTAGCTGGGTGACCTTGGGCAAGTCACTTACCTTCTATTTGCCTCAATTTCCTCACCTGTACAATGGAAATAAAAATAGCACCTACCTCCCAGGATTGTTGTGAGAATCGAATGAGATTTAGCACAGTTCCTGGCTCTTAATAAGTGCTATGAAAATGTTAGCTTATTGTTTTCCGAAACAATTAGTGAGAAGAATGGCTTTGTTTACATATTTCTGCAGATCTCTTCGAAATGTCTGCCTTAATAGAAGACATCTGGATTTTCCTATCTGCTTCTAAATTCAGGCTGTTGGAATATGTTATTTTGGCTTATGAAGCATATGAAGAAATCTGGCTTCACACAGGGACGAGATACGGAGTTAGAAAAGGGAGGAATGTTTTAGCAGGAAAGTCACATTTTAATATTATGATGAAAAGAATTTTGACCCTTTGGGCCTTTTTAAAAAGTCTTGAGAAGCATTGGCCCGGAGCCCTCAAATGGTAAGTGAGTTGACCAGGGTCTGAAAGTCAGCATGTATGGAGAATCCAGATTCCTTGGTCTTCCTGGCTGGGAGGCCATCTCTCTGTCCACTAATTTACATATGCTGTAGGTATATGTAAAATACCTACAAAGTACACACAAAGCTATTTGAGGAAGGGAGGGGAGAAGGCACTAGCAGCTGGGGAGATGAGGAAAGGCCTCAGGTAGAAGGGGGCACCTGAGCTGAGGCTGAAGGAAGCCAGGGCCCCTAAAATTTGCTGGGGTGCCTCAGGGCCAGAGCTAAGATGAGCCCTCTGAGATCTGGTGTTTCTTAGATGTGGGTTTCTAGGGATCAGAAGTCCTTTTGAAGTTAGAAACTCAGTCTTTGGCAAATATATCCAAGGTCAAGGGACGGGAACCAGGACTGGAGGTAAACCTTTGTGGATTCTAGCTCATTAGCCACCCTCATTGTAAAGGGGCTTACTGAAGACTCAGTACAATGCCTTTGTTGACAAAGGACACCAATAAACCCAGCCCAGCCACACACAATGGATCATCCTCTTTGTACAGCACTCCCTGGCCAATGTTGGAATCCTCAGTTATTCTCTCGATCTCTTGACTTGCTTCTGGTCCTGTTCTCCCCCTGGTTATTACAGGTGTTGGATACCCTGGGAATATGCAGCCAGTTGAATATCATGAAATCCTTGAATCACAGATTAGACACTAGAATCAACAGCTAAGAGGCCATTTAGTCTCTTAGAGTCCTTGAACTGCTTCAAGATTCTTCACCTTCTACAGAAAACCTCTTGTGATCACTTCAACTGCTGATGATCTCCTTCCCCCACTTGTTCTTGGTGCACATATATGTTGTATGTACATGCACAGAGGGACGCGGATACACACGGGTGTATAAAACACCCACAATATTGACACATGTTTGTATGTACACACTCATATATATGTATACCATACACACACACATATATATACATATGTGTGTGTATATATGTAGATGTATCTATATCTGAATATCTGTATCTATCTATCTATCTATCTATCTATCTATCTATCTATCTATCTACCTATCTATCTATATGTAGAGAGACAGAGAGAGAGAGGAGAGTGTCTAATCTGGGAGGGCCCTTAGGCCACAGGATGTCAGAGCTGGGAGGGCCCTTAGAACACAGAATGTCAGAACTGGGAGGGCCCTTAGAGATAATCTGGTCCTGTCCTCTCACTTTAGAAATTAGGAAATTCAGGCCCAGAGAAGGGCCTCACTTTCCAAGTGGGTGACCTGTTGAAGGTCTGAGGGTCTTCATATACTGCCTGTGAGTTTGACGTTGAGTAGAATTAAACCCAGAAAAGAGGCTCAGATCCCACCTTCTCCCATGCTGAGCTTTTCACTGTTCAGCCCCCTGCTCAGGTCATCCCCCAGCAACACCCACGTACAAGCTTGGGAGGGGGAGAATGAGTCCCTGAGCTGGGCCTTTGAACAAAGCAGGTATTAAGGTGTTTCTGCTTCTGCTCCTAAGACTAACCAGCTGTGTGACCCCAGACAAGTCCCATAAGTGTCGTAGCGTGGGGATTATACTTGTACTGCCTATGCTTGAAGGTTGTTGAGAAGAAACCTTAAAACACTGTGTAGATATATGGGCTATTATCAAGTGTTTGCCATGTGCCTAACCCTGTATTTATGAGGTTATTTTGCTTGAATGAAAGGCAGTGAAGACCTGAGTTCAAATCCTGCCTCTGACACATACCGGCTGTGTGACCCCTGGACAATGTCATTTAACCTGTGTGGCAGCTCTCCAGACTTATTGGCTACAGAGAAGGTGCTTCTACAGAGAGAGCCTCACCAGAAAGCCCCTTCCACTGATAAAATCGGGCTGGAACTGATTCTCTCTTCCCTATCTCTGTTTGACTTAAGTAGATTTGGTATCCTGGGGAGAAAGCCTGTTTATTAGTGGTGTGTGAGAGTATGGGGATGGACTGGGCCTGTTGTCAATGCGGTTTAAGCTTTTTAAAAAAAATAAAATAAATAAGCAATAATTACAGATAAACACTCAGATAGATTTTGTTTTCTAACACAGTTGATACACATAAATAAACTGTGACCCCAGTATTGTGTGGAGTCAGAGAAGCCACGTTAGGCTCAATGCCAAAAGCTTCCTGCCAATCAGAGCTCTCCAAAGCAAAATGTCACGCCCCCCTCTAGAAGTGGGGGAGGTGGGGGAGGTGGGGTCCCTCTCCTTAAAGGTCTTCCAGGGGACCACCCATACTGGTACAGTGGGGATTCTTTTCTGGGTGTGGATAGGACCGGATGACCACCGGGGACCTTTCTCGCTCTTAGATTCCAGGTTTCTGTGATATGATAGCTCCAGTTTTGAGTTTTTATGACTATCCTGTCTGTTAATTAAATCATTTTTAATAATAACTGAAATTTACGTAGCCCTTTAAAATTTGCAAAGCTCTTTCCCTATAATGTCTGATGCCCACTGCTCTGTGGCAAAGGTAGGGCCGGAGATGTGAAAACCAAGGCTAGGAAGGCATCCACTCTTGGTTTTTCCCACTTAGTACCTGTGTGATCTTGGGCAAATGACTTTACTTCCTTGGGCCTCAGTTTCCTTGTATGTCGTACGAGGGGAGTGGATGAGCTGGGCTCTAAGGTGCTTTCCAACTCTCAGTCACTGATCCTAGGATCTTCTCTGGGTTTCAGCCTCCTAAAACCCCACCTTTGACAGGAAACCTCTCCTGATTTCCCTCTACTGATCCTCCCTCCCCCATTTATCCTCTCGATAGCTTGTCTGTACAGAGTTGTCTCCCCCAGTAGATTGTAAGCCCGGTGATGGCAGGCACTGTCTCTTATCTTTCTTTGTATCCCCAGCGCTTAGCCCAGTGCTTGGCGTGTAGTCTGACAGACTGGCTGGTTGGTGTCCTCCAAGGTCCCTTCTGACTGTACATCTACGATGCCGGCACCCACTATCACCCAGCTGGGAGTTGAGAGGCAGAACATGAACCCAATCCTTTGGGATTCCACTCTGGACCCTGCCCTGCCTTGCACTTACTCTTAGAATTAAAAGACAGGAAGGGGATGTGTGTTCACTTTAACTGTACTGAAAGACTACATTAGGTTTTGTTTTTTTAACTTTTATTTGTTTTAGTTTACATCATTCATTTCCATGAGATTTTGAGTTACAAATTTTCTCCCCATCTTTCCCTACCCACCACCCCAAAACAGCTATCCCATTGTATAACCCCTCCCCCAATCTATTCTCTCCTATGTCCTCCCCCATCACCCCTCTGACTTTCTGGTAGGGCAGGATGGATCTCCCAACTACAGTGCTTGTGTATCTTAAGTCCCAGTTGGATGTATGCATTAGGTTTAACCCGCATCTGTTGTCTTTTGACATTATCTTCATTTACATGTTTGCAATTAACATTCATCTTGTTCTTTCCAATCTGCCTTCTTTGTTCTGCAGCATTTCCTAAAGTTTTTTTCAGCCCTCCATATTGGTCATTCTTTAAACACAGTACTTTTCCATGCATCTCAAAGTCTGTGGAACCATTTCCCGTTTGCTGGATCCATAGTTTGTTTCTGAGGTATGCTGGTAAATGTTTAACAACTGACTCTCCGGGAAGGAAATAAATGTACCCATGGCACAATGAAATTTAATCTGCATTGTTAAGAATTACTCCCTCAAAAAAATAAATAAATAAAAAGAATTGCTCCATCCCTTTCTTCATTCAAGAAAATCACCAAAACTGTAAGCCGGACCTGATTTGTTATGTTTGCTATTTCCCGAGGTGTAAAAGCTCCTGCTGTAAATTTAACAATCAGCTTTCCCTAGCTGGTAAGAACTGATCTCTAGGACACTGCTGGCTGTTTCCATCTTTTTGCTATTACAAATGGTGCTGCTGGGAATATTTTTGCATGGCTAGGCATTTTTCTGTCCTTCATAAGGAAGAAAGGAAACAAACATTAATTAGGAGCTAATTTATTATGTAAGTAAACTCTGGGTATACAAATACTAGTAGGAAGAAGGACAGCTCCTATCTCCCCTCTAACGGGGGAGCTGGAAAGCAGAGGCAATGGAGGGTGGGGGGAGGAGAAAGGTTCAAGTCCAGAAAGTCAGGGACAGGCCTGGGAGAAGAGAGAAAAAACCTCGCTGAAGCATGAACCTCATGACAGGAGAATAATGGCTGACTTTTGTTTGTTTGTTTATGTGGTGCTTTAATGTTTGCAAAAACACTTTATACGTTGCATTTGATCCTTGCAACAGCCCTGTGAGGTGGATGCTGTTATTATCTCTATTTTACAGAGGAAGAAACTGAGGCAAGAATAAAGTTCTGGTCTTTCTGATTCTAAGTACAGCACTCACCCCACCATGCCAGCTCCTTGGGGATGAGTGCTCCTTTCAGGCTTGGTATCCTGTGTTCTAAGGGCCCTCCCAGCTCTGACATTCTGTGTTCTAAGGGCCCTCAGCTCTGACATCCTATGTTCTAAGGGCCCTCCCAGCTCTGACAGTCTGTGTTCTAATGACCCTTCCAGCTCTGACCTCCTGTGTTCTAAGGGCTCTCTCAGCTCTGACATCCTGTGTTCTAAGGGCCCTCCCAGCTCTGACAGTCTGTATTCTAATGACCCTTCCAGCTCTGACATCCTGTGTTCTAAGGACCCTCTCTGCTCTGACATCCTGTGTTCTAAGGGCCCTCCCAGCTCTGACATCCTGTGTTCTAAGGGCCCTTAGCTCTGACATCCTGTGTTTTAAGGGCCTTCCCAGCTCTGATATTCCATGTTCTAAGGGCTCTCCCAGCTCTGATGTTCTCTGTTGTAAGGTTAATACCCAATAGTCAATATTCTAAGGATCCTTCCAGTCTTTGACTTTTGTTGTCCTCGTATCAATAGACATTCTAGTATCTGAGGCTCAGAGAATAGATATCTCTGTGGATTCCTGTGTATAGAGGCTGAAAGCAAACTCTGAGTCCATGGAAGCCTTAATCTTTACAAATGGGAAAACGGTAGCTGCAGGAGGGGATACCAAACAGTCAGAAGTTGAAACCACCTAGGAGTGGATGCCATCTGTGCCTCTCACTTGACCCACAATGAAACTGGGGACCAGAGAGAGAACATCCTTGAGCATCCCAGCTTCCCAGGCCTCAAAGCAGACTTGGACCCCTTGCTGCCCCACCTTTCTTGGCCCACAGAGAGAACCAAGCATGTCAGTAAGGGCACTGGCTATGAACTGAAGCCCTGAGGGCCAGAGGCTCCTTCATGCAGAGCTCGAGAAGGGCCTCAGAGGCCCGAGAACCCAACCTCATTATTTTACAGACCATGAAAGTGAATCACCCAAGGTGGAGCAGGCAGGAAGCATTTGAGGAGGGATTTGAACACAGGCCCCTTGATTCCAAAGTCAGCACTTTTTCCATTCTTCCACAGACTTTCTTCCATTCAGTTTTTCCATTCTTCCACAGACTTCCTCCAAGCTATTTTTTTCCTGCTGGCACCTGCTACATACATAAGGGATGCTAGTCTCTGTATGATTTCCATTAGCAGAAGAGGAACCTGAAACTGATAGATAACGCTCCTTGCTGAAGGTCACACGCCTTGCTGGGGCAGCAGACTTCTCCGGCCCTGCTGACTGTTAACTAGGCATCAGCAGCCATGCCGCCTCTGGGGTGAGTGAGGGGGAGACAGATGGTGAGAAAGGAGGGATGGGATTTATTGGCAGCTTTCAGCTGGTCGTCACCTTTGGGCATCCCTCCCACGTGGCTGCTTTTCAGCATTGCCGGCTTCCCCAGTTTGATAGACAGTCACCTCCTGGGGAGCTGGGCCTGCCTTTGTGGCCTGGACGGCAGGTAGGATCCTGTGTGCCAAGTTGCTTATGTGTAGAATTTCTTTGAGCTGAAAGGGATCATAGGACCATGGATTTTGAGCTGAGGCGTCAAGGTAAAAATAATTTAAAAAAATTTTAAAAAGCATTTACTTTTTCTCCCTTCTATCTCTCCACTCCCCACTTTGAAAAAGAAAAAGAAAATCCTTGTAACAAACATGCACAGTCAGGCAGAAAAGTTCCCTACTTGGCTGTACCTAAAGTATGGGCCTCATTCTGCTTCTTGAGTCTCTCACCTCTTATTGGATACATAAAGTGGTTTGTAACTGAAATGTAAATATAAATTGGATATAAACCTCAGTGTTTTTTTTTATTAATTAAGATGATAGGAGAGGGGATGGGGTGACAGAGTAGGTGAGGGCGTGAGTTGCTGGTGGTTGGGGATGGAACCCTTCTGCCCAGAAAAGGTCACACCATCTTGGCATAGGGAGAGTAAAGGTTGGGGCTGGGTATTGAGATACCCACACAGTATTCTTAAAGACTTCGCTCTCTTGAGTTCCTTCCTCCATGAGCTGGAGAAGCCAGTGCTTTCTTTTCTTAACAAAAATTTCTTTTTGAAGTCTAATTTTCATGTCACCTACAATTCTTGATGTATCCATGCCCCTCCCCTTTCAGGAAGCCATCGCATAACATATAATGGAAAAGAGGAAAAAGCAATTACAGAAAGATTTAAAAGTCTAATGTAGGCAGCATTCCCCCGACTTCACAGAGAAGCAGGGGGAGGGAAGGCCAGAGTGAGGTAAGAGTCGTCCAGATCTTCCGGCAACTCCTTCATTTCGGGATTTGAAAATCTGATCCTTATTACTCCACCAGAATGGAGTGAATGTCTTTTTCCATTCAATGCTAAGAGAGATATCAAAGCTCTGAGGGATGAATGTTTTGCCCAATGTCACATGCCTAATAAATGTCAAAGTCTACACCCAAATCCCGGTGATCTTTGGACTCCAAATCCCATTCTTGTTTATGACACTGGGTGGCTGCCTGTCATCCCCGACAGGGCCAGGCTACCTCTGCTTCTGCTTCTATATTTCCAGTCACCACAAGCTCACTCCCTAAGGAGATTGCCTAGTGCGTGGATTTGACGTATGTGTGTGTATACATATATGTGTATATATGTAAGTGTGTGTATATACATACACATAGTTTAAAAGATCTTTAAAATATTTTGCTGAAATTTGCATGTATATACATATATGTACATATGTGTGTGTATATATGTGTATATATGGTTAAAAAGTTCTTTAAAAAAATATTTTGCTGAAATCTGCCTCCCTGTCTCTTCTGTTCACTGATCTTAGTTCTACTTTCTATGACCAAGTTGTTGGTTGTTCAATCATATCCGACTCTTTGTGACTCCATTTTTCTTGGCAAAGATACTGAGTGATTGATTGGCCATTCTCTTCTCCAGCTCATTTTACAGATGAGGAAACTGAGGCAAACAAGGTGAAGTGACTTGCTCAGGGTCACACAGCTATTGAGTGTCTGAGGTCAGATTTGAACTCAGGTCTTCCTGACTCCAGGCCCATAGCTCTATCCATTTTGCCACCTAGCTGCCCTTGCCTAGGACCAAGCAGAACAAATCTAACACCATTTTCCTTCAGAAATGTGAAGATAACCATGATATCCCCATCTCACTCTTCTCTGAGGCTTCTCTAGGCTAAAATACTTCTGTTCCCTTCAGTAGATCCTTGTAGGGAGTGAGCTGAAGGCCCTTCACTGTACTGATTGTGCTCCTCTGAGAGTTTCCTAGTTTAGCAATGTCTTTTCTAAACTGTGAGCCCCCCAACACAGCACAGTGTGTGCTCTGAGAGCAATCTGAATTCAGGGTTCAATTTACATAATGCTGGTTTAGAAATAAAATAAAGGCTGTCCCCTTTGGGTAGCTGTCTACATTTTCCCACCAGTGAGATGAAGGCCACAATAATTCATGAAAAAGCCCAGCCTTCACCCTCTTTGGCTCCAAATATCACACGCTTCCACCAATTTAAGCATCATATGAAATGTGAGCCCCAGACTTAGCTCTTGAGGTTTGCTGGGTGGGGAGTCATGGGCAAGAACGTTGTCCTGGGTCCTGGCCAAATAGAGCAAAAGTTGCCCCCTAGACTTCCCTGCATTGTGAAGGATGCCATGTGAGGTCTAAGGGGTGGGGTAGTGGAGAAGTAGAAGAACAGTAGAAATGCCCAGGAAAACTTGAGGCACCCATGGATAAGAGGCCTCAGGATTTTTCCTGACTCTGTGCCATTATGGACCATAGTCCCGCCACAAGGCCCTGGGGCTCTCAAACTTTACAACTAGGCTGTCAGAACTAGAGCCAGCCTTGTGGCAATGAGCCCTGGCCTGGGAATCAGGAGACCCAGGCTCTAGTTTTGATGAGGTCTGTGTCCTTTGCTCATTGGTCTTAAATTTTCCTTTCCTCACAATGGGGAGGATTATTCCTGTTCTGTCTCTCTCCTCAAATGACACAAGAGGTGAGAACATTTGAAAGGTCACAGGAGGCATTTGAGATAGGAATGCACCCGACCTGCCTACTCTGGGCGGGCCTGCAGTGAGAGACAGGCTAAAAACAATGTCTGTGTTTTAATGTGAAGCCCAGCCTGACCTTTGCAAGTGCTTCACGCATGTTCCTCGGGCTCTGGGAGCGCTGGGAGCAGCAGGTGTAGTGGAAGGGGCACTGACTTTGGAGTCAGAGGATCTGGGTTCAGATTGTGACCATGCTTTTTAACACTTGGGCGAGTCACTTCTCCCAGTTCCACCAGAGCTCCCTCATCTGTCAATGAGGATGGTGGTTTCTGGTGGTCTCTAAAGCCCTTTAACATTCTTTGTTTTCAGGGCCTTTCTGCTTCTGACATATCAAATGATCCGTCTAAGGTGCTTGGCAACCTGAAAGCGCTGTGGTGAGCTAGCGTTGATGGGAGGCTTTAAGGCTTTCAGAGCGTTTTGCAAAGGCAACATTGTCTGATCCTCAGTGACCTTGGGACGGAGGTGCTGTTATGATCCTTATTTTCTAGTTAAGGGAACGGACGCAGGCAATGGTTAAGTGGCTTGCTCAGGATCACGCAGGGAGGAAATGTCTGAGGCCAGATTTGAACTGAGGTCTACGTGACGCCCAGGGCCAGACTTCTGTACCCTGCACCACCCAGCTGCCTGGTCATGCTAGATGTTGTTGTTGTTGTCGCAATTATCATCATTATTCTGTAGTCTTAGGTACCTTGAAGAACCTTCTGTATTCTAATTTCTATAATGTGATTCTGACATCCTGTGTTCTGAGGGTCTTCCCAGCTGTGATGTTCTCTGTTCTAAGGGTCCTCTCAGCTCTGACATCCTGTGTTCTAAGGCCCTAATAGCTCTGACATTGTTGCGTTCTAAGGTTCTGCCCTGATGTGACATCCTGTGTTCTCTTCTTGGAGTATGGTGTGCACTCTTCTTGGAGGTGGTGACAGTTTCTGATTTAAAATTTAATTTCTCATAAATTTCTTTCTTTTTTTTTTTT
>CM053588.1:51030497-51069279 GCA_028646515.1 Pseudochirops corinnae
CTGTGTTCTAAGGGCCCTCCCAGCTCTGACATCCTGTGTTCTAAGGGCCCTCCCAGCTCTGACATCCTGTGTTCTAAGGGCCCTCCCAGCTCTGACATCTTGTGTTCTAAGGGCCCTCCCAGCTCTGACATCCTGAGTTCTAAAGGCCCTCCCAGCTCTGACATCCTGTGTTCTAAGGCTGTATCCAGCACTGAAATTTTTGCAGTGTTGATTGTTATCCTTTGTGATCAAAGAAGACCAAAAATGACACCACTGTGTTGGAGTTGTTAGTCCGACTGTGGCTGCTCAGACCAATACAAGCTTGGAAGCCTCTACCACAGGTCAGGCACAAATAGCCCATGTGAACATTTGCAGTGGAGATGCCTCTAAATTTGCACATGTCATGTTTCTTTTGAGCTACTGCAATTCTGCTTTGCTGATAGAGCACAGCGTCGTCTTTGATGCAGGCATGCCATGCTGGGTGGTCCCGTACCAGGGTCTCCCATGTCACACAGTCAGTTCCAAAGTTCTTGAGAATAAATGTCCTTGGATGACTTCTTCTGACAACCATGTGAGTGCTTGCCCTGTGTGAGTTCTCCATAAAGTAGTCTTTTAGGCAAACATATGTTTGACATTTGAATAACATGGCCAACCCATTAGAATTATGCTCTCTGCAGTAGAATTGAATGCTTGGCAGTTTAGCCAAGAAAGGACCTCAATATCTGGTACTATCTTGCCAGGTAATCTTCAGAATCTTCCTAAAGACAGTTTAAATGAAAGTGATTCAGTTTCCTGGTGTGGTGCTGATGGGCTGTTTTATGGTGTAAGGGCCCTCTCATCTCTGGCTCTCCACGAGTCTGGCCCATACCAGGACTGACTCCACTGTTTTGACCACCTTGTTGCACCAACTCACTGAGCTCATCTTGTGCTCCTAGGGAGGGACTGAAAGAGTGGAACAGGGGGCAGCTGTTTTCTTTGGATGAATTGGTTAATCCTGTCCTGTGTAATTTTGGCTTGTGAATCATGGCAAACCTATGTAGAGTGGCCCTCCCTCAGGTTGCTGAGTGTCCTGTCAGGGCTGCTTGCTTCTCTTTTGGGCTGGGAAAGCTGAAGATGGAAGGGCCCGCGTGGTGCAATGAGGAGCTTGGGGCATGGCGTTTCACTGTTCCTTTGGTCATTTTGGTCGTGGGCTGCCTCTGGCCAGCTTCCTGCTCCCGTAAAGGAGGAGTGGTACTCTTCGTCTTCATCCGGAGGAGAGGAATGAGCATGCGCAAAGCTTTCCTTAATAAAAGGATCTTGTAACATTTGGACTCAAAGGGCTGCACCCACGGACCTAGAAGGCCACCTGTGGCCTCCAGGCAGAGATGGCTCTAGAGCTGGGCCCCCGTTAACAATGAACGTTATTATGTTAATAACAATTAGGTTCTTATGGCAGCAGTTATGATAGCTAACATTTCCATAGCACTGAGAGACTTTCCAAATCACCTTACGTGTGTTATGTCAACCCTGAGACTTATATGCTCTTGTCATACCCAGAGTTAAGATAGCTGCCGAGGTCACAGAGCTAGTAAATACTTTTGGCAGGATTTTAATTCAGGGCTTCCTGACTTCCAAGTCCAGCACGTTATCCATTATGGAACTTATGGAGGAGGGGGCAGCCTAGAGGCATCAGTAGGGGAAGAAAGGAAGAGACACAAAGACAGCAGGGGCTCTTAGCTTGGGGTCTGTGAACTCATTTTTGAAGAATATTTTGATAATTATATTTCAGTGTAATTGGTTTGCTTTGTATTCTCAGCTTTCCTCATTTAAAAATATTCTGAGAAGGGGCCCATACATTTGACAGAACTGCCAAAGGGGCCCATGATATAAAAAGGTTAAAAATCCAGGGACTAGAGGGAAGGGCTTGGGAAACAGCTCCAGGAAAAACGGAAAACCTGGATGTCCCAGAGATGGGGCTGTGTGGGCTGGGGCAAAGGGTGCTGTGTGTGGGGTCAGAAGACCTGAGTTCAAAGCTTCTCTCTGTTCTTCCTGACTTTCTGATGTGACTTTGGTCAAATTCTGTGGGTTATATAAAAATGAAGGGGTTTTTGTTTATATTTCTTTTTAAAAAATAATTTCTTTTAAAAAAATCTTTCTAAATTCTGATCTATTATTAAATCCTCTTGTCCTGGGTTCTAAGGTTTCCCACCTCTATGTCTCTGTACCGGTGGTCCCTTAGCTTGCTGTTCAGTCATTTTTCAGTTACTTCCAACCCCTCCATGACCCCGTTTGGGGTTTTCTTGGCAGAGACACTGGAGTGTTTTACCATTTCCTTCTCCAGCTCTTTTTACAGATGATGAAATGGAGGCAAACAAGGTTAAGTGACTTGCCCAGGGTCACACATAGTAAGTGTCCGAGGCTGGATTTGAACTCATGAAAATGAGTCTTTCTGACTTCAGGCCTAGTGCTCTATGCACCTAGCTGTCTGATTGCTTAGCTAGGGTAGCCAAAAAAGTGAATGCCATCTTGGGTTGCAGTAAGACATTCTTCAGTTCTTCAACCAAAATACTCCCCCCTTCAACTTTAGAATGTTGACGTTCTGATGATCCTTCAAGGCCTAGCTCAAATTACTCCTCTTCTGGCAAGGCTTCAGTGATCCCGTGTCCCTCTTCTGATCTCACAGTGATCTCACAGTGACCTCAGAGGGATCTCATAGTGATCTCATAGTGATCTCACAGGGATCTCACAATGCTCTCACAGAGACCTCACAGTGACCTCACAGGGATCTCACAGTGATCTCACAGTGACCTCACAGAAATCTCACAGTGATCTCATAGGGATCTCACAGTGAGCTAACAGGGATCTCACAGTGACCTCACAGGGAATCTCATAGTGATCTCATAGTGATCTCACAGGGATCTCACAATGCTCTCACAGAGATCTCACAGTGACCTCACAGGGATCTCATAGTGATCTTACAGGGATCTCACAATGCTCTCACAGAGATCTCACAGTGACCTCACAGGGATCTCACAGGGATCTCACAGTGATCTCACAGTGACCTCACAGAGATCTCATAGTGATCTCACAGGGATCTCACAGTGAGCTAACAGGGATCTCACAGTGACCTCACAGGGAATCTCATAGTGATCTCATAGTGATCTCACAGGGATCTCAAAATGCTCTCACAGGGATCTCACAGTGACCTCACAGGGATCTCCTAGTGATCTCACAGTGACCTCACAGGAATCTCATAGTGACCTCACAGGGATTTCATACTACTCCTGTTCACCCATCATCATCTAATTTACATCACATGTATTTGCACACCTGTCTTGCCTCTCTGGTTAGATTGTAAACTCTTTAAAGGCTGTGTATTATTTCCCTTTTGAATTTCACTGCAGCATTGAGTATTTGGAAGTGGTTAGTAAATATTTGTTCAATAAGTGAAGGAAAGAAAAAGGAGAGGGAGAGAGAAAGGGGTGGGTGAATGGAGTGAGAGAATCCCTAAGGAGTTAAAGAATCCTGTCCTTTCTACTAATTAACCTTGGGACCCTAGGCAATTCACTTCTCTCTGCCCCTCAGTTTTGTTCTCTGAAAAATGAAAGGGTTAGCAATATAGTCTCTAAGGGCCCTCCCAGCTCTGACATCCTGTGTTCTAAGAGCCCTCCCAGCTCTGACATTCTGTGTTCCAAGGGCCCTCCCAGCTCTGACATCCTCTGTTCTAAGTGCCCTCCCCATCTGACATTCTTGTTCTAATGTCCTGTGTTCTAACATTCTGTGTATAGCTTCATCAAGCTCTGACATCCTGTATTCTAAGGTCCTTAATGGCTCTGACAGCCTACATGTTATATTCTCTTCCCACTTTGATATTCTTTAGGTTTTAGTTCTGGGGGGAGGTAGAGTGACCCTTACTTTGCCTTCTGTCACCTGTACCACAAGCTAGCTACTCTTTTGTCACTTCCCCTTCCCCAGTGGGCGCTGAGCCATGGAGTGGTGTGTCCTGGTGCTTAGGCCTCACCTTTGCCCTCCAGTGGTGCCAAGTCGGGTGACTGTAGCGTGGCAACTGGCCCAAGATCTATCCTCAGGTTTTGGTCTCCTGGGTCCCCTCGGTCCCCTCTTCCAGGTGCAGGGCAGGACAGGCTAACAGCTCTTAGGGGCCCCAGTTTATGAGGTTGCATCTAACTCATCTAGTTTCCCATTCATTTCTTTAAAAATTTTTTCAACAGATATCTTTTAAAGTTAACTTTTTTCAATAAACAAAAATCCTTCCTTTCTAGTCCTCTCTTTCCGCTATCCCCCTTCCCCCCATTGAAAAAGAGAGAAAAAGCTTTGTAACAAATATGTCAAGCAAGACAAATTCCTGTATTGATCATGTTCAAAAAAATCTCAGTCTACACAGAGTCTGACCTCTCTCTCCCATTTCTCATTCTGTTGGTTCCCAGCTTGGCAGGGACCAAAGGGTTAATCCCCAGGAGCTAAAGAAGCCTGAGGACTTGAAGGGGGAGGGGAAGGGGCTCAGAGTGGGGGAGGGGACAGGATGGGGATGGAGGCTAAAGACAGCCTTTTCTCTAAGAGGCCTCCCTGCCTTTCCTCATTATTGGGACCCTCACATACACACAGCCCTTGGTTACTGTGGCAACCAGAGAGGCCAGCTTTGGAGAGCCCTGGAAGGGGCATGGCTGCTGGGGGAGGTTCCCAGGCCTCCCTCCCCCTGGGACTGGCTAGGACCAATCTGGGTACCCGCTTCCCCATCCTGCCTGGGGAAGGGGGACTGGTTTGCCAGTGCGGGAAGGAGGTGAATGAGGGATGTGTGGGAGGGGGCAGCCATATGGTCTGGGAATAGAGGCACCATTGTTAACAGGCTGACCACCCCCCTACATCCCAGCAGGGTCTCTCTTCCATTCAGGGCTCCCCATTTTCCCATCCCCTCAATTCTCTTGTCTACCCCAAGTCTTTCTGGCTCCTTTCTCTCTCCTTTAATTTATATGCTGACACAATAATCTTTCTTACACATAGCTTGGGTTGCTTCTCGTCCTGCCTTTGTTTGGCTGTCTTCAGTGGCCCCTATAGCTGGCAGGGTCAAAGTTCAGAGTCCAGTACTTGGGATTTAAGGCCCTCCACACAACTCGGCCTGGAGTCACTGAAGTCATCTCCACTGATGGTTATTCAAGTTAAGGGAACCCTCTCCTCCTCGTGGGGGGTGGTTACACACACTGAACAGGTTCTAGATTTGGAGTTGGAGGATCTGGTTACAGTCTTGGATCAGCCACTTCTTACCCTCCTGACCTTCCTGGCTCTGGCCTCAGTTTCCTCATCCACAAAATCTTGTATCTCCATCTAGGGCTTAGCATACTACCTGGAACACAGTAGGTATATAATGAATGCTTATTAACTGACCAACCAGTTGGCTCTCTGGGAGGGTGGGGAGCACTAGATTGGCAAATGTAGGTGATATAAAAACAAAATAATGATAAAAAATGATATTTTTTTCGAAAGACTATTGTAATAGTCCAGGCTCTAGAGAGATGGGGAGGGCCTGACCTAGGGGGAATGACTATGTCCCTAATGTATTGTACTTTTTATTTCCAGTGGGGCAGAGGGACGGAGGAGAATTGGGAAGGAGAAACAATAAATACTTGTTAATTGAAAAAATAAATTAAAAAAAAAGCAAGCTGGGGATGGATTCTGAAGGTAGAATCTGCTCTGGCAAACCCTGATCAGTGAGGGGAGATAATGGGGGAGGGACCCCCCTGTCCCGCCTGTGGCCTCCATCAGTGAAGGAGTGATCAGCTCTGCCAGGCGGAGCATCAGTTGGAGATTCTGGTGCCAAAGCATCCAGGAAGGAAGGGCCTGGAGCAGAGATGAAAGAGAAGTAGGCTACGGGGAGGGCCAGGGGTGGGGACAGCTCAGAGGCCCAGCCTGGCGGGGAGGGACCTGGAAAGGACCCAAATCCAGGCCTTCCTCCAGTCCCAGCAGAAGGGCACTCAGGAGGCAAAGCTTCCTCCTGCCCCTGAAAAGGAGAACATTCCTCATCAAGGGAGAGCTTGTTGCCTGGGTTTCTGGTGGCAAAGATCTGCAGCTTCCCATCTCCACCACCCCCCAGCTCCCCTTAGTTTTTGCCACTGAAGCCAGTCCAACCTGGTTTGAGCCATTTTGTTGTTTTCTTTCTGGGCCAGTTGAAAGGCAGGAGGTTAGAGGCAGGGGAAGGGGAAGACGTGTGCTTACAAATCCGGCCTTTGCTGGAGGTAGTATTGGCATCCTCTTCAGAGAAACACAGATCTGTTTTGCTTTTTTGCTCAAAAATCTTCTGTGGCTCCCTATTGCCTCTAAGGTCAAAAAGACATTTCCCAGCTTGACCTCTATGGCTGCAACCTCCTTTTCTAGCTTTTTATTTTTATTTTAAGTGCTGGTCACTTACTCATTCAACAAACAATTAGAGAGGCAGTGGATAAACTGGAGACGACAACCAGGATGAGGAAGGGCCTTGAGTTCATTTTCCCAAATAGTCCTCCCATCCTTTCCAGGGAACCATCTCAATATAACAAAGAATCTTTTAAAAGGAAAAAAAGTCAGTTCAGAAAAACTAGCCAACCCATCACAAGTCCAATATTGCATGTAGTATTGTGCACCCATCGTCCCCCACCTCTGCCAAGAAGGGAGAGAGGCTCCTGCTCATATCTCCTTTGAAAACAAGCTTAGTTCATTATACCAAAGCAACCTCTCAACTGGTCTCCTTGCTTCCAATTTCTCCACTCTCAGATTCATCCTTTACCCAGATTTCAAACTAATATTCCTGAAACACAGATCTGACTGTTTTGCTTTTTTGCTCAAAAATCTTCTGTGGCTCCCTATTGCCTCTAAGGTCAAAAAGACATTTCCCAGCTTGACCTCTATGGCTGCAACCTCCTTTTCTAGCTTTTTATTTTTATTTTAAATTGCCCCTCTTCATTCTCTAAGGCAAGGGGTTCCTTAACTCTTTTGCATATCCTGGACCCCTTTGGTGCAGTCTGGTGTAGACTATCAATCCCTTTTCAGAATAGTATTTTTAGCATAAAATAAAAATATATCTGGAGTGGAGATGAAAGAAAAGTGGGGCTGTGGGGTAGGACTGGAGTGGGGGGGCCCTGTTCTGAGGCCCAGACTGGGTAAGGCCCTGCCTCCAGCTCAATTAGAGTTGGGGTAAGGGAGGAGAGTGATATTTCTGATTGATTTAGATTGTATTGAAATTAATTATATTGAAGTACAGTTTTATCAAAATGTATTTTAAAAAAAACTTCACTAGGTCGCAGATCCCACAGGTTAAGATACCCATTAGGCAGTGCCTTGTACACAGCAGGCACTTAATAAGTGTTTGTTGAATTGAATTATCCAACATCTTCCTGTCATCCTCCAATCTATTGGAAAACTGCTCTTTCCTGCTGTCTTTTATTGACTGATTTATTGCTTTTTGGAGGGGCAGTTGGAGTTAAGTGACTTGCCCAAGGGCACACAACTAGTAAGTGTTAAATGTCTGAAGCTGGATTTGAACTCAGGTCCTCCTGACTCCAGGGCCGGTGCTCTATTCACTGCGCCACTTAGCTGCCCCTTTCTTACTGTCTTTTGTAACTCTGGGGGCAGATCTGTGGTGAGAGCAGGGAATAGATCCTCCTCTCCCCTCTTCCCCTCTTCTTCTTCCTCCCCTTCTTCCTCCTCCTCCTCCTCCTCCCCCTGTTCCTCCTCCTCCTCATAATGTTCAGCTCTTCTTGCAGAGGTATCAGGGTATTGTCGAAAGAGCAGTGACTCTGGAGTCAGAGGATCTGGTTCTGAGTCCTGTCACTGTTACTTACTGTGTGACTTTGTTGGAATTACTCAGACTTCTCTGAGTTTCAGTTTTCTCATTTGCAAGAAAATAAACAAAAAGCCTTGAATATCCCTTCCAGTTGTGAATCCCATGATCCTAAGGACTGGTTCTCCCACTAGTGACCTTTGGGAACTACTCTCATCCCAGAGGAAGCTATTGTTACCTCCCGGTTGGGGCCTTGCTGGATGCTGCAGGATCCTGTCTGGGCACTATTTCCTCCAATCAATCAATCAATCGATGGATTGATCAGTCAACATTTATTAACAGGCAGTAGTGAATTGGACTTAATAGGAGAAGTTCCTTAGGCACTGTGTGCTCCTTTTTTATGGATCCTCATTGAAACCTGGGGCTCTAGGAAAGCTGAGGTCCTGAATTCTCTCTCAGAGATGTCAGAGCCCAGGATGCCTGGGAAGCCAGGGGTAAAGGGGTGAAACTAGATCTGGAGATTTACTTGTTCTCCTGGAGCAGCAGGGGGGTGCCTGCTCCCTCCCTCTTGCAATGGCCTCATTTCTTTTGGGGGGTCCATTTCCTCTTCTATTCCTGGCTGTGCCTAAGGACTCACCCCAACTCTGATCCCTCTCCCTGCTTTCAACCTTTCTGTTCTGTTTCTACTTGGGGACCTTCAGCCTCCTGCTTCTGCCTCTGCCCTTGGATCCAGAAGTAGGCTTTAGGGGGACGCTGGTAGATTAGATGTCACAGGGACCTCAGAGGTGATCTGGGTCCCTCTCCTCCCCACCTCCCCATTTTACATAGAGAAGGAAGTTGAGGCCTACATTAAATCCCAGATAGACATATTGGTAAGGCCTGGCAGACACATCAGTCAGGATCGGAGACTCTTAGACAGCAGACAACTGTTCATTTCATTTAATGCAATTTTATTTCATTTAATAAACATTTATTTTGCTAGAGCCCTCATGGAAGGACTTGTATACATTTCACTGAGGGCGATTGCAAAGCTGGGATAAGATAGAGCTCTTCTCTTCCTGGGGCTCACGGGCTAATAAAGGAATTGGGCAGAAACCCAGACAACTGTAATACATAATAATGAAAACCTAAGTACATTAGAAGGGCTCAAATGAAGTGTCCCTGGAAGTTCGAGATAGAGAAAACTTTCTGGAGGTGGCAGCATTTTAGCTGGGCTTCAAAGGAGGGGTAAGAATTTACCATTCATCCATTCAAGCATTTATTAAGTGCCTACTGTGTTCTAAACACTAGAAATTACGAAGATAGAAAATACAAACAATCCTTGCCCTCAAGGGGCTTATAGTCTATTTTTGGTAAACAGGTACAAAAATAAATGTAAAGTATGTACATGGTGAATTTAAAATCATTTGGGGAGGGGGAAGGTGATATAAACAGCTCCAGGGTACCTGACAGAGGGAGTGGGGGGGGGGGTTCTGTCAGGAGGATGCACCCTTCCCCGCCCTTCCGCTGACGGCTGGCTGGGAATATTTGGTCAAGAGCCAGGCCTGGAGGAGTTGGCCTCAGAGTCTTTCACAGCCTGAGACTCTGAGAAAGTGTGACTTCATAGAATCACCGAGTGCCAGAGCTGGAAGGGTCTCTAAAGACTGTCTGGGCCATCTGCCCTCCCCCCCTTTTATTTTTCTCTCAGTGATTATTTATTAAATAAATGCCTTCTCATTTTTGTTTTTGGATTCCCAGTGGTTAGCACAGGCCTGGGCAGGCACACAGTAGGCTCTTTATAAATGCTTGTGGAATGGTCCCTTGATTGTTAGGCCCTGGGCTCGGTGCTGGGGACATGAAGACAAAAATGAAGCCGTCTTTGCCCTCAGGGAGCTTACAATCTAGAGGAGGAGGCAACATGTACATAGATGTGGAAATATAAAATGTAGGCAACATCAAGTGTAATTTAGTGGCCAGAACTCAGACAACCAGAGTAATTAGGAAAGATCTCATGAAGAAGCTGAGCCTTGACAGGTCATGTTCCTGGTTTGAAGAGATGGAGATGAGGAGGGACAGCATTCCAGGCCGGGAGGACAGGCTTGGGGAGTTAGCCGACGGACCAGTTTGGCCTGAACACAGAGTGTATGTGGAGGAGAGAAAAATGAGATCAGACTAAAATGGTAGGTTTGGAGCCAGAATGTCAAGGAATTTAGATGCTAAGCAGAGGATCTTGGATTTTACCCTAGGGGGAAATGGGGAGCCCTTAAACCTTCTTGAGCAGGGAAGGGACCCGATCTTTGCTTTAGCAATATCAGTTTGTCATGTGGGTGGAGAATGACTTAGGGAAGGAGAGGAGAGAGCCTGGAGAAGGGGCCAGTGAGCAGACTATTGCTGTAGTTCCGGTGAGAGGGTGGTAAAGGCCTTAACTACCATGGTTGCCAATGTGAAGGGAAAGAAGGAGATGGATGAGACTGGAGAATGTGTCTAAAAAGACTGGGCAAGTTAGTCGATATGGGGTGATGCTCCCATTTTACAGCAGAGGACACTGAGGCCCAGAGAAAAGCCGTGAATTTCATAAGGTTGCACAGTGAATCTGGAGCAGCGCCGAGGCTAGATGCCAGGGCTTTTCAACTTCCAATTCTGGTGCTCCCGATACTTTCATGATAACATTCTTTATATAGAAGCCTTGCCTGAGTCTCAGAGCTATGGGGTCCCTTGTTCTAAATGAAGGGTGGTGAAGAGACACAAATCCTGGGCTGTGTGTTGGGGGTGGTGGTGACTCTTGATGGATTGGTGTGGGGTCCATTAATTTTCAGAGAGCTGGGTCTATGTGGGGTACTGATTGATTAACCTTAGAGGGGAGGCCATCTGGTCCCATTAGCAGACACTGCTTAGGGCTTGTTGTCTCCTGAGCTCCCGTGATGACAGGATACTCCAGGGAGAGGAAAGCCCAGAACGTCTCTGTGATTTGAACCCTGGAAGTGAGTGGCACCTGCCATCTGGCACCCTTTTGTCCAAAGACTTGTGTTCATTGCCTTGAATGTGACCAGGGATGAAAACAAGGGCTCCCATTTATGTCCCACTTTGTCCCACTCCTCATTCTTTCTTTCTCTGCTCCCTATTTCTCCTCCTTCTTTTTTCAAGCTTTATTTCCTTCAGGTAAGGAACAACTCATCATAACTCCCATTTCCCCCTTTAAAGAATCTTATTGAGGCAGGCAGTGGTATAGTTATCCCTGCCTCATTGAGGAGGTTTCCCCACAATCTGGAAAATCCATGTCACATTTTTTGGCCCTCTCTTTGTATCAGAGAAGATGTTTATTTTTTTCCTTTTCTTTGTGAGATATTTACAGTACCTTATTGTAAAATTTGGGTTAAGTATTTGGTCATAGGCTCAGTGTCATCTATGACTTCCACAAAACTCCCCCCAAATTCCCATTTAATTTCTTATACCAATCCTCAGATATATTGAAACCATGATGGGGAAAGTTGTGACGTGGAAGGGATAGCTCACTGTATAGTGGATAGAGTTCTTGGCTTAGAGTCAGGAAGAGCTGAGTTTGAATTTTGCCTCTGACAGTATCTCCATGACCTTGAACTAGTCACATAACTTCTCTCTGTCTTAATTTCTTCATCTCTAAAATGGAGCTTTTCTCCATGCTCACCCCAGACAATGCCCAAAGCCTTAAAGTTGTAAAATAGATTTGCACTGGCAGAGGGAGCTTCCTCTTCTGAGACAGTTAAATGAATGAAATTGTAACAGTTGAAGTATAGATGTTGTGTTAAGATTGTCAGAGCTCTTGTGTGATCTCATCTGGGTTCACAACAAACCTGTGAAGTAGGTGCTGGAGCCATGTCCTCCTCATGTCATAGATATGGAAACTGAGTCACAGAGAAAGTGAGGAACTTTTCATAGATCATGAAGCTCCTAATAAGCAGTAATCAGAAAGGGTTCGAACTCAGGTTTTCCTTGTTCTAAGGAAGCGTCAGAGCTGAGATTTAAGCTGGTGCCCGACACAGCACTCTCTCCAGTACACCATTCTGCTTTTCCTTTTGGAGGGGGACAGGGATGGCCAAAGAGGGTGAGGCCTCCAGTCTGACTAGCAGATGTGGTGTTGAGCCATTTAGAGAGGGAGAGTGATGGTTAATGTTTGGCCAGGAAGGGGAAATATCCTGCCGATTCCCAGAAGGTAGCTGGCCAGCTTTACTCCTAGTTTCTTTTTTATCCCAGGACCAGGCTTCTCTTACTGCTGATGTTGGGATCTGAGTGTTAACTGGAGTCTCCACTGTCAGGTTGGAGCAGGCAGGAGTCTCTGAGTAGACCCTTAGAGGGTTCATGCTATCTGAAAGCTGGCTGGTCTCCTGGGGCAGTGGGGAGATGTGCTGTGGGGGCTAGAAGAGGGTGGGACAGCCAACTCTACACGGTCCACCTGTGCTTTGTCTTCGGGTTAATGATTTGCAAAGGGAGTCGATCAGGCTCTTTCCCGGCTGGAAGCTCCTCCTACAGCCAGTGAGGCAGTTGCCAGAGCTGAAGGCTAGAAGGAAGATAGATGGTGGGTAGAGAAGGGCGCGTGCGCGTGTGTGTGTGTGTGTGTGTGTGTGTGTGTGTGTGTATGTGCGCACGCGTGCATTTTTTCTCATCACCCAACCTTGGGATGGCAAAGCCTCTCCAGTCTTCTCCATGACCTCCTCTCCCCTCTCCCTCTGATCAGATTTCCTCTCTTTCTTCCAATAGGAGAAGGTGGTGAGCTGAGCACAGTCTCGAGCAGATGGCTTCCTCAGGCCCGTCTCCTCAGCCTGCAGTAGGTACTGTAACATCTAGACTTTATTATCTTTTTCTGACTTACTTCTCATTTTATATTAGAAGGGGACCCTGCTTGGGTCATAAGGGACTGTCATACCCATCTCCAGGGCACAGGACTGAAAAGTCAGGATAAATGAGAGTATGTGCCACTGGGCCCGAGGGTCTTTTCCAGCAATTGAAGACTCCCAAGTTTAAATCCTATCTCTTCCATGGACTTGTGTGAACTTAGTGAAGGCTGCTTCACATTTCATACTCAGTGGCTCCTCTTCTGTGCCTCAGTTTCCCTAAAGCAGATCTAATTCTATTAATTATTCAGTACCTATCATATGATCAGTGGTAGGAAAAAGACCTGGATTCATAGATACTGTCACCATCACTTCTGCTATGCCTAAGGGGCATTACTGTAGCACACTAGGACTTCCAACAACCCCAGGATACAGGCAGTCTGAACATTATTACCCCCATTTTAGAGATATGGAGCCTGAGAGAGAGATACAGGTCATGGTCTGTAGGTCATGGTTTCAACCAAGAACAGATTTCAAGTTGGCCCTTCTTTCAAGTGTGCTGCAATGTCAAAATTTGTGGATTGACCTTAGAAGATCAGGAGGTCAGAGTCTTTAGAACAAAGAATGTCAGAGCTAGAAAGGAACCTTAGAACTGGGAAGGACCTTGGATCATAGAATGCCAGAGCTGGAAGGGGCTATAGGACTCATTTTAACTAGCTCCTTCCTTAGGCAGAAGAGGAAACAGAGACAGGATTTGATCATGGTCCTCAGAGAGATCATAGAGAAATAAGAGGGGCCAGAGATGACTACTGTAAAAAAGACCGTGCTAACTACATAAAGGGATTACCAGTTTATGGGAATTCAGAGACACTTGTGACTTGGGAAAATCAGGGAAGGCGTTGTGGATGTCATAACACTTGGCTTGGGCCTTGAAGGTAGGATAGGATTTTGACAAATGGAAAAGTAAATTGGAGACCTTCTAGGCTGGCCTCCAAAGAGGTACAGAGGGAGCCAACAGCTTGGGAAATGTCGGCTAGTCTTCTGGGGGAGGAGAAGTGTATGTGACAAGGAGTCATAAATCTGGAAGGGCCAGTTGGGGCCCATTCACAGAGGACCTTGAATTTCAGGTTGAAATTTTTACTGCTTTGCTCATTACACAATAGGAAGTGATTGCATTATTCTATCAGAGTTGTACTTCAGAAAGATCCTTCTAGTGGCAGTATAATTAGTTTAATTTGATTCAGCACATATTTATTAAGTGGCTATCTGTGCCTGGCACCGTGCTTGGCACTGGGGATACAAAAATGGAAACAGAGAAGCTCCTGCCCTCAGAGAGTTTACATTCTATTGGGCAATGCAACAGGGTCATGAGTAAATGAGTGTAGGGTATCTACAAAGTAGGAAGAAGTGAAGGGGAAAGAAGATTGACTCTGCAGTCAGGGGACCTGTGTTGAAATTTGATCCTCATGTTTACTGCCTGTGATTTGGGGCAAGTCATTGGACTAAAAATAGGGTGGTTGGGCCACCTGGGCCAGACTTTGAAGTCCCTCCTAGATCCAGGTCCATGGCCTTGTGATGCTAATACCCAGTGAATTCAGGGATTGGAGAGTGCTAATACCTGGGAGGTGGAAGTGGTCCAGCAAAAGCCTTGAACAGGAGTCAGGATCACGAGCCAGGCTTCTACCAGGCAGAATTGGAGAGAGATTGGATTCAATCCCAATTTAACTCAATAAGCATGCATTATGCACCTTCTGTGTGCCTAGTGTTGCAATAGACATTGGGGCTACAAAGGTGAAGGTGAAATGGTTCCTGTCCTGAAAGAGCTTTAAATCCTACTGGAATTCCATACCTGGTGAATCATTTGTGCAAACACATGGAGGTGGGAGATGACTAAGGAAACAGTTGGCAGTCCACCTTCACTAGAAGAATAATGTGAAATAAGACTGCAAAACTAGTGGAGAGTCAGGTTGTGAAGCCTGGATTGGAGCTGGGAGAGAGCAGAGATGGGACGACCAACGCGGAGGCTGTCATGGTGAACAATCCCTTCCTTTTGTCTGCTTTCCAGGAGTGTTGGAAAGAGATTACATCAGTTAAAAAAAAAAGCATTTAAAGGTCTTAGAGTCAATGATATGTGGGGAAAACAGCAGATTTAACAGCAGATTTAAGTCTCTCCCTCACTGGGTCTCAATTTCCCATCTGAAAACTGAGGATTATCCTTATCCTTTTGAGATATATGTGTGTGTGTGTGTGTGTGTGTGTGTGTGTGTGTGTGTGTGTGTGTGTGTGTATGTGAATCCAAACTTCATAGAACACATTGGATTCAGTCAAAGGGCCACACTTGAGCACCTAGAGGGCCATTTGTGGTCTCAAGGCTGTAGGTTCTCCATTCCTGGGATAGAAAGAACTAAGAGAAAACAGTGTTATAGAAGCCAGAGGTTACATGGAAACCATGATGAATATTGCAAGAAGGTCAAAGAAGATGGGACCAGAGAAAAGACAATGGAAGCCAGCAGTTGAGAGATCGGTGATCACTTCTGAGAGAGCAGATTTAATGGAGTGATGGACTTAGAAGCCAGATTTCAAGGGTCCGAGGACAAGGGCAGTAGGGAAAGTGGAGGCTGTGTCTGTGGACTGCTTGTTTAGACAACAATTGGTGTATTTTGTTTGGGCTCAGCGGACACTTCTTAAAGTTCATTCACTGCAGAGTTAAGCAGACTGCCTAGTGGAATGATGACCTCAACAGTAGTGGTAACTTTTTATTCTTGTCATTAAAAGAAGGGAAGGCTATGTATTCTCACTATAATAATTTGGCACAGATTTTGTTATGTTTGGCCTGAGTTTGGTTTCCTCATAGTGCTTTGTAGAGGACTTTTTCATGAGATTATAGATTTGGAACTGGAAGAGACCTTAGAAATCGTCAATCTAAACCTATTTTCTAGATGAGGAAACTGAACTAGACAGAGATTATGTGACTTCACCAAGATCACAAAGTTAGTAAGGGCCTGAGGCAAAGCACTCATTCCTGAGTTGGGGTGCTTATACCTCATGCACCTTGTCTTCTAGAGAGTCAACAGGGAAAGGAATGGAGTGAGTTGTTCAGGAGGAAGCAATTAGTCAAAAATTTTTTTTATTAAGCACTTAATCTGTACTAGGTCCTGTGTTAGGGATACAAAGAAAGGCAAAAATATAGTCTCTGCCCTCAAGGAGATTCCGGTCTAACGCAGGAGACGATAGGTCCATACAAGAATAAATGGGAGGTGAGCTCAGAAGGGGAAGGTGTTAGTAGTTGAGTAGATGGAGAAGAGCCTCCTTCATAACGGGGCATTTGAGCTGAGACTTGAAAGAAGCCAGTGATTCTAAGAGGTAAAGGTGAGGAAGGAGGGTCTCCCTGGCTTGGGGTGGTGGCTGCAATTTGTACAAAAGCGTGGTGTTGTGGGAGGAATAACAAGGAAGTCAGCATCTCTGGGTCTTCCAGTTCATGGAGGGGAGTCCAGTCCAGGAAACTGGAAAGGTAGGAATGGGCCAGGTTGTGAAGAAGTTTACACGCCAAACAGAGGATTTGATATTTGTTCCTGGGGGTGATAGAGAGCCATTGCCATTTATTAAATTTATTAGTTTTATATTTATCAATAAATTTCATTTATTCTTAATATTACCACATAGTATATTGATAAATATTAATAAATAAAAGTATATTTATTGATAAATTAAATTTATTAAATAGAGGGAGACATGGTCAGATGTGGCCTTTAGGATAGTTGCTTTGGCAGCTGAGTGGAGGATGGATTGAGTGGGGGAGAGACTTCAGTTAGGAGCCTATTGTAATAAATAGTCCAGGCAAGAAGAGATGAGGACCTGAACCAGGATGGGCACTGGGTGGGCTGAAAGAAGGGGATTTCTGCAAGACAGCTTATTTAGTTAGAAATGAAAACTTTGGCAATGTATTGGGTAAGTGGGATGGAGGTAGAATGAGGAGTTAAGAACGATCCCATAGTTTGTGTCTGACTCTCTGTGACCCCATTTGGGGTTTTCTTTGCAAAGATCCTGGAGTGGTTTGCCATTTCCTTCTCCAGCTCGTTTACAGATGAGGAAACTGGGCAAGCAGGGTGAAGTGACTTGCTTAGGGTCACACAGCTAGTAAATGTCTGAGGCTGGATTTGAACTCAGGTCTTCCTGACTCCAGACTTGGCGCTCTATCCACTGTGCCTCCTAATTGTCCCATGATCCCATAGTCACAAGCCAGATGTCAGGAAGGAGTCTTTGAAGCCTGAACCTTCACAAGAGCACAGCAGCCCAAGAGGGAAAGATAATATCCGAGAGCTAGAAAAAGCCTGGATCCAAAAGCTTGTTAATTTAATTCAATTCAGCAACGGTACTGGGTGACTCTGGTGTCAGAGAACCTGGGTTCAAGTGCTGCTTCTGAAGCTTCCTAACTGAATAGCCTCGGGCAAGTCACTTGGTAAAAATAATAATAGCTCACATTTCTGTAGTACTGAGAAATAGATCTGCAAATACTTTATATATATGCTACCTCATTTGTTCCTCAAAACAGCCTGGTGAGGTAGGTGCTATCATGGGCCCCCTTGTGCAGATGGAGAAGACAGAGGTTATGTGACTTGCTCAGGGCCACAGCTAGACTGTGTCTGAGATAGGATTTGAATCCAGGTCATCCTGATTTCCAGGTGTAGTGCTCTATCCATCAGTGTCTATACCGCACTAGTACCTTCTTGGGCCTGTTTCCTTATCTGTAAAATGAAGACTTTGGACTAGAGGTGGGGAACCTGCAGCCTCGAGGCCACAAGCGGCCCTTTGGCCAAGTTTTAAATAACAAATCCTTTTATTAAGGGGATTTGTTCTGTGAAGTTTAGATTCAGACAAAGGGTCTCACTTGAGGACCTAGAGGACATGTGTTGCCTTGAGGCTGCCGATTCCCTACCCCTGGCTGGTCTCTGGGGTTCAGGCATCCTTATTAAGTAGCTACTGTGTGCTGGGAGCAGTGGTAGGTATGGGGATGCAAAAACTAAAAAATGGAATAGTTCCTGTCTTCAAAGAGCTTATGTGACATTGCCGGGGGAACGTTGTAAATATAAAGAAAGGAAGAGGAAGTAATTGTAAAGAGAAAGAGCAGGCCACAGTAAGCCTGGAGTAGATCATAGGATCATAGATCGACAGCTGGAAGGGACCCTGTGGGGCAGGTTATCTGCTCCCATCTCATTTTACAAAGGGGGAAACTGAGGCACAAAGTGATGACATGTCTTACTTGGCCGGTATTAAAGACTCCACCTGAACCCAGGTCTTCCTGACTCTAAGGACAACTTGCAACCCACTATGCCATTGCTAATTGAAGCTAAATTGTATAGAACCTTAAATGCCAGGATAACAACTTGGCATCATATAGCATCGGCATTGGGGAACCATTGAAAGTCTCTGAAGAAGGAGCTTAATCATGAATAAGATTACACCGGTACATGATGAAGGCTAAATTGGAGCAGAGAAAGATGGAAGCAAGCAAGCATTTATTAAACACCTACTGTATACTAGGCACTGGGGATACAAAGAGGGGCAAAAGGCAGTCCCTGCCATCAAGGAGGGACATCTAATGGGGGAGACAACATGTAAACAAATATGTGCAAATAAGCTCTAGACAGGTTAAGTAGAAAATAATTAACAGAGAGAAGGCAGGAGAACGAAGGGTTGTGAAATGCTTCTAGTAAAAGATGGGATTTTTGTATGGGATTAGAGGAAGCCAGAGAGGTCAGTAGGCAGAGCAGAGGAGATAGCATTCCAGGCATGGGGGAGAGCCAGAGGAAATGCTGGGAGTTGAGATGGAATGTCTTGTTTATGGAACATCCAGGAGGTCAGCGTCATGGGGTCGAAGAGTATGTGTCAAGGAGGAAGGTGTAAGAAGATTGGAAAGGTAGGAGGCAGCTAGGTTGGGAAGGGCTTTAGATGATACCAAACTGAGGATTTTGTATTTGATCTGGGAGGCAATAGAGAGCCATTGGAGTTTATTGAGTGGGGGATGACACAAATGTGTCTGCATTTTGGGAAAATCCTTTAGTGGCTGAATGGAAAATGGATTGAGTGGGGAGAGACCTGAAACAGGCAGATTTACTACCAGGCTATTACAATAGTCCCGTTGTGAGGTGATAAGGGCCCAAACCAGAGTGAGGGCAAAGTCAGAGGAGAGAAGGGGGCATATTTGAGAGATGGTACCAAGGTAAAATTGATAGGCCTTGGCAACAGCTTAGGGGGTGAAAGTGAAGAATCCAGGATGACTCCTATGTTGTGAATCTGGGGGACTGGGAGGATAGTGTTACTCTCTGTAGTAACAGGGAAGGTGGGGAACTGGGAGAGTATTTAGGGGGAAAAATAATGAAGTCTGTTTTGTATATGTTGAGTTTAAGATGTCTACTGATCATCTAGTTTGAAATGTCTAAGAGGCAGCTGGAGATGCAAAATTGGAGTTCAGCTGAGAGAGTAGGGTAGGAATGGTAGATTTGAGATTCATAGTCATAGAGATGATAATTAAATCCATGGGAACAGATGAGATCACCTAGTGAAGAGGTATATAGAAAGAAGAGGGCCTGAGGGACACCTATGGTTAGAGGGCCAGAGCTAGAGGAGGATTCGGCTTAAAGAAAGCTCCTGAGACCCTTAATCTAGGACTGAGAAAGTGTTATACTCTTTCATTAAAAAATAAAATGAGTATTGTTCAGTGACAGGCAGCTCCCTTTAGGCAGAGAACTATAAAACCCCTCAGGTTAGCTGTCTGGATAATACAGACAAGACCAGCTAACTCTTCACTGAATGTTGAAGAACGTTCTCTAATCAGTCATCTTCTAGCAAAGCAATGCCTCTTCTCCAATTAGCCTAGCTCATAGAAAAACAGATGCAAAGCTGGTATTTCATCCTGTTTCCCCTTCATCACACCAGGTATCCCTGAAGGTTTTCCCCTCCTTTAGGCCTTTTGTGATGCTCAAAAGGTCCTATATATACAATAGTAGGATTCAGCCCTCCAGTCAGCAGAGCAAATGAAGAGCTCTCACATGTGACCCAGACCTTTTCCAACCAATCAGAAAAGCTATTCCTCTCCTCCAAACTGTAGGCTCCCATCAAAGCTGCTGAAGAATCAATGATCTAAGATGGAAACCTTCTAAATCTAATCCACTACTTATGACTCCTCCTGCATTCAGCGGATTTTTTTTTTCTAGTATACCTTCCTGTAATTTCTTCTCAAAACTTTTTCTTTAGCTTTTACCTTTCACTGCCTCAAATCAGAACCTCTAGTGGTCAATGACTCATCTTTACCTTATGAGGCAAAACTTAAGATATGAACCTATCTTCCCATAGTTCCTTGACAGTTATTTGATGAATAATTTCTGAGGTATAGATTACAAAATCCTAGAACATCGTCATATGCCAAAGAATTGATGGACTGCAATGTTCTACCCTTTCATTCTTTCCTCTGCCATCAAATAGTCCTCTCAACGCCTTAAAAACCAAGGGAAAGGTGTTCTAATTTTGGATTTTAAAGTCCTTTATCACCTAGCCCCTTCCTAACTTTCCCAAGTTTCTTACACATTACTCCCCTCCACAAAATCTACTGACACTGGCTTCATTTTTGTTCCTCGAAAAAGACACTCTATTTCCTGACTCAGTACATTTTTACTGGCAGTCTCCGATGCCTGTAATACTTTTCTTTCTCATTTTCATCTCCTGGCTTCCTTGATTTCTTTTAGGTCTCATCTGAAATCCCACCTTCTATATGAAGTCTTTCCTGATCCCCCTTAATGCTAATGACTGCCCTCAGTGATCATTCTGAATTTATCCAAGTTGTTTGCATGTTCTCTCTCCCATTAGATTGTGTGCTCTGTGAGATTTTGACATTTGAAAGGGGGTAGTTTCTTACAGGTAAAGTGAGTTGAGCTAAATGGCCTTTGGGGTCCTTTTGGGCTCTAAATCTTAAGTTCCTACACAATAGATGCCCCCTCCCACTCGGTTGTTTGAAACAATTGGATTCTGCTCTACCAGCTGTCCTCCCCACCCTCCTCCAGATAAGGAATTTGAATTAGGATTTCTCCAAAGTCATCTTACTGCTGGCAGGCAGGGAAAAATGATGCCTTGATTTGTGAGCAACTTATGGTTCATCGGAGGATGTCCCCTCAAATGTCCTGTCCTCACATTCTGCCCAGTGGAAATGCTTGAGCTTTGTGCCTTGAGCCCACTGCCTCTCCCGGGGTGAGAGTTACATGCCTGACTCAGCACCTTATCCGTGGTAGGTGGGTAATACAAATTTGTTGAATTGAATTTCAGGAGTGGGTTAATGAAAGTCCAAAGACAAAGTAAAATCTTTGTCACTTCAGTGACTAAGGTGACTAGCTCTTTTCAGTTTGTGGGAAAGAGGACTGGATGGGGGGCATGTGACATTGGACAAGTCACTCGACATGCCCTAGCCTCAGTTTCCTCTTCTGTAAAATACTGGGGTCAGGGTGGGGCTTTGGATCGGATGAGTCTTTGTTTCGTTTTCGTCTCTCTGGCAGGTAGTAGATAGTTGGTAAATATTTGTTGATTGATTTTGGCCCTGGGACTTAATAGGTCCTAGAAATGGGTGTGCGTGCGTGCCTCTGTGTGTGTGTGTGTGTGCATGTATGCATGCATGTGTGTGCACGTGCATGTGTGTGTTTATGTGTGTGCACGTGCGTGCATGTGTGGGTGTGTGCACATGCATGTGTTTCCTTCTTTAAGCAGAGGTTAACAGAAGGGCCACCCTGTAGCCCTATTCCTGCAGTTCTAACCTCCCATGCACCCTGTACTCCCCATCTGTTGTGGGCATTTGAACCTGGTCTTGAAGAGTGAGTAGGATTGCCAAGTTGGGACTCAGATGGGGGTGGAGGAGGCAGGACATGTTCCAGGTGTGGACATAAAATCCTCTTTGGGCACAAGGCACTCTTTATGTTGATTCAACCTTATCCGATTATAACTGGCTCACTTCCCCATATGACATGCACAGATTAATCCAACGTATTATATGATTGTCCTGTTTTCTTGGACAAAAGTCGACCTTTTCCTTTCCCATGGGATAAGCACCACCAGGGCCATGGCTGACATTTTAGACACTATGTCCAGTTTTCTTTGCCTGGAATAATTTGTGTTTGGGGTTTGCCAGAGGTAGGGGGCTGGACTAAAGGACCTCTTGAAATCCCTTCCCCCCAATGACTCTGGTGTGGTCATTTTCGGACATGTCTAACTATTCGTGATCCCATTTGGGGTTTTCTTGGCAAAGGTACCGGAGTGGTTTGCCATTTCCTTCTCCAGCTCATTTTACAGAGGAGGAAACTGAGACAAACAGGGTTAAGTGGCTTGCTCAGGCTCACCTACCTAGTGTCTGAGGTCAGATTTGAACTCAGGAAGATGAATCTTCCTGACTCCAGGTCCACTGCTCTATGTGCTGTGGATGAAGGATGTTGCAGAGGAGAGAGGAAGAGAAAAAAGGCTGTAGATGTAAGGCAGAAAGAAAGAAAGAAGCAGAGAACATGGGGCCACCTGCTCTCGACTTTCCCTTTCTGACTCTTAGCCAGTCAAGGTGGGTTGGGGTGGCAGTGGGGGCTTCACAGTATCAGATGTGATTCCGTGAACTGGCTCATCGAAATTCGGAACAGGTGTTCTGTCAGCTGTGTTTATGGACACAGGTTTACCATGTACGTGCACACATACACACATGTACACACGTTCACACACACATTCACACACTCACACATACCTCTCTGTCTCTGTCTCTCTGTTTCTGTCTCTGTCTCCTCTCTCTCTCTCCCTCTCTCTCCTTCTCCCTCCCTTTGCCCCTCCCTCTCCTTTTCCCTCTCCCTCTTTCTGTCTCATACACACACAGCCATTATAGCCTAGGCCAGCCTAGTGCTGGTTCAGGACCCCAGCTAATGTCCTGGAATTTTGTCTCCCTTCCTGTCTCTGGTCCTCAGTCTCTTCCTCTGTCAGATGAACTTGATCATTGCGGAGATACCTCCCAGCTCTAAATCTAATGTTTCTAAATAAAAGTGAGATTTGACTTAGGGAATCCTACCACCTTCTGAGCTTTTCTAGAAGGTAGAAATTGTTTTGAAAGTAACATTTCTGAAGGTTTGAAATATATTCTGTGACAATCATAGGTTCATTGCTCTAGACCTGGACTTGATAGGACATTTCACTTTACACATGAGGAGATTGAGGCCTGGTAAGTGGAATAGACCGAGGTCACACAAGCAGTAATCACCAGAGGTGAGATTTGAAATGCAGTCTTTTGACTTTGTAGCCAGTGTTTTCTTCCACTGAACCACTCTTCATTCCCAGTCCTCTTCACCGACCTAACTTGGAGTGTTAAGTTGTAGAATCAGATTTATGGGAGATAAATAGACTTCATACCATTCTGCTCATGCTTAGTACATGGCATTGGCCCCACACTAAGGTTCACACAGTATTCATTAAGGGTTTCTTTGGAGGTGACCTGTGTCAGCAGAGCGTAGGCTCAGGCCTCCTCCCATACCAAGAAGGCTTTTATCACCATCATGGTGGTGGTGGTGGTGACAGTGACATATCTCTTCATGGTTCCAAGGTGCTTTCTACTCATACTAACCCTGTGATGGACGTATTTTGAACCCAGTTTTACATTTAATGAAACTGAGCCTCACAGAGTTTAAGAGGCTTGTCCATGGCTAGACAGCTAGTACATGGTTGGGGGTGAGTTTTGAACCCAGATATCCATGGGTCCAAGCCCAAAACTATTTTCTATACCATCCATGAATGAGCTAAATGGCCGTTCTTTGAGACCTAGCCTACATGAGTTCAAAAAACTTTATAAGGAAGACGATTTTTTGGGGGGCCCCCCAATGAGGCTCAATGAGTATTTATGCTAAGCAATAGAGACATCATGGCGTAGTGGACAGAGCACGGGTTTGAGTTCTGCTCCTGATACAGACTGGCTTTGGGACCCTGGGCAAGTCATTTAATGTCCAAAGTGTCCAAAGCAACTCTCTAAGACCAGTCTATAGAAGGGCTGCAGGTAGGCATTGGTAGAGGGGATTTCATCACTGGGAAAACCGTAAATCAATTAAATCACAGGTCTACCTCCCTTCCCCATCCAAAAGATCTAGCATTACTGAGTTATCATGGAGGGTCAGTGTTGCATAAGAGAAAGAGCTTTGGGGCTTTGGAGTCAGAGAATCTGGGTTTGAATAAATCCTACCCCAATCAATCACTTACAGTCTGTGTGACCTGGGGGAATTCCACTTTCCTTACTTGAAAAGCTACAGGGTCAGGCTAGATGACCTCTGAATTCTTTTCCAGCTCCAGGTCCGGATACTCTGAAGCACCTGTGTTGAAAAAAATGTTGATTTAAAAAACAAAAAAGATTCTTTAAATATTGAAGGAAACAGGGCTTCTGGTAAACACTGGGGGACGCTTAAAATTTAGATTAGATATTGTTTCTGGCCTCAAATAGGTTACTGTTGAGAATGGATTTGGGATAAGACAAAAACACGGATTTATGTTAAAATTTTCTTAATATATAATCACGGCAGCAGAGAGGTATAAAAGAAAGTATAATGTGAATTCCAAGGTGAGAGAAATTAGGGAAGGCTCCCTGGAGGAGGTGACATGGGATTTGGTCTTTAAAGGTTGGGTGGGGATTCAGGAAGCAATAAGGGAGGAGGAAGGGATTCCAGTTATTCGGAATAAGGCTAGGTAAGGCATGGAGATGATGAAAAGGTGTCCTTCTGGGATGTGAAGGAGTCACATTCAGTTTAGCTGAAGCCGAGGGCATTTGGAGTAATAAGAGATAAGGCTGGAAGGGTGTGTGTTGGGGGTGGGGTGGCAGCCTATGAAGAGCCTTGAATGCCAGGCAGGGTAGTTTGCTCCTAGGCCAAGCTGCCATGAAGTCTCTGGGCTATCCACTCCTCCTTCTCCTCTTCCCCAAAGAGTGCCACCAGTTAATCTTCCTTCAATGCTACTATTTCAGGAATGGGAATGGACCAGACCATGCTTTTAGCTATAGAGTTCAGTGAATTTCATCTAACCCCATTGGTCAGCTCTGGAAAATCCTTCTACCTCCTGTTTGGTGGCCCCTCCAGCTGTTCTTCCTTTCATTCTCTGCTTGAACCCACCCTGCCTCTCCCTTCTTGGATCTAGGCTTTTGCACTCATCCCGATTGGCTAACTTCTCCCTTCCTCCCTTTACCTTCCCCAGGAGACCAGCCAGCTCAGGATGTTCCAGGGACTTCTCCTGAGGCTGAGGAGGACCCTGGAGAGGCATTTGAGTTTGACGACAGTGATGAAGAGGAAGAGAACTCCAGGACAGGCCCAGAGAAGGATGGAGAAGCCCCACTTATTCACTTTGATTCTGCCCCCATCACTGGTGAGATGAATCTAGGAAGCCATCTGTGCTGCTTCTGGGGAGGAAGGGGAGGAAGGGGAGGGTGCAGAAAAGGCCCTTTCCCCCCTAACTGGCTTTTCTCTCCTATCCAGACTTGTCCTGGTTGGTCTTAGCTCATCTCCTGCTCTGGGAGAGCTGGACTGGGAAAATTCCTTCAGACTCTGGGCTGTGGGAATTCCACATTCCTTGGATTTCTGGAACATCTGGGGCTACTTTGGCACTTTTTAAATGGGATGTTTTGGCTGAGTTGGCTCTGTTCTGGAGACAGTTGCACATAAGGAGGCTTCTCTGGAAGCCCGCCTTCCCCTCTATCAGGCAGAGGAAGGGGCCTCCTGGAGACCTTTTATCCTGTATTGAGCAGCTCATTCCCCCAGGGAGACCCGGAGAGGGCGGGTTGGGGGAGACAAAAGATCTTACTGGTATTCAGTAGTAGCTCACAGGCTGTTGGAGTCTGTCACTTGGGAAGTTGATCTGAGGACTGGATTGACAGGAACTTCCTGAAAGCAGAAGGACAACGGGCTCCTTGACAAGCTTTCCCTCCCTGACGTGCTGCTGGTTGGCTGCCACCATCTGGAGTTTCGGGCTGGGCTGTTGGGGGGAGGATGGAGACACCCTGGAAGACGTGGGGGGTAATTGCGGCTTACACAATTACTGGCCTTCTCCTTGGGGGCTGTGAACCATGGGGGAAAGTCCCTCTTGAGCTGTTGATGGGGGTGGGATAGAGGTGAATGCGGGCACCTAGCAAGACCCATGAAACCTAAGCCCCAAACTGGAAATGCCGGCTGAGATCTGTGTCCTCATGAGTCTCCCCTTCCCCAAGAGGAGACTGGGAAATGGGGCGGGGATGTGCTAAACTCCTCTGGGACCAGCTAAAATGGGGCCAGCACAGAAGAGACACCTGAGATCAAGGCCAGGTTGTTGTGAGGGTTGGGGGGAAGATGGGGGTGCCGTAAGGAGGCCATCGCCCTAACTGGCTCTCCTCTGTTTCCCCTAGATCTTGCAGCTGCCCAGCCCCAGACAGAGTAAGTGAACTCCCTTTCCTTTGCTTTGATGGTGTTAAAAGAGAAAGCTGGGATACAGGGGAGGAGGGAGGTGTAGGGAGTAGAGACTGAGAAATAACCATCAGCAACCTGGGAGATCTCATTGACTGAGGGAGAAACCAGATGCTCAGAAGGAACTCTTTCTCAAAGCAACAGCTAGCTGTACTTAAGAAGAAGGTTAGCATTTCCCCTGCCTTCTTCATTACTAGTGGTGTGACCTTGGGCACATTGTTTAACCTCCGTGGGTCTCAGTTTCCCTGTCTGTAAAGTTTGGGAGTCAGATTAGAGGACTCCTAAGGGCCCTGCTGGCTGGAAATTTCTGATCTTGATTCTGATGCCTTTCGTTCTGCCCAGGAAGAGAGAGGGCCATCAATTATTCATTGCGTGACCTTGGGCAAACCCGATCTCCTTGGGGCTGCTCCTGCACTAAGCATATAATGGGGAGGATAATATGCAGGGATGTGGAGTGGCCTTTATTGTGCTTCACATTCATCTTTTGTGGGATCCTTATGCTCTACCGAAGACTTGGCTGTGTGACCCTGACCCAGTGGTTCCTCCTTCTCTGGGACTCAGTTTCCTCCCTAGGAAGAGGAAGGGATTGGATCAAATGACCTCTAAGGTTCCTTCCAGCTCTGACATTGTTTTTATTTTCTATTCTGAAGTAGCAAACAGCAAATAAAACAAGTACTTTCCTATACATTGTAGAAAGAAAAAAGAGGATTGTTTATGAATCTGTGAATTTTTAAGTTGGATCAGTTGCCTTTCTTTTACAATGTGTAACAACTTCAGCATGGAACTTTCAGAGCTGTCCTGCATATCCATGGTTCCTTCTGGTCTTCCTTCTGTTGTCATTTGTGCATTAAAAAAACCTTTATAGCCCCTACCTTCCTCCCTCCCTTTCTCTCTTCTTTCCCACCTTCCTTCTTTCCTTCACTCCTTTCTTCACTCCTTCCTTCCCTCCTTGCTTCGCTTCTTCCTTCACTCCTTCCTTCCCTTCCTTCCTCCCTCCCTTCCTTCCTCCCTTCCTTCCTCCCTTCCTTCCTTCCTCCCTTCCTCCCTTCCTTTTTGGTGATGTAGAGTGATCATCAGTTTCTCTTCCTATAAAGTCATCTAGTCTCTGGTCTTAAGGCCTGGCTGTTTTTTGGAGGAGCTTACATGCCACAGCTCCTTCTGTTCTCAAATGAAATTAAAACTTTATTCTCCTCCAGAAAAACTAAATTAGGAAGAAACTTGGAATTTTCAGTGGCTCTCCATAGATCCATTCTAGAATAATAATAGCTAGTATTTATATGGGTAGCTATTTTGCACAGTGAATACAGCTCTAGGCCTGGAGTCAGGAAGACTCACCTTCCTGAGTTCAAATCCAGCCTCAGACACTTACTAGCTGTGTCACCCTGGACAATTCCCTTTACCCTGTGTGCCTCAGTTTCCTCATCTGTAAAATGAGCTGGAGAAGGAAATAGCAAACTACTCCAGTATCTTTGCCAAGAAAACCCAAATTGGGGTGACCAAGAGTAAGATATGACTGAAAAATGACTGAACAACATTATTTATATGGTGCTTTAAGGTTTTGCTAAGCAAAATTACAAATAGTGTTACATTTGATTCTCCCACAATCCTGGGAGGTATTATTATGATCCCCATTATACAGAGGAGAAGACTGAGTCACAGAGCGCTAATGTGCCTTGCCCAGAGTCACACAGCTAGTAAGTCTCTGAGGTGGGATTCAAACTCAGGCCTTTTGTGATTCCAAGCTCAGCTCTCTAGCCAGTGTGGTCCCTAGACCTCTCAAATATAGACTCTTCAGCTTGGCTTTTAGGGATACATCCAGTCTGATTCCAGCTTCTCTTTTCATTCTTATCTCATCTTATTCCTTATAATATACCTTGAAGTTGCAGCCCAGCTGCTCTGTTTGCTGTTCTCTGAACTGACCTTGCATAAGCTGCCTTTATACCTGGAAAGCACATCCTCTTCCCCTCTGCCCCTTCAGACCCTAAGCTTTCCTTAAAGGTTAGCTCTATGGGGAGCCTTTCCTTGGACCTTGCTGGTTGGTAGTAGGCTGCTCCTTCTCCAGTTATCTTGTATTTATCTCTGTAAATATTTTATTCTCCTTTCTCCTGGCCAGAACCTTAGCTTCTGGAGAGCAGAGATTGTCTTTATATCCAAGGCACTTGTGTCTTTCATATTTCAGGTCCTTAATAAATGCTTGTTGAAATAGAAAGGGAGCCCAAAGGCCTTTGGAGTCAGACAATCTGGGTTCACATCCAGCCTCTGACACTTACTGCCTATATGACTTCTGGAAAAGTTAATTAGCTTCCCTGGGCTTCTGTTGCCTCATGTATAAAATGGTAGAGAGTACACTTAATGGCATTGTAGGTCCTTTCTATCTAGTTCTAGATCTGGAAACCTCTAGTCCTTATCTTGATCTGAGTGGAGGAGCCTATATCCCAGTTCCGAAATGCCTCATTTGGGAGGAGTACAGCTACGTTGAATCAAGGAAGATAGATTGGAAGGTTCTCTCCTTACCTCTTCACCAGGAATAGGTGCTCTCTGAGGAAACAAAAGTGTCCCAGAATAGGACAGTGGGTCTTGCTAACAAGAATCCTCTAGGATTTGTTGGTGATATTCACTGCTTAGACTGATGAGGTGGTGTACATGGGAGACAGGGTTTTAAGAGAAGGAATATAATTCAGCTAGGTGGTACAGTGCATAGAGTGCTGGGCCTGGAGTGAGGAAGAATCCTCTCCCTGGGTTCAAATCTAGCCTCAGACACTTAACTAGCTGTATGACTGTGGGCAAGTCACTTAACTTGCTTGCCTCCGTTTCCTCATCTCTCAGATGAACTGGAGAAGGAAATGGCAAACACTCCATTATTTTTGCCAAGAAAACCCCAACTGGGTCATGAAGAGTCAGATAACTGAAAAATGAAATAAAATTCTGACAAAATGATCACTAATTATCCAAAAATGGAAAAAAGAAGACATAAAAAAAACCCGCACATAGCCACAGAGAACTGTCGGATATAGAAGAGAGATGCGATTTGTTCTACTTGACTCTAAGGGCAAAGAAATTGAGAACAACAGGAGAATGTTACTGGGAGGCAGATTTCAGATCAATACAAGGGAAGACTTCCTAACCGTTACAGCTATTCCCAGTGGAGTAGGTTGCCTTGTGGAGCAGTGAGCTGCCCATCATTAGAGGTCTTCAGGCAGAGGCTAGATGTTGCTTTAGAGGGATTTTGTAGATCGGATAAATGCTTTGGTTAGATTAGGTACCCTTGAGGTTCCTTGTAGCTTTATGTGATTCTAAATTCTCTTATAAAGTAGATTGATAACAATTCTCTCATCTGTGACCTGTTTCCTGCTAATCCCAGTGGTTACTTTGAAAGAATCTGATTTCTTCGGTACCCTCATGCCTCTGTGACAGGCAGGACTGCATGACCAGACCTAAATGACCTTGCTTCTGTACAATATTTACCACTGTCCAGGTCATAGGTCTCTGAACGTGAGTGATTTAGAAGAGTTTGGTTGGAAAGGAATGTGTTTCTGGGATGACAAAGGCGGAGCCTGAGACTAGGAGTCAAAGAGACATTTTTAGCTCTGTCATGGGTGTGAACTCTGGGACTTGTGGATAACTAGCTGAACTGCACTGGGCCTCAATTTCCCTATCTGCAAAGTGGAAGCAATAGTGCCCTCCCTTTACTTATTTCAGTGTATTGCCCATGGGGCCATTCCCAGGGTGGGGCTGGGGCCTGAGGATTTGATGGAGAATGTGGCTAGGCAGGGTTCATGGTACTGGCTGAACCTACTTCTCTTCTGCAATGGGGAAGGAGGGAGCAACGATGGGGAGGTCCTTGTGTATGGGACTGGAGCTGGGTGGATCTGGTGATTAGGTGGAAAAGGCCAGAGGCAGAAGGTGGTGTCTAGGACAAAAGATTCACCATAAAAGAACGGACCAGCAAGAAGGGAAATCCTGGTTTTCAGGCTCCAGAGTTCTACTGGGAGAGCTGCCTGGGGTACTGAACTAGACAAGGTACACAACATCCCTCAACTTTTGCATGCATGCATGTGAGCTCTAAGTATGGCTGACCACCCTTTGTCCACTTTTCCCAGCCTCCCCCAACCTTGTCAGTTCGAGGACTTCTGGCTCCTTCATTGTCTTCTCTACCTTTCAAGGAATTAGCTGGAGCTCTCCAATCCCACCTCTCACCCTGCCATGAGACTCAAGGGGGTTCCCAACTCTATAGGGAAACCCTATGGCAACTGGGCTAGTGTGAGGCAGCGTGGTGAATGACATAGAGTGTTGGACCTGGAGTCTGGAGGATGGATTCGTACCCTACCTCAGACAATTATTAGCAATGTGAGCTTGGGTAAATTACCTGCCTCTTTCAAGACTCAGTTTCTGCATCTGTAAAATAGGCATTATATAGCAACTAGCAGTATCTAAATTCTAGGGTTGTTGTGAGAATAAACTGAGATCGTGTGTAAAGTGCTTGGCCCACTTTGAGGCCCTTAGCACAAGTATCCTTTCTCCCCCGATTCCTCCTGGCTGCTAGTGCCCCCTTCCCTTCAATATTATCTTGTATTTATATGTTTCTTTTATATATTTTATATACATGCTTCTATATGTACATGGTGTCTCCCCAGACAACATGTAAGGTCCTGGAGGGCAGGAACTGGTTCTTAGTACTTAAGACAGTATAGACACATAGTAGGTGTTTAATAAATGTTTGCTGACTATTTGACTGAAGTGGCAGTTAAACCTGTGAGGACAGTGGAGATTTTACAGCTGGTGGGAATTCCTTGGATGCTAGTTAATTTTGAACAAGGTGGCACTGGTGTTTATTTATTCTAGTTGGCCATCCTAAGAACCTTGGGATTTTCTAGTTTTTGGTGTTAGGATCAGACGTTTAGAAGGGACCTAGGGGGTGCTCTGATTTAATCCTCTTCTCACAGATGAGAAAACTGAAGCCAAGAGAGGTTCAGTGACTTGTGTTATTCCAGAAGGTCACATTCTATGTACAGATACACCCCAGCTGGATGCTAATCGTCATAGTTATTATTTCTATGGTGCTTTGTGAGGTCCAAAATTGTCTAACATACAACAAAAGAAGGTGAGGCAGAGCTCTGGGCCAATGACACTATTAAAGGGCCCACAGTTCCCTCTAATCTAGTGGACTGCAGATCTTGCTCACAATCCGAGATGCCCCCTGTGTTCGGGGCCTTAGGTTTATAATGCTTGATACCCAGACAATATAGATGAATGAAACAGACTAAAAGTACAGAATCTCATTGGTTGATAGACCTTGTGCTTTACCCTCCAGGAAGGACTACACATAATACAGAATCCTATTGGTTGACCAATACACCCTGACAGACCTATTTTGACCTTTCAGGAGGTATTACCAAGCCAATGAGCTGACCCATGGACTAGGCTGATAAACACATATCAAAACATGTTTATGGTCTAATCATAGCTTTGGGTGAATTCAGTTAATGAGGCTCACATATCCTTAATGTAGATCAGTGGTTCTCAACCTGTGGGTCGCGACCCCTTTGGGGGTCGAATGACCCTTTCACAGGGGTTGCCTAAGACCATCAGAAAACACATATTTCCGATGGTCTTAGGAACTGAGACATCGCTCCTCTATCTATTTCCAGGCGGATCCACCCACATGCAGATATGCCCACATGCTAGTATTAAAGGATCGTGGCATTAGGAAGGTTGAGAACCACTGATACAGATGAAAAAAGTTCAAGGGTCTATATTGTATGGAAACCCCACACCATTTGTAATTGTATGTTGTTGGAATAAACCTTGTTCTTAAGTCAGCTCTAAAAGGGCTTCTTCCTTCTAGCTCTGCTTTTCATGTTCCAGTGCTTAACGTAAACTCAATATAAAAGAGCTATAAGAAGAATCATTATATAAAGAACTCATAATTCACCAGAAGCTTCAGAGTATTTCAATTGTTACATCATGAGGGACTGAGTTGGAAAATGAGTCTGTGTCCCTCTCAATATTATTAGATGTTTCAATCAATTTTTTACATGTAAAATTCTTAATCTAATTTTGAAAATTGTGTCATATTCCTCCCTATTTCACTCTTGTGAGGATGTTATTTTATTAATATAGTGAAAGGATATTATGGTCTCTATTATTTGTGGTTTGAATGACAATTCAAAATGATCCCTCACTGTAGTAGTACTATTCTAGCATATATTACTTAATCAAAAATCACCAATGGGGTTTATCTCTTTCACATTTGTGCTTGTTAATGGAATTAGCTGTGAGGGGGAAAAAGGCAGGGACATAGACAGCATTAGTTCTGTTTGATTTCAGATATGCATCATAGGCAGCCATAAGACAAAATGTCACAGCCAGGCTCAGAATTAAGCAAAGGGACAAATGTCTTATTTTCCAGGATGGGGATAGGTCAAGCGTATCCTATGTTCACTTTCACGAGGTCTCTCAACTTTCTGAGGGACAGCCATCCACCTGTGGCAGTCACCAGACTGCAGGAACACATGACAGTTCCCTTCAATGATGAACGAGTGGCCTTATGAGAGGTCATACACCTATACCTAAATTCAAGACAGAATAACAGCGAATTAAATTTTAGCTCAATCAGTTATTGATTTGTAATCACTATCGGCAGTACTTAAATCTCAATTTTTTACAAGGATCCATTGTTTTTAGTTAGCTCATGTTAAAACATTCATGGTGACGCTTCCAACTTCCAATTACTGAAGAAGAGACACTACCTCCCTGTCCCCTCCCCCCAAGGAACTTATATTATCAGTTCTGTCAGAACAGAATTCTGAAAAGGGAGTAGGAGTTACACTGATTTGGGGTCAGGAAGGAAGGAGTTGGGTCAAAGCGTTGGCCAATTTGAAATGATTGACTAGATGTAGGTTTGGAATGTGATGGTAGGGTTTGATCAATAGGCCTTACTGACATTGTTGGGGAAGGAAGTTGGTTGAGTGATGTTTTGTTGAAGTTCTAGTTCCCTGTGTCATCAGGGCCTTGACCTACTATAGTTATCTTGGGCACATGGGACTGATGTTGATATAATGGGTGTGTGTGATGACATTGTTGATCCTTATGATCAACGTGAGCAAAGAGGAGACTGGAGTACGTGACCTCATACCCAGGGAGAGATAAATGATGCTCAGCCACAGTTATTTAGAAGAACTTGTTTAGGATCCCAGGTGTCAACAGGAGAAATAATCTTAACTCCTGGTTTCTCTAATACTTTAAGGTTAGCAAAGTTGTTTTGTTAAAATTCTGTGAATTAGGATGAATATTATTATCCCCATTTTACAGATGGTAAAGCAGAGAGAAGTAGTGCAATTTATCATAAATAGGGGCATAGGATTTAAAAGTATTTTTAAAATTTAAATTGGAAATGATCTGATCCAGTAGTTCTTAACTTCAGGCCCATGGAAATTTCAGGGGACGATGAAAAGGATAATTTCTGTTTTCTCTGTCCATTAACTGAAACATGGCATTTCCTTCAGTTATGAATCTAGCATCCTGAAAAAGTATCCACAGGCTTTCCCTAGACTGTCCGAGGAGTCTATCCCCCCAAAGGTTAAGCAGCCCTGTTATAGTCTAACCTCATTCTCATTTTATAGATGAAGAATCCCAGGCAGGTGGGGTGACTTTTACAGGAAATATCTGAAGTGAGATACGGACTTGGATCTCTAGACACTAAATTATCATTCTTTCCACTGTAATACACTGCCTGTGTCATGTTTCCTTCTCTCTCACCAAATGTTTCTTGGGTAGTTACCGTGTACAGACTCCAATACTGGGCTTTGGGGTACAACCTTGTATGGGAAATGGTCCTTACCCTCTGTGGCCTCATAGACTCTAGTGGGTCTTCTTGCACCCAGTTCCTCCATTGATTAATTTATCTGCCACCGCCATCCAACTAATATTCCCAGGGTGTGGGTCTGACCTTTGGGTATTAGAAGGACTAATGGAAGATGGATTGAAGTCATTCTCTTTGGCCCCACAGGGCAGAGCCAGGAGCAATGAGTGGGAATTGATTGAGGCAAATTTCAGCTTGATGTTAGGAAGAACTTCCTACCAATGGGAGCTTTCCAAAGAGAGGATGAATTTGCCTTGGGAAGTAGTGGCTCCCCCATAATTGGAGGTCTTAAGGCAGAGTCTGGGTGCCCACTTGGTAGAACTGTTCTAGATGGGGACTTGAATTTGGGTTGAGGTTGAGCTAGCGGTTCACTGAGGTCCCTTCCAATGTAGAGATTTTGTGTTTCTGATTTTGTGACCTGCTCAAAAGCTGTTGGTGGCTCCCTATTGCCTTTTAAACTCTTCAGCCTGGCATCTAAGACTGAATAGTCTGGCATTTGCCTTTCTTACCAGACTTATGTCATGCCACACCCTTAACCCTCCTTTGCCAACTCTACTTTTCAACTAAACTGGACCATTAGCTGTTTCTCAAACTCAACACTCTTATTGCTGCCTCCATGAATTCACTTCAGGTGACTTTGGCGGGGGGGGAGCCTTCTAGCTCAGAGATACTATGGTTCTTAATGTATTGCAGTGAACTCCTAGAATCACAGTAGTTCACAGTGGGAAGGGACCTCAGTAACCATTAGGTCCAGCTGATATACAGAATGAATCTCCCCAAATCAAATATACTCAAAAAGAATTCACCCAATCTCTACTTGAAGACCTTTAAGATGAAGGAGACCATTCTACATGTCTCTAGGCAATCCATTCTACTCTTTGACAGTTATCATTGTCAGGAAGCTTTTCTTGACATTTTGCCTCAGTTTACCCTTTCTATCATTGCCTCTTTGGGCTGTTAGGTGGTAAAGTGGATAGTGCTAGACCTGGAGTCAGAAAGACCCAATTTCAAATCTGACTTCAGACACATCCTAGCTGTGTGACCCTGGATGAATCACTTAACCTTCTTTGCCTCAGTTTTCTCATATGTAAAATGAGCTGGAGAAGGAAATGGCAACCCACTCCAGGATCTTTGCCAAGAAAATCCCAAATGGGGTCATGAAGAATCGGTCACAACTGAAATGACTCAACAGCAAAAACCATTGCCCTAGAAGGTTTTGCCTTCTCCTTCCTATGATGGTTCTTCAAATACTTGGCAATGGATGCCATTTCCCTCCCAACTCTTTTCTTCTCCATCTAAACATATCCATTTTTTTCTTTATCTCTGCTACTCAGAATCATCATCTTCCTTAAAGGCTTAACATAGGGGCTACCTCCTCCATGAAGCCTTCCTACATTTCTCCCCCTACCCCTCATTTTATAATCTTTTCCTCAATTTTTCTTAGACTATACTTATAACGTATGGATTGTGTCCCTGTAGTAGGCTGTAAGCTCCTGAGGGCAGGGATAGTTTAGGTGTTCCCTCTGTATTCCCAGTGCCCAGCCTGGGAAGGAAGGAGGAGCTCCATTGATGTTTATGAATTGAAGAGGTAAGGCTGAGAGCCATGCTGAGATCCCCAGCACCACCAGACTTGTTCATTGATAACATGGGGAAAATAATGACACCTGCCTTCTAGCATCATCTGATAAATGGCATACAGGTTCCTCCCTATTGAGGTCATCCCTAACCACTGATTACTGAGCATTAGACAGGTCACGGTAAGTAGAGCAGAAAATGGCCCTGTCTTTACTCCGTCATCTTGAAGAGGAGGTAACTTCCTCAAAGAGGGCATGTGGTGACTTGTGCGGAGTTGTGTAGATAGTAGAACCAGCCTGATAAAAAGTAGGAAGAGTACATTGACTGTGGAGTTATCAGGTTGGGTTCAAATCCTAATGATCTCATCTAAAACCTCTGTGACCTTGGGTAGGTAAATCACTAAAGCTCCCTGGGCCTCAGTTTCCTCATTTGTAAAAATGAGAGGGTTGAACTAGATGACCTTTGAGGCCCCTCCCAACTCTGCAGTTGTGGTCCCAAGTATTGAAGGGCGGCTTGGAGTAGTAAATAGAGAGCTGGGCTTGAGTCCAGGAGACATGAGGCTTGGCCCATGGACTGGGCAAGTCACTTTACCTCTAAGACCAGACGTTTCGCTGTATTAGCAAGTACCCTAGCATACCAAGGATGGCCTGCTAGCACAGGTTCTTTGGTCTGCTTTTAAAGGAAAGATTACTCAAAAAAGTGGTTAACAATCCTACTTTAATTATAGAGAAAGAAGTGAGTATAGGAAATACAAGTAAGAGAAATTAGCACAAAGACCAACAGACAGGGCTCCAGCTGCCTGAACATAGCAATATTGCTATATACTTTATGTACATCACTGGATTGAGGGAGCACAGACAACATCTGGTAGTGGTGGGGGGAGATGCTTTGAACATGTAGCTACTCAGAATCTCGACCAGGACATCATTCTTTTTTCTATATTTCTTTTTGCTTTTTGGAGAGGGGAGGGCTGGGCAATTGGGGTTAAGTGACTTCCTTAAGGTCACATGGCTAGTAAATGTTAAGTGTCTGAGGCTGGATTTGAACTCAGGTCCTCCTAATTCCAGGGCTGGTGCTCTATTTACTGTGCCACCTAGCTACCCCTTGACCAGGAAATAAAAAGATCCTGCTCATGAGCAAACCCCCAAAGCAAAATGCCAACTCAGAATATATATACACTTCTCAGAGCCAGAAGGCACCACGACCTTCTTACTCAGTGCCTAATTAGCTTAATACCGAAAGGTGTGAAAGCTTTCCTATAAACAGCCTCCCTTAAGCAAGCTTCTTTTTAAGCAAGTTCCTCCCCCATGGGCTCTATGTGGTTCAGGATGTATTATAGCTTGCCACATAGGCTTATTAAAGGGTGGGGAAGATCTTCAAATTCCCTAAACATTACACTTGCAGAGAAGGTCTAGACCTGAATGGGTAGAGAGTGTTTACTCACTGGGGAGTTCTCTATAGCAGTGAAATCACAGACCCAGTCCCTACATAATCGTTGCACTCTGTTTTTCCTTTTTCAGTCCAAAGTTTGGTTCCACCAGGGGCGTATGGATATGCATGTATCTTTCCGGCATTTTGAGCTGTGAGCCTAGAATCCTTAGCACATATGCATTGTCAGTATTCAATTTTAACATGTATTCATGAGTATTCTGTACATTCTAATCTTGCACCAAAGACAGTTTAGTAATAAATGATTTTTAAGTAATACTGGCACATTTAAAAAAAATTTTAAAAAAGACCCATTTTTTTGCAAAAAAAAAATTAGCATGAAATCTGTGATGATTATGCAGTGAAATATGGTAAGAGATAACATTATGCAGGAGGGAGGAAGAGTAAAGAACTTTCCCATTGAACTTGGACTCTTGGGCCCTGGGTTTGAATCTAGCTACAGGTAGAGAGTTAGAGTGGAAAGGAGAAGACTGCCCTTGGAGTGAGAGGCCCTAAGAGAGAGACTGAGGGCACATCACTTGATATACGGATAACCTACCAATAAGGTCTGCCCCTCTGGGTCTTGGCTTCTTCATCTATCTAATGACAGGGTTGGACTAGACCACCTCGACCACTCCCTTCTGGCTCTGGGTCTATGGTCCTTTGATCTGTACTTAGCACAGTGCCAGGCACTTAATAAATGCTTATTGAAGCAAAGCCCACCTGCCCTCTTTGGGTCTGCAGAATCTGATGTCATTTGCATTATTAGACTGTTTTTTTTGGTCCCCTGTCTAACCTGCTGCCATGTCAGCTGTATAACAGAGCTGCTCTGATTATTAAATATTAAATAGATCCTTGACTACTGAACTGAGGAGTCTTGGATGCAACTGATTGGTATTTACTAGTCATACTAATAAATTGATCATGATCCAGAAAAAAAAGTTTATTGAATGAATGAATGAATGAATCTGCCACTTAACTGCCTACGTGACCCTGTGTGGGTTATTTCCCCCTCTAGGCCTCAGTTTCCTCATTTGCAAAATATAGGAGGTGGGCCAGATGGCCTCCCAGATCTCTTCCAGCTCTAGAGCTATGGTCTCATAGAAAGGAGAGCTGTTGGTATGTTTATGATTATTGTTTTAATGGTTAATTCTATAATTATTTTTATGGACAGCTCTATGTTGCAAAGTTTTCCTTATAATGGAGATAAAATTTGCTTTTCCCTTTGACTAAGTAACTTTGGTCTGCTTTAGTTTCTTCCTGGGTAGAATGGAGATGAGAGTATCACCTGACTCCCAGGGTTGTTGCAAAGATCAAAGAAGATCATGTTTGTAAAGCCTTAGCACAAAGCATGACGCATAGTAAGTGTTTCAGAAATGCTCGTTTATTTTCTTTCCTATGATTTTCCCTGAGTTCCCTCCTTTTCAGTCAGACAGGCCAAGATGAGTCTGGCCCCTCAGCCTCGTAATAGTCAGCGTGGTTAGGTACAGTCCATTCTTTCCAGTAGCCAAAGGTTCCCACATGTTGCTTGTCCTCCATCCCATGGGCATCTGTGTACACCCCCACATGCACCACAGGCAATGACTAGCGGGCCTCTGCTTAAGGCCAAGGACTATAAAAGTCCCTCTCCTCTGAGAGGTGATCCACAGCTCCAAGAGCTGGCCCAAGGAGGGCTGTCACTTCGTAGTAAATTGCTGCCCTGGGACCTTGGGATGGGACCCCAGGAAGCCTGCCTCAGGGAGCCTGAGAAGCAGTCTAGCATTCTGTGTTCTAAGGTCCCTCCCAGTTCTGACACTGTGTTCTGAGGCTTTTCCAAGCTCTGACATCCTGTGTTCTAAGGGCCCTCCCAGCTCTGACATCCTGTGTTCTAAGGGCCCTCCCAGCTCTGACATCCTGTGTTCTAAGGGCCCTCCCAGCCCTGACATCCTGTGTT
>CM053588.1:51069779-51094876 GCA_028646515.1 Pseudochirops corinnae
AAAAAAAAAATTAAAAAAAATAAGTTTGGCTGAGAAAGGGAGTAGCTTAAGGGCATGGGAAGGGGCATCTACAGAAGGTTTTGTAAGGAAGGAAAATCCTTGGGCATTTTTGAAGGCTGTGGGGAAGGAACCAATAGTTAGGGAGAGATTGAAGATTGGAGGAGGGAGGATGATCGAGGTTGCAGGTCTGCTGGAGAAGATGGCAGGGGTGGCATCAAAGGGATATGTAGAGGAGGGGCTGGCCTTGGCAAGGAGAAGGGCCACTTCATTGGCAGATACTGGTGGAAAGAAGAGAATGGTGTATGATGTCAAGGGACTTGGAGAGGGAGAGGAGAAAAGGGAGAAGATGTGCCAAATAATCTCTGTTTTCGCCATAGACTAAGAAATAATGCTATCATTAAAACCTCCTCTTTAATTGTCCTCTGTAAATCCCCTTGTGGGACTTTTTCCAGCACCATTAAGGAGAAAGGGAGTGGTCGTGGAGGGAGCAACTTGTGAGGCTAAGCCAATGCTGATGTACGACAAGGGCGGAGAAGTCATAGGAAAAGGGGGCAGGGGTTTGAGAGTAGAGGAAGGTATAGTGAGAGGATGGTGAATTGGCCAAACCAGAGAGGTGAAGTAAAGTCAGAACAGGGAGGAGGCCTCAGAAAGTAGTGAGGGGTAGGATGATGGAGGTCTCCTTGAGGGTGAGGAATGCAAGTTAGACATAGAGAGATGACGTACTTACTAGATGACGTCACGGTGAGCTACAGGAATGTCAGGGTTTTTCATTATGGAGGTGGAACACTTATGAGAAATGGTGAGATGCAGTATGTTACCATCCTTGTGAGTGGCTGAGGTATAGGGAAGGGATAGGCCATGGGAAGACTGAGGCATTGGAAGGTGAGCTTGAGGGGATATCAGTTTGGCTGCTGAAGTTCCCTTGTATATTTGAGGGAGCACCAATACGGATGTTGGAATCCTCTTGTACAAGGGAAACATGAGACGAGAGGACAGTGAGTGAATGAGCTGCATGCTGAGCTTGAAAAGGACAGGGAATGTCCAGGGGTTGACGCAGCTGTCTGATAACCTGAATTGAGTAGAGAATTTTGGTACCGTAAACGTCTGGGAAAGTTTATGCAGATCGTGGTGTCTGTATATAGACACAAAGAGGAAAATAAGATAGAACCTGCCCCCAAGATACTTGTGTTCTATGAAGATACATCATTGAAACAGTGAAATATCATGTAGTTCAAAGAGGGAGGGAGTATACTGGCATTTGCTGCCTGTGTGACCTTGGGTAAGTTACTGCTCTCTGGGAGCAGGGGTGGACTGGATGGCCTTGGGTCCCTTCCCTCTCTAGATCAGTAAATTAGGGTAATCAGGAAGGGAGCGCTCTCTCTCTCTCTCTCTCTCTCTCTCTCTCTCTCTCTCTCTCTCTCCCTCCCTCTCTCCCTCTCTCTCTCTCTCTCTCTCTCTCTCTCTCTCTCCCTCTCTCTCCTCTCTCTCTGTGTCTCTCTGTCTCTCCTCTTTCTCTCCCCCCCCTTTCCAAAAACATTTTTCTATCCTCCTCCTTAAAGGACTAGGCTGTTCCCATGGCCTTTTTACTTAGCATTCTCTTATCGGTAGTGTTCCTTGCTGTCTGCACCAATGAGGTCCAGTTCCGGTGCTCTCCTTGGCACCCTGTGAATGCACAGGGAAGGTTCTGTTGTTATAATAACAGAAAGCTTGCACTTCTATTTTGTGCACACAGTGAGGACCTAGCCTGCTAGCCCAGTTAATGAGGAGATGTTTTGGGGGAGGGAGGTTGTGGCATCAGGAAAGGCCTCGGGTAGAAGGTGGTGCTCACTCAGAGCCTTGAAAGATACAGGGATCCTAAAAGGTCAGCGGTGAGCAGGGAGAGCCTCCCAGCACTTAGCACAGTGCTTGGCACGAAGTAAGAATGTTTGTTAACTTGATGAGTATTTACTGACCGATTGGTGGAGTCTAAGCATGGAGACAGCCAGTTCAAAGAACCAGAGATGAGAACTGGAGGGGTTAGGAATGGTAAGAGGCCCAGTTTGATCAGGCTGCTCTAGATGAGTGGGGATAGAGAGGAGTCTTGTAGTATGAGTCTAGAAATCTCGCTTAGCTCTGCTACTGTAGTGGAAAACCAAGCTGCTAATTGAGGCCAGGGCATTTATGGAGTCCAGCCAGATGTTTTTCAAGATCTGCCTTTCTCCCCCCCACCCCATCCCTTCCAGATCTAACATTTGCAATAGCCAGTGAGTTCCTCAATGGGGGGACTTTCCCAAGGCAGATGATACACTTGTCTGTAACTTGTAGCCTGATGCTCAGAGGTTTTAGTGACTTGCCTGATTTCCTAGACTGTAAATCCCAGGGGGAGGATTTGAATTCATGTCTTCGGACTGCTGGGCCAGTGCTCTTTTCTGCTGCATGCACCACAGCGCCTTTAAGGTAAGGCTGGTTAGGCACTTTTCTGTCTTTGGATCCAGATGACCCCAGACAGCATTCTGGTTTATAGGAATAAAATCACTTTTACCTTGAAAACTGTTGGATTCGTGGATTCGAAGGGACCTAGATGGGCCATCTCAGCTAAAGGGGCAGTGCCTTACCTGTGCTTTCCTCCCTGGGGTAGGAAGTAGGGGTTCTTTCCGCTGCTAGGTGTAAGGAGTTATCTGGTTGTTTCCTTGGCCAGTGTTTCCTAACCCTCCTCTAGAGGAGGGGAGATTGCTGTTTTTAAGGAAGCCCAGATTAGTATGAAATACTGATTTGATAGCCCTTCCATTATCTGGAGCCTTTGGGGAGGAGTTGCAGGAGTGTTTGCTTTGAGAGACAATTACTGGCCTCAGCTGCCAAGTTCACAGTCAGGCTCCCTTAGTTAGGAGCTGGGCAGCAGAGGGAAGGAAAGGAGGGCATGGAAGCCCAGACTGAGCGTGTTGCCTACAGCTTGCAGGGCAGAGGCTTCAGACTGGGCTCAGTCTTTCCTGGTGGGTAGACCCAGATCTTGGCATTCATCAGAAATGGGATTTTGGACCCTCTGCTCCAGCCATCTGGTAGTTGTGGGGCATGCAGGTAGGTGCTGAATCTTGGAGTGGGGACAGAAGGCAGCCATGGGGAGGGCAGCTCAGTCTCCAAGTCAGTGGACCCCTAGAAATTTGGGTGAGCCTAGGTGCCATCACTTGAGGAGATGAAGAGTCTTGGTGGTAAAGAAATCATGTGGGGCAGGGGACACTGAAAGGTTGTTTTGTGCATGGGGATACCATGTATGTCTCTGTACCTGTGGTGTTGCTGCTGTGGTCACCAAAGAATAGAACATATCCTGGATCTGCGAAGAAGAAACAGTCTAAACCAGTGGTTCTCAATCTTCCTAATACCACGACCCTTAAATACTTGTATGTGGGTGTATCTGCATGTGGGTGGACCCACCTGGAGATGGTTAGAGGAGCGGTGTCTCGGTTCCTAAGACCATCAGGAAATATGTGTTTTCTTATGGTCTTAGGCGACCCCGTTCGACCCCCTAAGGAGTCATGACCCACAGGTTGAGAATCGCTGGACTATCAGATGGAAGGCAAATTTATACAGTATGGCTCTTTGAGGTTTACAGAGTGCTGCGCATGTGTTATCTCACTGGACCTTCAAAAATGCTCTATAAATTAGATGTTTTAATTAACCCATTTTACAGATGAGTCAGACTTGCTCTCAGTCTGGGGCTGTATGCACAGCTAGGTGGCGCCATTGTGTACGGAGAGCTGTGCCTGGAGTCATTACAACCAGAATTCATTCATAACCCAGTTTTAGACATTTTTACCAGCTGTGTGACCCCAGGCAGAGTAGTTCACCCCTGCCTCAGTTTCCTCATCTGTAAAATGGGGATAATAATGGTACCCACCTCCCAGAATAACAGTGTTTACCTCCTAGGGTTGTAGTGAAGGTCAAATGAGAGAATATTTCTAAAGTGCTTATTGCAGTATGAGGTATACAGTAGGCATGATATAAATCCTAACTATTATTATTATTATGAAGAAGCTGGATGGTGCATCCGATAGAGTGCAGGACCTGGAATCGGGAGGACCCAAGTTCAAATCTGGCCCTAGACACTTTCTAGCTGTGTGACCCTGGCCAAGTCACTTAACCCAGTTTGCCCCAGTGTCCTCATCTGTAAAGCAGGTATAATAATAGCATCTACCTGCCAGAGTTATTGTTAGGATGAAATGAGATGATATTTGTAAAATGCATAGCACGGTGTCTGGTACATTGCAGGTACCGTAGAAATATGAGCTGTTGTTGTAATTAGGATGAGCCAAGTTCAGATCCTCTGACAGTAGCTGTATGATCCTGGACAAGTCACTTGACCTCTTTCTGCCTCAGTTTCCTTATCTGTAAAGTGGGAATAATAATAATAGCACCTACCTCCCAGAGTTATGAAGATCAAGTGAGATATCTCTAAAGTGCGTTGCAAATTCTGTAAGTTATTATTGTGTTTAGCTATAAAATAACAGCTCCGTATCATTATCTCTAATGGAGGGGAGTGTGGGAGGCATCAAGAAGAGAATCCGTACAGAATGGGTACAAGGGAATTTCGGAAGAGAAGGCACCGGTGACTGGGGGACTCTGAAAGGTCTCTTGGACAAGGAGGCATCTGGGCGGAGTCTTGAAGAAAGCCAGGGATGCTAAGAGATTGAGGAAAGGAGGGTGGGCATTGTAGGTACCTGGGACACAACCTTTGCAAAAGCCCAGTGGCAGGAATGAAGACTCCTGAATGAAGAACAGTGGTTGTTTGGACTGTAGAATGCATGCATGGAAAGGAGTCGGGTATAAGGAGACTGGAAATGTAGGAAGAACTTTAAATAACAAACTAGCTTATATACTGGAGTGGGGGTGGGGAGCCTGCAGCCTCGAGACCCTCTAGGTCCTCAAGTACAGTCCTTTGCATGAGTCTAAACTTCACAGAACAAATCTCCTCAATAAAAGGATTTGTTCTGTAAAACTTGGACTCAGTCAAAAGGCTGCACCCGAGGACCTAGAAGGCCACAAGTGATCTCAAGGCTGCAGGTTCCCCAGGTAATAGGGAGCTATTGGAGGTTATTGAGGGGGGGGTGTGCTTAAATTGGAGGCTAAATATTTACTGCAGCCGGGCAGACAAACCCTGTTTCTCCTTATTTTGCATGTCCAGGAGGAGAGGGCTTGGGGCTTTGAGCCATATGCAGAGGAATTCACATGGGCCTGACTTGGAATGGTCCAGTTCCCTCCTGCTGTGTTTGGTGATGGAAACACCAGCCTCTCCAAGGAGGAGGCTGCCCAATGGGGCCCCTTAATGATGTGGGGCTCCTGGGTTGCAGCTGGATGTTGTGTGGGAGGAAGCAGCCCCTATGGCTCCCCTTGGTGCTCTGCAAATGGACAGCCAGAGCCCCATCCCTCTCTCTCCCTTTCCACCCTGCTGTCCCATGACTGCTAAGTAGTGAGTCCAGCTGTCCGGGAACAAGAATAGCTTGCCCTTAGAGCCTAAAAGCGACAATTTCCTTTTCCATATCTCTTTATAACTCACATGGCGCTTTGCTCACGGCACTCCTGGTGGTAGAGAAGTCAGTCAATGAACAAGCATTTATTAACCACTTACAGTATACCAGGCACTGTGCTAAGCCCTGATGATACACAGAAAGTAAAAAATCAACAACACGGTCCTGGCCCTCAAAGAGCTCATAGTCTAATGGGGAAGAGATACAACAAAAAATAACAATCATGGTGACAACTAGCATTTATATAGCACTTTAAGGTTTGCAAAAGGGTTAAAAATATTAGCTCACTGAACCCTCAAAACCGTAGGGTATAATTTACAGATGAGGAAACTGAGGCAGGCAGAACTAGAGTGACTTGCCCAGTATCTCACAGCTGGGAGATGATCAGCGGCTCTTACCCGCTCACTGCGCCACCCAGCCACCTCCCATTGGCTTCCCCAGACATTGCCAGGGGGGCTGTAACTCAGAAAAGGTAAGGCCCCCTGCTTTAGTGAGTCTCCTGTGGCAGGGACTAGGCACGCTCCCTTTTCCTGAGTTACTCTAGCACCCGTCCCTTCGGATGCATCGTATGCAGCTCGAGGCGGGCACGAGCTCCTTCCTTGATTCTCACACTGTCCATGCACTCGTGAACGTTGGCTACCCCTCCAGGCCTCCCCAGCAAGGGAGCCTTTATACCAGCATCCCTGATCTTCCCAGCTGCAAAGGAAAGCCAAGTCAACCCATGCCTGTAGAGCCTTTCACAGACTTTCAGGGCCTTTGGAGCTATTTTGACCTCCCCTCTTCTCATCTCAGGTACTTTGTGCTCCTCTTCCATCCCTCTTCTTCCTCTATTTATCAGTGCGTATGTCTTGTTTGAGAGTCATGGTGGCTTCATGAATGGTGGCTGGCAAGTGGGAAATCTTGGATTCAAATCCTGATCTGTGATGAAGCTGGCTGACCCTGGGTAGGTCTCCGTGTAATTCTCTAAGATGAAATTGCTGCACTTTGTGGTGAGAGTATTCATATAGGGCATTCCCTACCCTGATGAACTCACAGGTCCCAATCTTCAGCCCTCCACCCACCCACCCAATTCCTATTTGTATGAATGAAGAAGCATTTATTTATCACTCACTTTGTGCTAAGTGCATACTAACCATTAGGATTACAAATTCAAAAGCAAGGGTCTTCCTTGCTTAGGAGGAGAATTTACAGTTTATTGGGGGAAACTACAGTTATCCCTTCCACATCATGACTTTTCCAATCACTAGGAGGATCAAACATTTTTGCTCTGATATTCCACCATGCCCCTATCCCCAGAGATATGGAAGGGATAATTGTACTCACTTAAGAGAGGGTGACCAGGGAGAGGCACTTTGATCACAGTGAGTGAGAGCATGACTGCTTTGATTGACACACTCCGTCCAGGAACAATGGTAGAGTTAATTTGATCCCAGTTCCTGGATCTGTGCTAGAGAAGAGGGAATGTGCTGAAGTTTAGATAAAGATTTCTTGAACTAGCATGGGGGAAGGGGTCATCCAGCGGGAGGTGGAGGTGGGGGGGACGGAGAGGGGGCAATCCCCCTGTGTCCATTGTGGTGGTTGAGGAGGATGGCCAGGAGGAAGGAGATCATAGGGTTTAGAGCTTGAAGCTACTTCCTTAAGAATCATCCAGTCCAGTGCCCTCATGATGACACTGAGGACTGGAAAAGTTAACAGATGGCCCTGGTCATACTGGAAGTGACTTTCAGGATTCAGCTCCAGGTTTTATAACTTCAAAAAGCAGATGTTTTCCCCACCAAAGCACATGGTGATACAATGCACTTACCATGAGATTTGGAATCTGGAAAGCTGGGTTCAAATATTGACCCCAGACAATTAAAAGTGGGGCAATTGTGGGCAAGTCATTAGGAAACTGGAGAAATTGACTAGAACCCTCCCTAGGCGATTTATAAGTGGTTGTGGCCTTCTCTAATTCAATCTCTAAGGTCCCTTCCAAATTTAAATCCCCAAATCCTATGACCTGGATTCAAATCCAGTCAGGCAAGGCTATAAGCATTTATCAAGGACTTATTAGGTGCTAGGCTCAAGCAAAAAGAAAGAGAGGGTCCCTGTCTTCAGGAAACTTCCATTCTAATAGGGGAAGATTATGGCCAAAAGGGTGGTGAAAAGATGGCCTGGGGAGGAGAGTGAAGGTTGCCTTGGTATGACTGGGTGTCTGTAGGCAAGTCAAGGACAGAGCATCAGTACAGGTTACCTTGTCCTACCTTACTTTGCACAAAGAAGAAGCTGGCCCAGAGAGGAAGTGACCCAAAATCACTGAACCCCTCTGAGTCTCAGTGTTTTCATCTATAAAGTGAACCTACTTCAGGGGATTCTTGTGAAGAAAGTACTTTATGAACAATAAAGCATTATAGAAATGAGTTATTACTCTTATTTTTGTTATTAAATGGGAACAATAGTGCTTGTTTTACCTGCCTCATAGGATCTTTTGCAGAAAGGAGAATTGTTAAATCTTCTAAGTGCTATAAAAATGTGATTTATTATTATTAGATTATCCTAGATGACATGTGATTGAATATGATGGTTTTAAAAATTTTTGTCTGGGGGGAAGCTCAGCTTCTGGGCCCATGGGAAGTCTTTCAGAAAGCTGATAGATCAAACCCAGAACTCTCTATGCCTGAGATGGCAGGTTCTCGAGATTTTCCCAAGGCTCTGAGGGTTGTCCCTTGGCCAAGGTCACACAGCCCATAGGAGTAAGATGGAAGGAATTCAAGCCAGGTTTTCCTGACTCCTTGCTCCTCCTTCTGTCCATTAGATCAGGTTCTCTAACTTTATAGACAATGTATTACTTTATTTGATGATGTGCTGAACTCTTCTGATTGATGGGTAAGTGAGTGAAACCTTGCCTGCCTCGGGACATCTCACCCACCCAAGACTACGTATCTCAGTCAACCAAGAAGACCGTGCTTTGTCACCCATCTAGCCAGCAGGGTCACCTTCCACCCCTGACCTCTGCTTTCCATCCCTTGATCTTACTCAGGGAATAATAATCAATCCATTGAACCACCATCTGACTATCATTTATTTTTATATCTTTTATTATGGAAGTCTACTATGTGCTAGGCAGGCCAGCTAAGTGGTGTGGTCAGTATTGTACCAGGTCTAGAGTCGGGAAGACTGGAGTTCAAATCCAGTCTCAGACACTTAACTAGCCCAGCGACCCTGGGCAAAGTCTCTTCACCCTGTTTGCCTCAGTTTCCTCATCTACAAAATAAGTTAGAAAAAGAAATGGTAAAGCACTCTGATATCTTTGCCAAGAAAACCCCCAAATAGAGTCAAGAAAAATTGAACACAATTGAAAAACGACTAACAATGTGCTAGGCACTGAGATGCAAAAGAAAAAAAAAACAGTGCCTACCCTCAAGGATCTTACATTCTATCATGTACATGTATCAGTCTATGCAAAGTATATGCAAAATAAATAGAAAGGAATTTTTTTTGAAGGGTGGAGGAGGGGAATCAGGAGAAGACTTTAATCTCCCATTGCTACTGAGAAAGAGTATGACAGTGCTGCCCCATGGTTCCACTCCCATTCCTGTGTCTCCCTGGATCCAAACTCCCTTCCTCAGCCCCCACTCTCCTCTATGCACCATCTCCTTTTAAGTGAATCAAAGTAATCACTTTGAGAATGGCTTCTCTTTTGACTCAGAATCTTCAGTGCCTGATGCATTAGTAGCTAATAGCTAGCTGTTTCAGTTTGGGAAAATGCTTTCCGACAATTATCTCATAATAATGATATGTATCATAATTAATAATGTCATCATTAACTCTCATAATAGCCAATTATTACCTCATTTTATCTCCACAACAACCTTGGGAAATAGGTACTATTATTATTCCTATTGATGGAGGAAACTGAGTCAGACATTGTTAACTTGCCCGGGCTGGGGGTCAGGGAGGAGGTCACACAGTACTACTAAGTGTCTGAGGCAGGATTTGAATTGGAGTCAAACCTGCCTAATAAATGCTTGTTCGTCTCTTTCCTTTATATGTGTCTTGGGTTGGGGACCAGACTTTGCTTTTTCCTGTGTATCTCCCCCAGTGCATTATACAATGCCCTTTTTGATACATTAGTGATTGTGTGTTCTCACCAAATGTGGGTGCCCCCCTCTGCTGGTGCAGCCAGGACCCAACCATGTCTCGTCATCGGGTGACCCTTCCCAAATGCTTCACAAAGTCTATATCCATTCTCCATGTTGACCCATTGCCCGTAGAAGGTACAAAATAATTATTTGTTGAATGAATGAATGGATAGATGGCGAGTGTTGAGTTGACCTACAGTTACAGCTAAGGAGAAAAACAGTGCTGTTCACTTTATATTTTCCAAAGCACTTTCCTGTGTATTGTTACATGAAACTCACCACCCTGTGAGTCAGGCAGACTGTATTATCCCCAGAATGAGTTCCTAGTAACATTGGACTTAGAGTCAGCTTTTTTTATTTCTATCCTTTGCTTCAGTGGTGGTCTGACTGATGAGTGGGATGACCCCCTGTCTACTCATCCAGGATTGTGCCCCTGTGGTCCTGGTTCCCTGGCTCAGGCGGTTTTTTTCCCCTCTCCATCTTTGTGGTATCTCTCTCTCTCCCCCTGCAGGATCCTGGCGGTGGTGAGCAATGGAGAACCTGTGGGAGCCGGGATTCGGCGTTCCAGTTGGAAGAGGAAGAGCTCTCGCCGAGGTAGGGCTTCCTTGGGATTGGAGGGTGGGAGAGACTTCAAATGGATAAGTGACTTTCTCTTGAAAGAGGATGGGGCTGCCATCTTCTGTCCTTGAGCCAATGGGAACAAAGCTAGGATTCTAGCTCTGGGGACAGGAATCTGTATGACTTCTGATAAAGAAAGGTGCCTGTAAGAGGCTCATCCTTAAGGAGAGAGGAAGGGCTATATCACCATTGGACCCTAGAACCTTAAGATCATATGAATATTGGGTCTTAGAGCCTTAGGGCTAAAGGACCATTGGCCATTGTGTCATTGAATCACCTAATTAGAGAACCATAGACCAACAGAACCATAGACTGGGGAGTAATGATATAGGGTTTTGGGGGGACAGCTAACTGTATATTTTTCTGACTCTTGTCCCTTGGCAGAGACCATCCCCTCATTGATGGGAGAGCTGGGGGGTGGGTGGGCCCCTTGGGGGATGATGAGTTTAGGGATGTCACTCTGCACCATCTAAGTCTGGTTAAGTGATAAGTTGGACTTGAAAGCCCAGCTTACCTTGGCATTGGGGAGAAAAGAGTCCCCCTCTGCAGTGTTGCCTTGGGAGGTGGGGCTGGCTCTGTCTGGGTCTACTCCTGGAAGCAGCTTTAGCCATTCCCACTTAAGTGGCACTGAGCCCAGGGAAGGATGGCCTGGAGCCTCTCGGGGGACCCCTTTGCTGCCCTTTTGGGAGACCCTCTCTATCAGGAGCTCTGAGGCTCTGCTGGTTGTCTGACTGGGCTGGTAGCTACTCATAGATTGCAGGAAGGGAAGTGGGTGGGGCAGGAGAAGGCTTGGATAGCTGATGCCTGACTGCAGAGGAGATGGGGGGGAGGATGAGAGGTGATTTAGCTAATAGCCATTGGGGTAAGCCCTCTCTCTCATCCCTTCTTCCCTTCTCCTGAAGCCTTCAAAGCTTACTGATGCCTCTGATGTTAGGGCATCGGGAGGGAGACTCAGGATGCAGCTAAGGCTTCTAGCCCTGCACCTCTGCTCCCAGCAAGGTGGGAGCTGGCAGCTGGTGCAGCCCTGATGTCAGCCTGAAGGGCCCCTCCCTAGCAGCAGACCAGAGTTGGTCCCGTGTTGACATTCCTTTCTCCCTCTCTCTGTCTCTGCCTCTGTCTCTCTCCCCTTTCTCTCCCTCACTCTTCACCCTTCAGTTGACCGATTCACTTTCCCCATCCTGGAAGAAGATGTGATTTATGATGACGTGCCCTGCGAGAATCTGGACTCTCAGAAGCACGGTATGGTCCACTGTGATTCTTTTGGGCTTGGAGGAAAGGGCTGGCTTGGGAGGGCTCTCCTGGTCTTGGCCCTGGACTCTGCTCCCAACCTGAGGCTTCTTCATCTTGTTTTGAAAAACCACTTCTAGTTCATTCATCTGATCTCGATTCAGAGACAGGTGGAATTTGAAGGGACCTTAATAATAATGGTGATGATGGTGATACTCAACATTTATTAAGTGTCTATCTGTGCCAGGCACTGGGCTAAGGGCTTTACAGATGTTATCTTAGAGCAGACAGGTGCTGTTGTCATGCTTATGTTACAGTGTGTTTTATTTTACCTAAGAAGAGAGAATGTCATAGTTGGGAATGTCAGAGCCTTAGAACATGAAATGTCAGGGCTTGGAGGGCCTTAGAACACGGAATGTCAGAGATGGGAGGGGTCTCAGAACACAGGATGTCAGAGCTGGGAGGGCCATTAGAACAGAGAAGGTCAGAATTGGGATGGGCCTTAAGAACACAGGATGTCAGAGCTGGGAGGGGCCTTAAAACAGAGAAGGTCAGAACTGAGAGGGGCCTTAGAACACAGAATGTCAGAGCTGGGAATGTCAGAGCCTTAGAACATGAAATATCAGGGCTAGGAGGGCCTTAGAACACAGAATGTCAGAACTAGGAGGGGCCTTAGAACAGTACTGGGAGGGGCTTAGAACATAGAATTTCAGAGCTAGGAGGGGCTTTGTTATTTTTTTGAAAGTGAAAGCAAACTTTTAAAAAAGTTTAACGCATAATATTTTTTGTCCTCAATTACATGTTAAAACAATTTCTTAACATTTTAAAAAAAGTTTTAAGTTTCAAATTCTATCCCTCCCTTGTTCCTCTCCTCCCTGGCAGGGCCCTTTAGAACACAGGATGTCAGAGCTGAGGGGGTGGTAGTGGATTTTAGAACAGAGAATGGTAGAACTGGAAGGGTCCACAGACCACAGAATGTCAGGACTAGGTGGACCTTTAGAACAGAGGATGTAAGATCTAGGAGGCAGCCCAGAACATAGACTGTCATAGATAGGATAAACCTCACTCCATCTGGCCCACCCTCTCATTTCAAAGAGGGAAAACAGACTGCCATGGGTGAAGTGACTTGCCTAGATTCACAGCTAGTCAATAACAGAGCTGGGATTCCATCCCAGGGCTTCTGACCCTAAGTCCCAGCTGCTGTCAGTGTGCCCTCCTTTCTATCCCTATGAGATATAAAAGAGAGAAAGCTGTAAGTCCTTTTAGGACCTAGAACAGAGGTTCATAACCCAAAGTCTGCAAACTTGCTTTAAAAAATTGATAATTATATTTCATTATAACTAGTTTCCTTTGTGATCCTGTATGTTTCATTTATTGCTCTTCGAGGGGGTCTGTGGCTTCACCAGGGTGCTAGAGGGGTCTGTGACACTGAAAAGATCAAATGCCCCTGACCTAAGACTTCTTTTTCCTAAGCTGTCCCTTGGAATGCAAAGGTCTGTTGGTCAGTCATCAAACACTTAGTTGATGGTCTTGGAAGCAGAGTGTCTAAGGTGTTCTTTTAGAGGCTATACCTGGGAAGAGCCTATAAAGAGGGATTTGGGAGACCAAGGTTCAGTTTCCAGCATTGACATCTGCCAGAGACATGAAGTTAGATAACAGTTTGTCTCCTGTAAAGTGTAAGTGGAGGTATCTGCCCTGCACAGCTCACTGGGTTGTTGTAAGGAAATTGCTTCATAGAGAGGTAACCTGGAGGAGCAGACTGAAGGCCAGCCTCAGAGTCATGAGGATCTGGGTTCAAGTCCTGTCTCTCGAACATACTGGCTGTATGACCCTGAGTAGGTCATTCAACCTCCCGGTGCTCCAGGCACCCCTCTAAGACTGGCAGTTTCGAGTCCTTCGAGTCCTGGCTAAAATCCCATCCACACAGGAATTCTTTCCTGACCCCCGCCAATGCTATGCCTTCTCCTGATTGGCGCCTGTTTGTACACAGCTGTTTGTGTGTGGCCTCCTCTATTAGACGGAACTCTGTGAGCCCAGGAAGGTTTTTCTTCTTGGCTTTGGATGCCCGGTGCTTAGCACACTGCTTGGCATACAGTAGGGGCTTAATAAATACACATTCACTGACCTTGACTGACATGCCTTGCTGGAAGGAATTTATTCTCAAGTAATTCCTCTACCACCAAAACCCCAGATCTAGGGGGAAAAAAGTATTTTGTAAACTCCAAAACTTTACATGTGAGCTCTAATGATAGTTATCAGCATATTCATGATGTGCTTATTGTCATTCTCGACTCTCTCTGTTGGACATTTTCAGAGACGAGCACTGGGCTCCTGCTTAAATACCAGGCCTATGTGTCTTTTGACTGTGTGGAAGTTTGAATTTTCAACTCCATGTATGCAAACTTGGAGGGGAAGATCAGGGTTTGGGTCCTAACTCTCCTACTTACTAATTGGGTCACGTTGGCCAAATCACTTCCCCTCTTACGACCTGGGTTTCCTCCTTTGCAAAATGAAGTCATTTGAACTCAGTGATCAAAGTGGTGTCAATCTCAAATGGAAATGGGTCCTTGACTTAGAAGAAAACCACAAATTAAAAATATCTATGTTGAATTGTATTTTTATTTTGTTAAACATTTTCCAATTACTTTTTAATCTGGTTTGGCCCCTACTTAGGGCTTACAGCCAGTGAACCTTGAGTTTGACGCCTTTCATCTTGAATGTGAGTTATAAATAAAGTAGATAAAAGTACTCTTCTATATGCCTGATGGTGACAATGGACCAATCATGAGATAGGGAGCCATGTCTGATAACAGGGCAGTTAGGTGGCACCATAATGCATAGAGTGCTGGAGCTGGAGTCAGGAGAACTCATCTCCCTGAGTTCAAGTCTGGCTTCAGGCACTTACTAGCTGTGTGACCCTGGGCAAGTCACTTAGCTGTTTGCCTCAGTTTCCTCATCTGTAAAATGAGCTGGAGAAGGAAATGGCAAACCACTTCAATATCTGCCAAGAAAACCCCAAATGGTGTCATGAAGAGTCTTACTTTACTGAAAATGATTGAACAACAAAATGGGATAAAAAAAAGGTTCCATTTCTATGGTGAAACAAGGCAGGCAAAGGGCAGTGCAGGCTAGTATGTGAACCTCACAATGAGCCTATCGGAACTTCAGGGATTAATATCCCCATTTAGCCAGCTAATATATATGTGTATATATGTATATATCTATACATATATGTGTATATCTATTTATGTTCTTTAATGAGCCTGTCAATCAATTAATAAGCATTTAAGCTAGCCAGCCCCTACCTTGGAACAACTTGCATTCTACCAGGAACCCCCCTCCACATATATTTATAACTACATTTATATGTATTCATATGTATATGTATATATACATACAGGCATATAGAGAACATACACAACATAAATCTATAATATAAATACTGTATATATAATTACATTCATGCATATGTGTATATTAATATAAGAATACATATACATGCATATAAATATAAAAGTTATTTTATGGTATCAGAAGGCAGGAGGCATATATATAAAAACCAGACCCTGCCCTCGGGGAGCTTACACTCTAATGGGGGAGACAACATTACATATAGGATACACGTAGAACAGAAGGAAGGTATCTTTGAGGGACAGGCCCAGGCAGATTGTTCTAATCTCTGAGAAGAGATATGAAATTTAGCTGAGATGTGATGCCCAGGAGCCTTGAGCATAGTAAGCAGTTAATAAAGCTTGGATTGAATTGAACGGAGTTCACAGTGTAGTAGAGAAATGAGATGATCTCCCTCTACCCCTCTAACCTCCACGAAATCACCAGACCATCACTAGTTTGGGCCTCAAAAGTACAAACAAAGAGCTGGGAAGCCTGGGACTGGGAGGTGGGAGGGGGAGGCGAATGATTCTGAAAACCAGTGACTTTACCTAAAAGGTCACTGTGTGACCTTTTGTTATTTTATTTTGATTAAAACTTTCTCCTCATCACTAGGCTGGGCTGCCACCAAAGCTTAATTAAATTACTGATTTTTTTTTCTGCTGACACAGCCACTTCTTTCCCTAGATGGGAGGTGGGGTCTGGGGAGGGGCCTACTCTGAGGCTGACCATCTGTTTTTCCTTTCTGGACCAGAAGGGAGATGAAGGCTGCCCATCTAGGCAGGACTAGTGGAAGGCTGGGAAGAGAAGGTGTGGTTGCTGATCATGTTAGTTAGATAGAACCCCTCTACCTTGGAGCCCTCTGGGATAGACAGGCAGGGCTTTAATACTGAGATGCTGGGAAAAGGGTTATTGAGTCCTGAGTAAAGATTTTCTGATTGAACCATCCAGGCTTCTCAGAGACATTATTGTATTTTGGGTTTCCAGGGTCTTCTCTCTGCCTGCATATCACATTTGTCTCTGATCTCTCCTCTCCCTTCCCCTCCCCTCCCTCCTTCCCTTCCTGACTTGGCTTCATATTTAAGCCTTTTGCAGTGTTTTTGGATCTTCCATCTGTTGTCTGGGCAGTCAGTGGGCATTGCCATTGGTCTTACCCAGTTTGCACCATTCATAAATACAGTCCCCATCCCTCAAGTCATTATTCAAAATAATCAAAGAGGCACTTTTTGGGAGACTTGGCTAGAGACCTCCCTCCAAACTGACACCAGCAGTTTAGGGACCACACTGTGGGTCCTGCCCCTTCACCACCCCTGAGTCTCCCAACCTGCCTCCTTTTTCTAGACCCCATTTCTCCATCTTATGCACCAGAATAGTCCATGATGGACTTTGTGAAATGCTTTGCTGCAAAGTTCTAGGTAAGCTCTACAGAGGCAGGACAGTAATAACAGTACTTAATAATTATATTGCACTTTAAAGTTCGCAAAATGTTTCAAAAATATGACCTTATTTGATTCTTGCAACAACCCTGAGAAGAGGTAGGCACTATTATTGTTAACCCCATTTTACACATGGGGAAACCAATACAGATTGAGGTGAAATGACTTGCCCAGGGTCACACAGTCAGTAAGTGTCTGAGGCAGGGTTTGAACTCAGGTCTTCCTGACTCTGAATTCAAGGCTCTATCCATTTTGCCACCTAGCCACAAAATGTAAAGAGTACTGTATTAGAAGGTAGAGGAGCTGGGTATCATCAGATCCCAGCTTTGATACTACTAGGGTGACCTTGACCTCTAGGCCTCAGTTCTTTTGTAAAATGAGGGATATTGGGCTAGATAGATGGGCTCTAAGGTACCTCACAGCTCTAGATCTGTAATCCCATGCCTTTATCAGTCCAAAAAGGAAATGAGGTGAGTCTGCTATCCCCTGTCCTTGATGGAACCCATGCTGGCTCTTAGTGATCACCTTGTCCTTTTTCAAATGCCCGCAAAGGAAATGAAGCCAGAAATGGCTCTGGGTGTGAGTAGGTGCTCACGGCTGTTAGTTTTCCATCAAATCAACTGACCTAAAGCCTGAATTTCTTTAGGAACAGTTCTCTTTTTCTGAAAATCTGAGCTGATCAGTCAATAAACATTTATTAAGAACCTACTATCTGCTAAGCACTAGAGATACAAAGAAAGGTAAAAGACAATCTCTGCTCTCGAGGAACTTAAAATCTAATGGGGGGGGGCACAATATGTAAACCACTATGTACAAGGAAAATATAGATGGGATATAATAGAATTAACAGAGCTAGGTACTAGAATTAAGGGGGATTGGGAAAGGGTACCTATAGTAGGTGGAATTTTATCTGGGCCTGGAAGGGTGTATGGTAGAAAGAATGCTTAGAAATCAGGAGCCTGATTTCTAGCCTTGGCTTTGTCCCTAACTTGCTGTGTGAGGTTAGATGAGCCGCTTCCCCTGGACATGTTTCTTTATCTTTAAAATTTGAAGTCCAGACTAAATGATGCCCAAGTTCTACCATTCTATGTTCTGAGGTCCTTTCTTTCTCTGCCACTGACTTATCCCATGACTTTGGGAAAATCCCTTGGCCTCTCTGGGCCTCAGCATCCTTACCTGTAGAATGATCCTGTTAGACTACTTATTTGTTAAAATACTTATTAGCTTAAAAAAAAATCTCAAGATATTATAATTCCCTGGTTGGTAGGGGTGTGGAGAGTGGTGGGAAGGGGAAGTCCCCTTCTCCATCTTCATCGGTGTTTGTGGGTATTCGTCCTTTGTAGTGTCTCCTCCTTCTGCCCTGCTCCCACCCTAGTGGGATCTCCCAGTGAAAAGAGCTGGCTGGACAAGTGGGTCTCATTCAGAATCCTTGCCTTAGGAGAATATGGGCTTGAGGATATTGGGGTAGGAGCTCCCTCTACTGGGGACATCTGTATGGTCAAGTGTGTGCTCAAATGCTTCAGTAAAATAATAACGATGATGATGATGGTGATAAGCATTTATATAATGCCTACTCTGTGCCAAGCACTGTGCTAAGTGCTTTACACAGATTACCCCATTTGAAAATAAATACATGAGTGTGCTTGGGGGAAGGGGTTGGTTTTAGGGTCAGCAGGTGACTATCTGGTCTTCAGTCATGTTGGCAGGGATACTGGAGTGATTTGCCATTTCCTTCTCCAGTTCATTTTACAGATGAGATTATTGAGGCAAACAGGGTAAAGTGACTTGCCCAGGGTCACATGGCTAGTGAGTGTCTGAGGCTGGATTTGAACTTAGGAAGAGGATTCTTCATCTTTTTGCACCACAGTGTGCTCTTTTCAGAATTGGGGGAGGGAGGTTAGATACAGTAGAAAGAGAATTGAATCCAAAGTCTGGGTTCATATCCTACTCTCACACTATTTTTGTTATCTTGGATAAGTCATAACTTCTCTTGTCCTTAGTTTCCCCATCTGTAAAGTGAGGGGATTGGATTAGATTAAACTAGATGGCCTTTGTGAGCCCCTCTGCCTCTGGAGTCTTTCATTTCTTCTTCTTCTTTTTTTTTGGCGGGGGAAAGGTAGGGCAATTGGGGTTAAGGTGACTTGCCCAAGGTCACATGGCTAGTTTTTTTTGTGTGTCTGTTAAGTGTCTGAGGCCGCATTTGAACTCAGGTCCTTCTGACTCCAGGGCCGGTGCTCTATTCACTGTGCCACCTAGCCACCCTAGAACCTCTCACTTCTAATGAATAATCTGCCAATCTGTGAAAATTCCTGGTTTTAGGTGCCCCCCCCCCCCCAAGATTCCCAAACCCTTAGACTTCCCAGCCACATTCAGCCCTTGTTCATCCTCTGTTGGTCTTCAGGGTCAGAGAGGAGCCTGATTTATGAGAATGTCCACCGAGAAGGGGGCCCGAGGGATTCAGAAGATCTAGGCTGGAGCTCCAGTGAGTTTGAGAGCTACAGTGAAGACTCGGGAGAGGAAGAGGTTAAACCAGAAGTGGAGCCCACCAAGCACCGGGTATCTTTCCAGCCCAAGGTAGGTCAAGTGGCATGGAGGGCAAGAGGGGATGTTGGGGCTGGGCCAAGGAAGAGCAGGAATTTATGTGAAAGAATGAATGAACAATGAAAAGGCCTTTAAGTTTATTAAAGACTTATACAATGCTAAGCACTGGAAATGCAAATAGAAAGAGAAAGACAATCCTAGACTTTAAGCAATTTATATTCAAATAGAGAGAAAGCACTCAGAGAAGAGAGTTGGGGCAAAGTGACTTGGATGGCAAGTGAGGCCATTGGGAAATAGATTGACACGGCCCTTCCAGGTATAATGGCAGAATTGGCACGGGGAGTGTGTCCAAGGCCCTCAGGCTGGAGTGTGTGGGAGGCATGGGTACGTACCCAGCCTTAACCTTCTCCTAGGTCTGCCCTTTTGGGCAGCTGGGTGGAACAGTGAATAGAGCACTGGGCCTATAGTTAGGAAAACCTGAGTTCAAATTTGGCCTCAGACACTCACCAGATATGTGACCCTGGGTAAGTCACTTAACAGAGTTTGCCTCACTTTCCTCATCTGTAAAATGAGTGGGAGAAGGAAATGGCAAACCACGCCAGTATTTTTGTCAAGAAAACCCTAAATGGGATCATGAAGAGTCAGAAACAACTGGAAAGCAACTGAATAATAACAAAAGTCAGCCCTATTGCCCATAGGGTCTCAGAGGTGGAAAGGACATTAGAGAGTGGAGCCTCAGAGGCTGAATAATTGGACGGGACTTTTAGAGATCAGGGAATTCAACTCCTTCAATTTATAGAAGAGGAAATGGAGTAAAAGATGTTAAGTGACTTACCTAAGGTCATACAGGCAATATGCAAGAAGAGAGGCAAGATTTGAACCCTGGATGTCTGATGCAAGACCTAGTATTCTTTCCGCTGCCCCCTATTGTCTCCTCTCTGGGGCAAGGGTTCCCCACCAGTAAATTTGGCTAGGGTTCCCCACCAGTAAATTTGGCTAATCTGTTTCCTCAGCTATAAAATGAGGGGCTGTGAGTCCAATGAAGGGGTCATCTAATCATGACCTTTCCCATTCTAGAGCCCATCATGGTCATGTCCATGACATGCCCAGTCAACTTAAGTAATGAGATCAAGAGTGGGAGGGAGATGTTGGGAGGAATCATTGAAGGCAACCCCATCATATTATATGTGAGAAAACTGAGGTCCAGAGTAGGGCAACATTTGTCCAAGATCCTGCAAGGAATTTAGAGATTGAAGGAACCAACTAATCCAACCCTCTCATTAAGAAAAAAAAAAGCAAACCCCAAAACTAAGGTTTATGAGATTATAAGTGACTTTGCCTAGGTCACCAAGCTAGAAAGTACCAGAGGCAGGATTTGAACCAAGGTTACCTGCCTCCAGGTCCAGTACTCTTTATGTATGTGCTTCACGTGCTTCTCAGCTAGTCAGACACTGAGTGAGATTGGAACCCATTCCTATGTCCTTAATACCATTATTTCCAAACTAGTTCCTGTCTCCACACCCCCTGCTCTATAGTTGAAAAATAGTCCCTCATCCCCCAAAAGGTGAGGATACTTGGATTTATGGAAACTATATCCTAGGACTCATTCCTTGCCTCAGTCAACTTCTCTTAGAGTAGGGCTTCATTCCATCACATTAGTACCATTGCTTGCTGCCTTCCCCCCCAACCTTGTGACCCTCCAGTTCTATTGTAATGTCTATTGTAATGACAGTGACTTTTCTGCCTCAGTGAAGAAATTATTTATTAAGCATCTCCTTTATCCTGAAGGTTCAAACCCTGTCTTAGACTCATACTGGCTGTGAGACTAGGCAAGTCCCTTAATTGTTTGTACTTTTGGTAGCTTTCTAAGACTATAAATTAGAGAGAAGGTGCCATCTTGCTCTGGTGAAGTGAGTCTTCCTATCTGGAAGTTCCCTGTATCAGTGAAGCCCCAAGTTCCATCCCTGTTCCTTTCCCATATGTTCTGACCTTATAAGTAGGAGTTATAAGTACTGAAGAAAAAGTCGCTGGAGCCTAGCTTCATGGGACCTGAGAAGACAGTTAGCCCAACTCATCCCCAATCAAGAACTCTCTCCAGTAAGGGGTCATAACCCTTCCTGAAATGTTCTATTGATGATTCACTGCTGCCCAAATGAAATTTAGTGATTATAGACTTCCCTCCCAGTAAATCAGATATAGAGCGCTGATGGAGATATATAGCTGTCCTTAGGCCCACCCTCCTTCCAGTCCCTCAAAGTGTCTCTTGTCTAGAGGACTTGGAAGTCATCCTGTCCAGTCCCCTTATTTTATGGATGAAGAAAAAAAAACCCAAGGGAAGTTGAGGGACTTGTCTAAGATGATGCAGTAAATGGCACAGGTGAGATTTGAACCCAGGTCCTCTAACTGTTGAATTCTGTGACCTTTTCAATGTCCCATTCTGTTCTGCCTTTGCTCTTTGTTCTGCCTTATGGGAATGAGCAAAATAACCCTAGTCCCTTTGTCCAGTGACAGCCTTTAAATCCTTGGAAACCATGATGCCCTCTCTCTTGATTCCCCAAACAGCCCTAACCAGGTCTTCCATTCTCTAGGCTAATCACCCCCAGGCTCTTAAAAGAATCCCTTTTTTAACATTGTTTCTGGGCCTCTCAGTATTCCAGTCGCCTACCTCTAGATATGTTCTAGGGAATTTTAATGCCTCAGACTGAATCCAGGCCTCCAAGTGTGTTCTGAAGATAATGAATTGTGCTGGAGAAGCAATAAGAAATGCCTGCAAAGTATTTTATAAAGGACCTGATCTCATTTGAGCCTCAGAGCCCTGGGAGGTGGGTCCCATAGATATGATTAGCTCCATTTTAGGTAACTAAACCTAGGCTCAGGGAGCTGACGTGGCTTGTCCATGGTGTCACGTAAGCTAGCCGGTGTCAGAGGTGGGATATTAACCCAAGTCAATCAGACATGATTGAACAATAACAACAATTTCTTGGCTTCAAATTCACAACAGTACAACATTTGCTCTCAGCCCTCAAGATTCTCAGAGTGTCTCAAAAAGAGGAGATCCTAGGATTTAGAGCTGAGACCATGGAGGTCTTTTAGCCTGATCCCATCATTTTGTAGAGGAAGACACTGAGGCTTGGAGGCAGGCAGTGACTTACTTGCCCAAGTCCATACAGTTCAATTCAATAAACATTTATCGGGGTGGCAAGGTGGTGCAGTGAATAGAGCACCAGCCCTGGAGTCAGGAGCACCTGAGTTCAAATCTGGCCTCAGACACTTAACAGAAAACCGGCCATGTGACCTTGGGCAAGTCACCTAACTCCAACTGCCCTACCTTCCCCTCTCCAAAAAGCAAAAAAAACAAAAACAAAAACAAAGCCCCCAAACCACCCAAAACAATAAACATTTATTAAGTATGTTCTATGTGCCAGGCATTGTATTAAGCTCTGGGGATACAAAAAGAGGCAGAAGATGATGCCTGCCCTCAAGGAGCTTACAATCTAATGGGGTCAGGGAAACAACATGCAAACAAATATATATTAAGCAAGCTATATACAGGATCGAAAGGAAATAATAAACAGAGGGAAAGCACTAGAATTAAGAAGGGTTGGGGGAAGCTTCCTGTAGAAGGTGGGATTTAATTGGGACTTAAAAAAAGCCAGGTAGGTAAGTAGTCAGAGTGGAGGAGGGAGAGTGCCAGGATTTCAATATATGCCCCCAAACAAACAAAGTTTAACATGTGAGTAGTTGCTGGGCTTGGGGAGGAAAAGCAGCATTAGTGTGACAAGTGGGTGGGCTCAGACAAGGGGACTTCTGGAGGAGGGGATTTTGACTCTGGGTTGATAAGCTTGGACATAGGTTGTCAAGGGGGAGGCAGGAGGGCGTTGAAGTTGGAAGAGAAGGGTGTCAAAAATGATGCTCAGAGGCCGGCAGACACAACTGTTCTGGACGGGGCTGCCCATTTCTTTAGGGGCAGCAGTACCTGTTGGTCCTTCTGCTTGGAGTAAATCCCAAGTCTTTTCCTATTCCTCTAGCTGTCACCTGGTCCATTCTTTCCTGTTTCCTCCATGAAAGGTGACCTTCCTCTTTCCTAACCAATGAATTGGCATGTAGACACTGGATTTGGAATGTGGGGTTCTCTTGGTCTTTTCAACCTTTCAGGCGTTTAGGCCTGAGGGCCTTAGGCTGTGTTTGTTTCTCTACCACTCAGTGCCCAAATGACCAAGGCTCTGTATTCATTCATTTGATGGTGGTGGGTGTCTGGGGTAGGATTTGGAATCTCTCAGTTGGCAAACTAAGTGTCCTTTGTCACGTACAAAGGTGACTGCAAATCCTACATCCTCCCTGCAACCACAGTCTGTTTCTCTCACCCTGGGATGTCTCTTTATCTACTCACTGGAAAAACAGCCTCCCAGGGGCTATGGATAATTTGCAGAGGGGGGCACTACCATTTGGTGCTTTGAAATCCCTTGCTGTATGAAATGAGCTTGGCAAGTGGAGCTGCTGCATGCCTTGACCCCTGTGTTCTGCTTGGCTGTCTGTTGCGTGTCCTGCCTTATAGAAAAGACATCTCCGGGAAGATTAGTCCAACTCGCCCCTCTCCTTTCCCCAACCCTATTCTCTGTGGGACCGTAGAGAAATCATTTAAATTTCCTCAGCCTGACTTTTCTCAACTGTAAAGTCTATGTATAGGGGAGGCTAGACCATTTCCTCCAAGGTCCCTTCTGGCTCTCTATCTCTAATCCTTATTTTAAAAAAAGAGAAGAACCTGGATCCTGGAGAGGGTAAGCTACACTTCCAAGGGTGCTTAGGTGAGTAGCAGAACTGGGATGTCACTCTCTTTCTTCTGTGTGCTGGGACCCCTGCTTTTACTTGGGAGTTAAAAAGGGTTACATTCTGGAGACACCATGAAATTGTCACAGAAGCTGGTGGCTACTCCACCTCTGGTAGTGTTGGGAGACTCATTCCATCTAGTACAGCCTCTTTTGTATGGAATCCCAGGTAAGGGGAGATCAACAGACAGCCCACAGTGAGCAAAACCAGAAAGGGACAGACTCATCTCTGAAAATTTCAGCTCCATTCAACCAACAAATTCAGTGCTGGATGAAGCATAGAGTTTAGATTAGACACAGTCAGCCCTTTGCCCATTTCACTGGCTCCCTATCCAACTCTGCCTCCTGGCTTCCTTCAGGTCCCAACTAAAAACCCAACTCCCCTATATATTAGTGCCTTCTCTAGCAGGTTCTTTCCAGTCTATCCGCCAAGGTCTTGTTTGTGCATAATGGTTTGGATGTTGTCTCTCTCGTTTGAACTATAAGTTCCTTGAGGAAAGGGGCTATTTAAAAAAAAAAAAAAAACAACAACTTTTCTTTGGTCCATAGCTCTAAGCACTGTATCTGGCACATAATTTGGTTCCCCTCCCCACTCCACCTCAGTCACCATAGGCTAGAATGCTTAATAAAGGGGGCTGAATAAAATGCCTGTTGAAGTGACTCACAGGTTAGGAGAGGGAAATATATGTACATGTACATGCATATACACATGCATATATATATCCTACTAAATGTATACAATTACATATAACTGCAGGCTATATATAAACTATAAATGTATATATGTGTACATATATACATACGTATGTGTATATATACATATGTGTATATTCCTTTTACAAGTAACAGGCAGACAACAAGTCATATGCTATATTTTGTCTGTGAAGAGGGACATTATGGACTTATTCATGCTTTGAGATCTTTTTCTGATATATAGGATGAAGTACTCCCTTGGCCTATCCCTTTATAGCTAAGGCATTTTGTTAGACAGCTGACTGGCATTAGGGATTTAATAGTATCTCTTGTGCCCAAGGGATGAAGACCAAACTGGCCCATGGGGGGGTACCAAACTTGTGACGTAGATGCTATTAGGATTCTGGTATTAGTAACTGGACACAAGTAATAAAACACAGGTAATTAGAACAAAAAATGTCAGTACTGGGAGGGCCCTTAGAACAGAGAATGTCAAGGCTGGGAGGGCACTTAGAACACAGGATGTCAGAACTGGGAGGGGCCTTAGAACACAGAATGTCAGAGCTGGGAGGGGCCTTAGAACACAGGATGTCAGAGCTGGGAGGGCCCTTAGAACACAGGATGTCAGAGCTGGGAGGGCTCTTGAAACACAGACTGTCAGAGCTGGGAGGGCCCTTAGAGCACAGGATGTCAGAACTGGGAGGGGCCTTAGAACACAGAATGTCAGAGCTGGGAGGGGCCTTAGAA
>CM053588.1:51095376-51111936 GCA_028646515.1 Pseudochirops corinnae
TTTTAATGCCAGAAAATTCCTCTCCCTATCACCTTAGGGGTTTATTTTGTGAGAAGTCAAGCTGCTTGTTTTACAGTAAAAACTTAAAGCCTTTAGTGGACAGTAATACCGAAGAGATGCCTTGCCCTTGTCCCAGTTCTGGGTAAGTGGGACTCTGGATTTCTGATGTTGAAGGATGAAGGGGTCTTCACTTTGGTCTCATATCAGTTCTTCAGTCTACAGGACTATAGAATTCTGAACTGAAAGAGACATTCAGCATCCTATAATTCAGATTATGGATGAGTAAATGGAGGCTTGTCTGAGACATTGCGTGGTCTCCCGCCTCTGAGATTCCATGGTTTGGGCTAATATCACAGGACTAAGAATGGACAGCTATAGGATGTGATAGAGGGCCTTCCAACTCATGATGCTATCTCCTTGACGCTTCTCAATGTTGGATGTTGTTTAGGGTTGAAGACTTCTGAGTTGGCTGGGTGAGCTCCTTCAATCTCATTTTTTATAGATGAGAAAGCTGAAACCCAGAGAAGAGATTTCTTCAAAGCCTCAGTGCTTGCAAGAGGGGAGAGTTGAGATCCAAACCCAGGCCAGAGGATCACAGCTCTTATGCTGTGCTGAGAAGGCATCTCAGAGCCATCTCCCTTATCCAGTCCCTTCACTTAGAAGAATGGAAAAAGTGAGGCTCACAGAGGTTGTGATTTACCTAGGGTCACACACGTTGTCAATGTTAGAATTGGAATTTGAACCCAGATTCTTTGACTTCAGAGCCAGGGCTTTTCCCACTATAGTACTCTGGCTTCCTGTTGGCTCTGTTCCCCTCTCTAGTCACTGGAATAACCCTCTTATTTCTTGCACAAGGGGCCATGTGCTACATAGGAAGAGGGCTAGATTTGGAGTCTAAGGGCTGGGAGTTCGAATCCTGCCTTTATCCCTTAGTGACTGTGTGGCTTTGGGCACCTTTGTGGCTTTCAGTCTCCTTGTCTGTTACATGAGAGATTTGGACTATATAGCTTTTAAGGTCCTTCTAGCTGTAAATCTGTAGTCCTATGATACCACAGGGAGTGAATGTAGGGCAAGGAATGGAGGCACAGGACAGTATCTGCTCCACAGACTTCCTCAGGAACAAAGTAGGAGAGAGCACAGCAGCTTCCCTCGATCCTTCTTCTTTGTCTCAGGTGTGACATTCATTTATAGTGGGATAACTTCCCAGAGGTGTATGGACCCATCGCTTGGAGACCAGGCTTCTGGGCCTGCTTTGGGGCGATGCTGCTCTGGAGAAAGAGGAGAAAGTCTGCATTCCCGCATGGAGCCTGCTCTGTTTTTGACACCAACACCACCAATATGGTTCCCCCAAAGAGAGCAGGAGGCCCGACTCGGAGCTGGGGAGGCCTGCATCCAGCACTCACCAGCCTTTTGACCCCAGACAAATCACAAAAATGTTTCTGAGCCTCAGTTTCCCCATCTGTCAAATGAGATTAATAATGATCCTTGCCCAACCTGCTTCACACGGTTGTTGTGAGGAAAGGGCCGTGTCCATCACAAGTACATAGAAATGGGGGGAGTGGGTGGTGGTGGTGGTGGGGCGACCTTTGTGATAGCATCCTTCCCTCTCTGGGCCTCAGTTTCCCTTTCTGTAAGATGGCTTCTGAGCTACCTTTCAGTTCTCAGATCTAGAATAGTTCTATCTATAAATATGTTTATATCTCTGTCTATTTTGTATCTTCCCTTGTGATCTAGAACAAGTCCCTTCTGTCTGTCTATGTCTGTCATGATGATTAGCTCTATAGTCAGAGAACTTAGGTTCTGATGCTTCCTGTGCAGCACTGACTAGGACCTGCCTTTGTGGGCCTCTTAAAGTAAGGGAGTTGGCTTAGGGCTACGATGCCTGCGTCTGACCCTCTTTCCACGACACTGCATCGCCCTGGTCTGCTTGGGAGGAGATGAGCCACTGACAAGAATGGGTGGCAAGGGGGCCCAGGAAACCTGCTAGGGAGGAAGCCGAAAGCTCTGGGCACTACCATGGTTTGGGATGAGGCCTCCCCAGCTGTGGTCAGAGACTTCCTGCCTTTCCTGCTCTCCTCTACTTCCCCCACCTCAGAACCTGCCCCTCCTCCCCTTGCATTTGAAGGAAACTCCTCAATCCTGAAACACCAGGCACAGAAAGTGCCCTGCTTGGGGTTTGAAAGTTCCTGGACTTTTTTTCCAGTATGTGTCATTTTCAAAAGACTGAGAGCTCCCTTTAACGGAGAAAATTGCAGTCCTGAGAAAGGAATCAGTCATCTAAGGCCAAAAAGGTTGGTCAGTGACAGGTTTTCTGTTAGATCTAGAAAGGTTGTTAGAAGGGATAATATTAGAGCTAGAGGGACACTAACCCCAATCCTAATCCTAGAGAATGTCAGAGCTGGGAGGGCTCTTAGAACACAGGATGTTAGAGTTAGGAGGGCCCTTAGAACCCAGAATGTCAGAGCTGAGAGTCCTTAGAACAGAGAATGTCAGAGCTGGAGGGCCCTTAGAACACAAGATATTAGAGGTAGGAGGGCCCTTAGAACACAGAATGTCAGAGCTGGGAGGGCCTTTGGAATACAGAATATTAGAACTGGGAGGGACACTAACCCTAATTCTAATCCTAGAGTATGCCAGAACTGGGGGAGGCCTTAGACTATGGAACATCAGGGGTGGGAGGGATCTTAGAAGAGCAAGTATAAGAGACAGAAGGAACCTTAGAAGATGGTATCCAGCTCCTTCATTTTATTGACATAAGGAAACTGAAGCCCCTGATAACATCAAACACCTTGCCCAAAGTCATTCAGGAGTTAGGACGTTAAAGCTGAGCCTTCCCAGCTCTAATGTTCCATGTTCTAAGGGACACCACAGCTCCAAGAGTCTATGTTTTAAAGTCCTTCCCAGTTCTGACATTCCATCTTCTAAGGGCCCTCCCAGCTCTTTTCATTTCCCCTGAAAGGAGACTTTGAGCCTTGAAGGTCAGGGGCTGCGGGGGTGAAGGAAAGCAGAACAGTAAAGGGTCCAGCAAGAGCTCCCCATGGGAGGCTCCTCTCTTTACAAGAGGGTGGGTGTCCCTGTCAATGATAGGAAGCCTCAAATTAAGGAAAAGTCACTGCAAAGAGGATGATGAGAAGGCTTCTGGTGCTTGTGTGGGGTACCTAGTGAGGCTCTTAGATGAGATGGGGCTGACGGGACCTCTCTTCTTCTGTGCCAGGGGTCCACATTGCCAGTTGTCCTGTCATTTGAGTATCTTGTCACAGAAACACCTCCACCATTTGTTTTTTCCATGGCCTGTTTAATCTTGGAATATTTTTTTTTCAGAGTTGGGTAGGACATTAGAGACCATCTCATCTAATTCCTCTAATTTTATAAGAAAACTGAGGTTCAGGGTAAGTGACTTGTCCAAGATCACCCAGCTGCTGAGTGGCAGAATCAGGATCTGAAGCCAAGGCTTTCTGATTCTAACTTTGGGTCTCTTTCTGTCATGCCCCATCTGGGATTGTCATCTGCCTGAAAATCTCAGGATCTTAAAAACTGAGTAGTAAAACCTGTGTTAGCCCCAAGAATAAAAAGAACTCATCTTTTGATACTGTTTGAAGATTGGCAGGATGTTCTCCCCACAACAACCCTTTTGGAAATAGAAGTATAGTTGGAGAGACATCACAGAGTAGTAGATGCTGGGTTGGGCTTGGGGATAGGAAGACCAGGGTTCAGAAGAACCTACCTTAGACACTCAGTAACTGTGTGATCCTGGGTGTCTCTTTCCTCAGTTTCCCTTTCTGGAAGAACGAGGAGTTGGTGCTATGTGACCCTGGGCAAGTCTCATAACTCTTTTTATGCCTCATTTTCCCTTTTTTTTGGGGGGGGGCAGAAATGAGGAATTAGACTTTATGACCTCTAAAATTCCTTCTATTTTTAAGTCGATGGTCCTTTCCATCCTAGATGACTTAGAATCTTCATCAGCAGATGGAGAATCCCACACTGGACATTCCCATGTCAGCAAAATGACAGATTCTTGATGTTTTGACAGGAGGAAACTGAAGCCTTGCGTTGCACAGAGTTTTGTCTAAATGTGCCATCAATCACAAATGCATATTTGAACCTATCCTCTCTCCTCTCCCCCCAGCGCTCCTGTAGTATGTCTTAATTCCCCATGGCAAAGGATAACATGAAAAAAGATTTTGAGTCCCATCGAGTGCTGACTTTGGTGTCGAGAAACTTTGTTTCATATCCTGCCTGCTATTCTGCATAGCGGGGAGAGCCTGGGCAAGATTTTTAACTTCTGAACTTCAGTTTCCTTATCTGCAAAATGGGCATAATAATACTTCTTTCTCTCACAGCATCATTAGGATCAAATGACACACTGAAGGGGGAAAAAATCCAAGTAGCTAGATGATAGTTGTGATTAGAGCACTGGACCTGGAGTCAGGAAGATCTGGGTTCAAATCCTGCTCAGACACTTATAAGCTGTGTGACTCTGGACAAGTTGCTGAGCTTTGTCTGCCTCAGTCTCTTCATCTATGAAATAAGTATAATAGTATTACCTCTCTCCCAGGGTGGTTGTGGGGATCAGATGAGATAATATTTGTAACGAACTTTGCAAACCTCAAAATACTGTGCAAATGCTGGCTAGAAATTGTTCCGCAAACCTTTGAAATGATTTATTGTCAATATTTCCACTACACCTCACTGCCTCCCACATTGGTCTCATTCATTTACGACCTTCCAGATCATCTCTCAGTAAGAAGGAAACAAAGATGGAGAAGGAGGCCAATGTGGCCAGGAACCCCATTTTGTGTTCAGTTTGATTCAGCCAATGTTCTATGTTCCATCCATGTAAGGTGCTGTCCAGGCTGCGATGGTGCTGCCCACAGTCCAGAGGGAGCCCAGGAGATGGGGAGTGTCTTGGGCTAGAAACATACTCCAAAAGGCTTTCTGCTTCTGACAAGCTTTTCCCTTTCTCTTCCCTTAGATGACCCAGCTCATGAAGGCTGCCAAAAGCGGGACCAAGGATGGGCTGGAAAAGACGAGGATGGCGGTCATGCGCAAAGTCTCCTTCCTGCACAGGAAAGAAGCCCTAGGTACGACATCCTTCAAAACCCAGACCCAGGGCCCCCTCTTCCAGAAAGCCTCCCCTGATAAGATCCTTTTGCTCTCATCCTTCTCCTCTGCTCCTCTCAGGACGCTTTGCTTTGCACTTCTCATTCAATAAGGGTAGGTATATCGTTGGCCTCTTCTCTTTATTAGACTGTAAGGACTGTGCCCTAACTAAATTGTATGCCTCCCTCAGACCTAAGCATGGGACTCTGCACACATTCATTTGTTCATTCATTCAGAAGGCATGTATCTACTGCGATGTGTTACATGTGGAAAGAGCACCAGGACCTTGGTTCAAATCCCAGCTCAGATGTTCGCCACCTCTGTGACCTTGGACAAGTCACAATCTCTCTAGGCCTCATCTGAAGGGGTCATGCTAGCTGGCCCTTGAGGTTCCTTCAGCTCTAGATCTTTGTGCCAAGCACTGTACTGACTTGGATGCTAGCGATACAAAGATTAAAAATGAAACAGTGTCTGCCCTCAAGTTGCTTCCATTCTATTGAGTGGAAACACCAAATAGATAAAAACGAAATATAAGAATAGTAAATGCCAAGACATTTTTTCTCATGGGGGGGGGGGGATGTAACAACAACTCTGGTGATCGGAATAGGCCCCATGTGAGATGTGGTCCTTGAGGTGAATCTTGAAGAGACAGGAATATGGAAAGATAGTGGGGACATGGAACAGCCCATGGAAATAGAAGATGTAGTGTTTTGTGTGGGGGACTTCGGGCAGGCCAGTTAGGAGTGTCAGAGGTGCCACAGTGCCACTGTGTCTGATGCTCCTGTTTGGACTTTTAATAATAGCTACCCTGTATAGGGTACCTCCTATGCGTGGGCACTGTGCCTAGGACTTTACAATTATCTCATTCGATCTTCACAACAACCCTGGGAGGTAGGTCCTGTTATTATCTCCATTTTATAGATAAGGAAACTGAGGCAAATGAGGGTTTAAATGACTTGCCCAGAGTCACACAGCTAGTAAGTGTCTGAGGCTGGATTTGAACGGCGATCTTTCTGACCATAGGCCCAGTGCTCTGCCCTCTGCATCACCTAGCTGTCTCTCTAAGGGGAGCTTTGTATCTAGGCTGATGTAGGAGGGGAAGAGTATCTTGCCTTTTCCCCAGGATCATCAGATCCTAGATTCGAGACCAGAAGGGACTTCAGAGACCTCCACTTCCCTTATTCTATGAATGAAGATACTCAGGCTCAGATGGGTTGCCCCAGTGAGTAAGCAAAGGCAGGATTTGAACCCAGGTCCTCTGACTCCAAAGAGCTCTTTCCCTCCCCTCCCCTTTTCCCCTCTTGTACCCTCCCCAGTGGTGCCAGACCCGGCCGTCTGCCTCCTTCCTCAGGTCCTGCCCCTTTAACATGTGGCTGTGACTAAGGTCCTCTATTTCTCTGACTCAGCCATGGCCCTCGTCCTGGGCCCCCTGTGGGGATGCTGGCCCCGTTCTCTGTCCCCTCCCCTTGTTTGTTTCTGTGGGTTTTGAATGTTGTCAGAAACCAGTTTCTTTTCTGCCTTTGGCCAGAGCCTGGCAGCAGGAGGGGATGTCAGCCTCTCCCAGGGTGAGGGAGGAGGCGTTCTTCAAAGGTGGTCTGGTCTGGGGGATGCACACCCATGGGCTTTGTCGGCTGAGGACTCTTATTTCATCACCCCTTTCATCTCAGCTTCCTGATTTCCCCTTCTCACAAGCGCAGCTCTTTCTTCCTCAAGAAAAACTACCAAGTTCCTTTCCCTTTGAAAAGTCAGACAGCAGAATCCATTGGAAAGAATGCCAGGTTTGAAGTCACAGGTTCTGAATTCGAATGTGAGCGTTGCCAGGTTCTAGCTGTGTGACCTTGAGTAAGTCACTTCACTCATGTGGGCCTCAGTATCCTCCTTTGTAAAATGAGCTGGTTGGGTCAGATGCCCTTGAATTAGTCCCTTCAAGCTGTCTATGAGCCCATGATTCTTATCATGCTCTTCTTTTATTCCTGCTTCTTCCTCAGTTACTTACCTCTTCTCCCAGAAAACCCTGGGGGAACTCAAGGGGACCTTTCTCCCCCTTTTAAGGGGGGCATGCAGACCTTTCTTCTTGCTTTTGTTCTTTCCTCACCATCATGGTCACTTAAATTTTGAGAATGTCTTAAGGCTTATTTACAAAGCACTTTTGAGGACGAGATCCCTGTAAAAAGTACATAGGTGAAGTGTTATTACCCACACATACTGAGTCAGGCCCATCTGGTGGTTTATATTCAGGCCTGGCACAGAATGAGATGCATAGAGATCATCTGACCTTTAACTGTAGGAGGCTTAATGAACAATTATGTAGAAAGGGAATTTGTGGAGAACAGCATTGAGTCACTGAACATAGCTTCCATGAAATCCCTTAGACTGTAAGCTCCCTGAGGGCAGGGAGTGTCTTTTGCCTCTTTCTGTATCCCCAGTGTTTAGCACAGTGCCTGGCACATAGATGTTTGTTGACTGATTGAATTAGAATTGGCCCTAGTTTGTCATGCTTAAGGAATCCCAGACCCCTTATACTATGGACTCTAGTATCTAAACAGCCAGATAGCACTTCCATGGTTGGAGCTCTGTTCATTGCCTTTGGGGGAGAAATTAGCCTGTCCTACAGGATCCTTAGCAGATGTTGTTCATACCACAAGTCATTTTTATAGATGTGGAAACTGAGTCTCAGAGAGGGAAAGGGGCTTTAAGATTTCTAAAATAAGAGAATTCACATTTCTAGAGTTCTTTTGAGGCTTACAAAGTACTTTCTCCACAACACTCTGTAATGTTGCTAAGGCAAGTATTACTATTTAGCAAATAGGGAAACTGAGGCTCAGAAAAGGGAAGTGAACTGCTCAGGGTGTCATATTAAGAGATGCAGCTGGGTTACGGACCCAAGCCTTGATTAACTATGAAGTTTAGCCTCTTTTCTCTTTCAACACACTCACTGTCTTTCTATACACTGTTTTTTCCCTTCATTGGCTGACAGTCACTGGCATGTGTGATAGAAAGAGGTTATATGAGGCAAGAGTAGGGCAGTGATCCCCAAGTGAATTACTTTCTTCCTAGGGTTGGAGGGCAGCAGGTAAAGCTAGTTCTCTTCATTCTGTTCCCATCCTAGGCTCCAAGAGCCTAGGTCCCTCAGCAAGGGGACCAGGGCATCTGCTTTTTCTGAGATATATTGGATGTGAGTGGCCAGAAGGAGAAACCCAAGACCTGCCCTACCCTTCTAGCCCTGCCAAGATTTCTTCTTTCAGGGATCAGTGGCTTTTGGTGAGCAAGGGAAGTCAACCTAGTAAGGGAGTGATCTGAGAATTAGAGAAAGGAGAAAGATTGGTCAGCTGAACATAGCCGGAGCAGACTATTTCCATAGACATCATCCTCCCCACCCCCATGCTGGTAAGCCCTCCTCCTCCCCTCTTCCCCCTCTTCTTCCCCCCATCTTCCTCCTCCTCCTCTTCCTCCTCCCTTTCCCCTTTCCCCCTCCTCCTCCTTCTCTTCCTCCTACTGCTCCCTCTTCTCCTCCCCTTCTCCTTCTCCTCCTCCATCTCCCAGTCTCCCCCCACCCCTAGAGTTCATCCAAAGCCTTTGGTAAAATGACCCTCCCTCCAGAGGCGTTATTAATAGCCCCAGCTCAAATCACCAGCCGAGAATGGAAACCCACGGTGGTGGTGGTGTAGGAGGGAAGAGGAAACTAAACAACAAACGGCTCCGGTGGGCCCGGGGCAATGCTGGGGGCACAATGTGGGTGAAGCGGGACAGCCTCTGCCAGTCCCACACTGTCATCCGATGCCCCTCCTCCTCTTCCTCCTCGGTCTCCTTTTCAGGTAAGGGCCATCCCTTCCTCAGCTAGCTTGTCTGGCCCCGTGTGCTGGCCTCTCTCTCAGCCCCCTGGCATCTTGATGACCCCTGCTTCCTGCCTGCCCACAGCCAGCTCTTGTTTTCAGAAGCAATCTTACAATGTGGTTTTCTTCTCTCTTTTTTTCGAGTCCAGAGCTCAGAAAAGCCCCCAAATAAGAGTACAGCATCCGTGTTGCTTAACTCTCTCCTTTTCTGTTCCTCTTAGCCCACCCCTGCCCTCTTTCCCCTCCTCAGATCATCAGAATTCTTTGGGGTCCTTTGCTTTTCTCCTTTGAAAGAAAACAAACCCGCCCACATTTCTTCACAACAGGCATTTTCTTTTCCCGTTTTGGCACTCAGAAGAAAACTATTTTTAGTTCTAGGGCGGTGGGGACAAAGAGGGTCAGGCTGGGCTGATGCTAGGGAGACAGCAGTGGGACCAGGGAAAATGGCTGATGGCTTCTTGCTGCCTTCGCAGTCAGCCATGTTCCGGGGGGCCATGCCGGGGATTCTGTCCATTTCCTCTCCCCTTTCTCCCAACAACCCTGAAACCACTGAAGCCGTCTCCTGATCTGGACTGGACTGGTGGCTCCATCTACCTCCCTCCTGCTTGTCTACACATACTCAGTATAGGACATACTGATTTGGAGTCAGGAGACCCTCTGTTAGTTATTGCTGTATGACCTTGGACCAGTCACTGCCTTTCCTCTACTCTTGAGCTTCTTTCTTTGTACAATGAGAGGATTGGAGTATATGGTTGCATGGTCTTTAAGGTTCTTTCCAGCTTTAAGTTCATTGATCCCCCTTCTATGAGAGATGACCAAACCTCATGGTACAATCCAGAAAGGGATGTCCAGTTAATCTCTCCACTTGATGTTTTTTTCTCTTTCTGGGTGGAGTTTGGACTTTAATTATATTGGGCATGGAACTCCTGGTGGAGAAAGTCTCTCCACCAATTCAGATCAGCAACTGATTTGTAAATTATAGAAAGCTGCTAGGGTTCTGATATTGTAAATGACTCATCCAGGGTCACCTGGAAAATAAGCATTTTAAAAAATAAATTTTATTGGCATCTTTTGTTTTTATATCGCCTAAATGTCCTCTGCACCCTTTCCTTCCCCCTTCCTAGAAAGCTATCTTATATAACAAAAAATTAAAAAGAAAAAAAACAGCAAAAAAATTAGCAAAATTAATTAATGCACTGAAAAAAAATCTGAGCAGGTATGCGCAGTTCCCAACCGTAGGCTCTCCACTTCTGCAAAGGAGTTGGGGGCGCTATATATTTTTTTCAGAAAGAAATATTTACTTCATTTAACATAATTTAAATATCCACATATAGTCCCATCTTCCAGTACTATATTTTTATAGCCTCACTGTTATAGCTCTTCTTTGGGGCCAAGCTCTGAGAAACATTTCTTAAATACCTACTATAGGCAGAGTATTAGATCCTAGGAGGCAGAATCCTCCCTCTATGTAGATGTCTCAATAACATTGTCCAGTTTACTTGGAAGGGGAGAACACCAGATTACCAAGTTTATAGGACCATAGATCTAGAACCATAAAGGAAGGTGTGTTCTCTGATTCCAACTGAGAGCCCTTTCCCATCTCCTGGTACCTCATTAAACATAGGCTCCTTGAATAGGGTCCCTGATTCTGGTCAGCAGACTTGCATGAACTGTGCCCCCAAATAGTCCTAGGGTGATTCCTCACCTTTAATATCCCAAAGAAGTTTTGACTCATCCCAGAAAACAAATGTATTAATCATAAACCTTATCAATCAATTGATAAACTTTTGATTAAGCATTGATTTGATTAGGCATTGATGAATATATGCCAGGCACTTTGCTAAGCCTGGGTATGTAAAAAGAGGTGAGATACAGACCCCACTCTCATGGAGCTCACAGTGTGGGGGTCTTATTGGTCTTCTACTCCATTTCCAAGGACATAATGGCTCTGCAGAACTGAGGGTGAGGTGCAGGTGGGGAAAGGCTGTATCCTCAATGAACAGCTTCACAGACGCAGGGCATTGCCTAGGAATCTTTGAATCCTGGTCCCATCCCCAGGCAGGGAGAGGGTTGATCCATCCTTGAGCCCCCAGCTCTGAAGATTCAGCTTGGTTCTGGTTTGTTTTTCCAGGTGACTCAGAGGAGGAGGACATGGGGTTCTTGGAAGTCACCGTTTCTGATATCAAGCACCCGGCTCCTGAATTGGGCCCTATGCCTGATGGCCTCAGCCCTCAGCAGGTCTGTTGGGGAGTGGGTGGAAACATGGAGTTGGGAGAAAGGAAACCAGCTGGAGTAGGGAAGGTTTCTATTTCCTTACTTATGCCTAAATGAGCTTCTTGCCTTGAGAAGGGAGATGTCCAGGGCCTATAGATGACAGCTATGCATGGGTGGGGATGACTGGGGAGTGGAACCATTCCCGACCTCAACAGAGCTTGTAGGAATTGACTGTGCAAATGGGGGTGCCCCCAGAGGTAGTTAGGTAGCACAGTGGATAGAGAGAGCTTGGCCGGGAATCAGGAAGATCCGAGTTCAAATCCAGCCTCACATATTTGCTAGCTGTGTGACCCTGGGCTTAATTTCTGTTTGCCTCAGTTTTTTCAACTGTGTAATGGGGATAATAACAGCATCTTATTTCCTGGGATTATTGTGAACATCAAATGAGATAATATTTGTAAAATGCTTAGAAGAGTGCCTGGAACATGGTAGGTACCATATAAATGTTCCCAGCATCCTCTCTGCCCAACACTAATCAGTCACCCCTCTGCAAGGAGCTATGTAGCATAATGGATTAGCCAACCTATACTGGCTAGAGTAGCAGTGACATGAAAAGTGGGCAGAGAGATTAAGGGCAATCACTCTCATTTCCATAATGCTTTAAACTTTACAAAACATTTAACTCAGTGACCCTGTATGGTAGGTACCATTTCCAACCACCTTCTTGCCGATGAGGAATGTGGAGGACCAGAGAGAGGAATAACTTCCCCAGGGTCACACAACCAGTAAATAGCAAAGCTAAGATTTGAATTCTGGTCCTCAGGCCCCCAAGTCTAATACTCTCTGTCCTCCCATGGCTTAGAATCTGTTCTCATATCTATTCCTGATTTTCTGTGTGACCTCAGGCAAGTGATGAAATTTCCTTGAGGCTTTCTCATTCGTGAATGGGAAGGAGGAACCGTTAATCTGTCTTAGTGGTGAAGATCAGTGAGAACCAACACAAAGCAGTGTGTTTCTAGGGAAGAAAACACAATAAAAATTCAAAATGGAAGTGGAAGGGTTAAGCCACAGAATGTCAGAGCCATAAGGTATATAGATAGAATGTTGTAGCTGGAAGGATCCTTAGGACTTAGAATATTAGAGGTGTGTGGGATACATGGGAACGTAGAATGTTAGAGCTGGAAGGGTCCTTAGAACATAGAGTCTTAGAGGTTCATGGGATTCATGGGAACATAGAATGTTGTAGCTGGCCTTGAAACATTAAATATTAGAATACAGGATATCAAATTTTAGAACAGGAATAGACCTTAGAGGGTAGTTCCAGCTCCTCGTTTTATAGATGAGAGAATGGAGACCCAGAGAGCGGGGACTTGTCTGAGGTCCCAGAGGTAGTTAGCTGGTGGCACAGATGGGTTATAGGACTCTGTTCTCCTGACTCTTGTTTCAGTGTTCTTTTCCTGGGGCTAGCCAGCACTTCCTCCTTAAGACACATTTGTAAGCACTATATAAATGCTTATTCCCTTCCGCTCCCAGTGTTCTAGCATCTTCCGTGACCAGCAGTAATCAATCATCCTCTGCAAGGAGCTATGCAGTATACCCAACTGATACACTACATTCTAACATAACTAATGTTGATAATTCTAATATACCATATAGTATATTCTAATATAACAAACATTGTATATTCTAAATCTGAGAATAAGATCATTATGGATTGAGGGGTGCCACTGGTAACCCCTAGGGAGGACAGAGTGGGGCTGTGGGCCATAGGAACCCTTCAAGTAGATGGAAATTTGAGAGGAATGACCTGCCTACAGGCTCATGACTATTTGTGTCAGATCACTGGTGGGGCTCTGCAGAGCCCTTGAGTGCTATTGGAAAACCTCAGGCATGGACAAAAGAGAAGACAAAAAAGGAAAAATAAGAAGTAGGGCAGGAGAGGGGGAAATTGGAGGGAAGAGGAAAATCCATCCTGTTGTCCAATGAAGACAGAAAGCTACCTGTTAGAAGCCATATTGTTTAGGGGAAAAAAGATTGAACTTGTTAAGCCCCTGTCTCTGTTGTCTGCTAACTCTGGGACTTTAAGCAAATCTCCCACCCTCTCTGAGACTTACTTTCCTAATCTTTAAAAAAAAATGGTGATGATAAAAAATAAAAATAAAAAGGTGGTGATAATATCTCCACCAACTTGTCTATCTTACAGGAGTGGGCCGTGTGTGTGGGGAGGACATCAGATGAGATAAATCGCAGAATGATAGACTCACAGCCGTTGAGATTTAAGAGGGGCTTTGATGATCCATCCAGTTCAACTATGAGGTTTCCTATGAGGTTTCCCTTGTATCCCCTTTTGGATACAGTGGGAAATTTCTGTGAAATGAAGGGATTGGATTAGATGATTTAGGTTCTTTGTAGTTGTGGATATAGCAGATTCCACTCTCGGACTCCCTCACCATATCCAAGGGATCGTCCAGTCTCTGCTCGAGGACCTTCTGTAAGGGGGAGCTCCGCCACCTCTCCATGCTGGACAGCTCAAGATTTTGCTGACGTGCTGTCTCAACCATCCTCTCTGTAACTCCTCCCATGCACCAGGGGTCCTGATCCTCTCCTTTGGGGCCAAAGAAAACCAGCCCGATTCCTTTCTATAAAAAGTACTTTGCAAACAGTTAAACAACCTAAAATTTATGCCATTGTTGACTCGGTTGACCTTGCACAGCCCATTGACCTGCTTTGCTGTCAGAAAGGAAACCTAGAAAGTATTGACTCTCTGCCAGACCTCCTTCCTCTACACTCTTGTCTATGGAGGCTGTCTGTGTTTATGCCATCTGGGTATATAGAGGTGATCTGGGACTTGCTAGCAAAAGGACTAATTAGCTTGACCAGAATAGACTTTCAGAGAAGAGGCTAGAGGAGGAAGGGATATTTCTGCTTTTGAATGATGAACTCCCAAAGTTCAGGGGCATTGGCTCCTTTGTCCCCAGAAGAGGTGTAAGCGCCCAGAAGCTGACTATGTGGGCATGACAGATTGACTCACTAGTTTTTCCTTTGGCCCTCACAGGTGGTGAGACGTCACATTTTACGGTCCATTGTGCAGAGTGAGGGGAGCTATGTGGAGTCCCTGAAACGGATCCTTCAGGTATGCCAAGGAGAGGGTCTTTAGGAGATTTCTGGGAAATCGGAGGGAATTTCTGCTCCTCTCCTGCTAGGGAAACCAGGGTTGAAGGCTCAGAAATTCTCCATGGGGATCTTTTGGTTGGTGTAATTCAACTGAATGTTTTTGAAGGGACCTTATGATGAGCAAAGCCCCATGCTTGACCTTGGGTTCTGTACAGAGAGAAAAAGACTTTTTATAAGTCATATCCAGTTGCAGTTGGCTAGGAATTTGGAGGCATGTGGAAGAGGCCAAAGCTACAACCATCATAAAGATGGCAGATCAGTAGGGTATATAGTGTCCAAGAAGTTCTACAGACAAATCATTTTTGGGAAGGCTGACTCTCCCACTGCCACAGAGAACCAGGCGCCCTTTGGCTTAGCGCTAGCTTAAGGATTCCCTGAGACCTTCTTTCCATATGGTTTAAGGGTCCTCAACACCCTTGATAATTAGGAAGCAGCATGGTCTAAAGGAAAGAGCCATGGATTTGAAGTGAGAGGACCTAGGTTCGAATCCTAGTTTTGCACTCTACTACGTACATGAACTGGGACAAGTCATTGTGTCTTTTAGGGAATCAGTTTCCTCTGTAAAATAAAAGGGTTAAATGAGATAGCTTGTGGCCCTTATGGCTCTAGATCTTTTTATCACTAGATGTCTTATGTTTCATTATTACCCCCTCCCCTTTCTTATCCATTCAGCCATTCATTCCCCCTTCCACACCCCCTTGCTCAGGACCAGTCTTTTCCTTTGTGCTATACACCATTTTTTATTTCTACCTTTCCTAACAGACTGGGAGCTCCCTGAGGACAGGGACTGTGTCCCTCCCTTCAGACTGGAGGTTCTAGGAGGCCTCCATAAATCTAGGGGCTCTGTGATGGGAGGGACAGTGTTTCCTCCCTGTTTTTCCATTGTGGGGTGGTGGTGCCGAACTGAGTGGACCTGTGATCCCCCTGATAAAAGGAATTCCTATCATGGTATGGCAGTAACCATTGTATAATTGTAGTCTTAGTCATTTGGGACACTGAGAGGTTTGGTAACTTTCTAAGGGTCAGAAAGTCAGGACTTGAACACCAATCCTTATTCTCTCTGTTCATGACATGGTCCTGTCCCATTAGTCCAGCTGTTCTTCCTGAAATTCTCTGCTCTCGGGGTATGTGGTTAATGTCCAGATGCTACGAGGATGGTAGTTTGGGGCTGAAGGTGGAAACACCTCCATGTAGCCATAAGAGCCCAGCCCTTGTTCCAGCAGAGGAGTGGGTGCCCCCGTGCATGGGATTCAGACCTAGTTCTTCCACTGGCAAATGGCCCTAGTTCTAACTACCATCATCCTCTGTCAGGATTACAGAAACCCCCTGATGGAGATGGAGCCCAAGGTGCTGAGTGCCCGCAAGTGCCAGGTGGTCTTCTTTCGCCTCAAGGAGATTCTGCAGTGCCACTCCATGTTTCAGATCGCCCTGTCGTCCCGTGTGGCCGAGTGGGACGCGACGGAGAAAATTGGTGACCTCTTTGTGGCTTCGGTGAGTGGGCACTGGGCCACGACATCCCTCCTTCCTGCTCGCCAGGGCCTTGCCCCTTCTCCCTCCATGAAGAGAGAAGGCATGGCTGGCTTTGGAAGGGGACCCGTGAGCCAGATGGGCCCAAGACGGGGTTTAGTATGCCAGCAACAGGGCAGCAAGAAAACTGGGTTGAAGGTTATTTACATGGATGTGCGTGTGTATGAAAATAGTATTATATTAATATATTGACTTTAGATGTTATGTTTTTGTATTATATCCTGCCGCCGATAGTTATGTGGCGCTTTAAGTTGTTGCTATTACCCTCTTCTGACAATGTGTTGTAAGACCCCTCCCAGCTGACATCCTGTGTTCTAAGACCCCTCCCAGCTCTGACATCCTGTGTCCTAAGGGCCCTCCAAGCTCTGACATCCTGTGTCCTAAGAGCCCTCCCAGCTCTGACATTCTGTGTTCTAAGGCCCCTCCCAGCTCTGATATCCTGTGTTCTAAGGCCCCTCCCAGCTCTGACATCCTGGGTTCTAAGGGCCCTCCCAGCTCTGACATGCTGTGTTCTAAGGACCCTCCCAGCTCTGACATTCTGTGTTCTAAGGACCCTCCCAGCTCTGACACTCTGTGTTCTAAGGCCCCTCCCAGCTGACATTCTGTGTTCTAAGGCCACTCCCAGCTCTGACATTCTGTGTTCTAAGGCCCCTCCTAGCTGACATTCTGTGTTCTAAGGCCCCTCCCAGCTCTGACATCCTGTGTTCTAAGG
>CM053588.1:51112436-51181640 GCA_028646515.1 Pseudochirops corinnae
GCCCCTCCTAGCTGACATTCTGTGTTCTAAGGCCCCTCCCAGCTCTGACATCCTGTGTTCTAAGGCCCCTCCCATCTCTGACATTCTGTGTTCTAAGGACCCTCCCAGCTCTGACATCCTGTGTTCTAAGGCCCCTCCCAGCTCTGACATCCTGTGTTCTAAGGCCCCTCCCAGCTCTGACATGCTGTGTTCTAAGGCCCCTCCCATCTCTGACATCCTGTGTTCTAAGGGCCCTCCCAGCTCTGACATCCTGGGTTCTAAGGCCCCTCCCAGCTCTGACACTCTGTGTTCTAAGGCCCCTCCCATCTCTGACATCCTGTGTTCTAAGGGCCCTCCCAGCTCTGACATCCTGTGTTCTAAGGCCCCTCCCATCTCTGACATCCTGTGTTCTAAGGGCCCTCCCAGTGCTGACATCCTGAGTTCCTATGAAACTTCCCCAGGCTATTGCTGTTCCATGACTGAGAGGCTCTGACCTGGCGGTGGGGGCATCTAGAGTCTCCCCAAAGCTCTCCTTCCTGCCCTGCCACGGTGGCCCACAGAATGTATTAGAACATTAGGCACACGCTTGCTTGTTCGCTCTTCCCCATTGTAGCCCCTTGCTGTAGCTCTTAGAAATTGTTTGCTGTGACACAGCTATTTAGGGGCAAAGACTGGGTAAGGAGAGTTATTTCCATTTTTTAGACCCAGAGACTCAGGCTCAGAGAGGTTCATGACTCATGCAGAGTCACCCAGTGAGCATGGGAGGTAGCATCTGGTGCTGAGGAAGCTGTGTCCTCACCTTCCAGCCACTCCCAGAACTTCTGCCTTCAAACTGAGAACACTGTCCTCCCTCTTCCATATGTTAAATCAGTAGTCTCAGAGGCCTGTGTGAGAAGGCAAGGAAATTGTAGGGGAAGGGGAAAAGTGTTAGAACTTGTCAAGAGTGGCACATAACCTGTCTCTAGCCCTTCAAAAACTATAGGACCTTATGAAAAGTTGTCTAGTTTCACTCAACCTCAGTTTTCCCATCTGTGAAATGGGTATAACAGTCTCATACTATCTTTTTGTTTCTAGTTCTCCAAGTCCATGGTCTTGGATGTGTATAGTGATTATGTCAACAATTTCACCACTGCCATGTCCATCATCAAGAAAGCCTGTCTGACCAAGCCAGCATTCCTGGAGTTCCTCAAGGTCAGTCATGGGATGAATCAGGTAGCCCTTGGTGGGGAAGGCAGGTCATTTGCTTAGCAGAGAGACCGTTCTTGGCTTACTTTCTGTTTGTCATTTTGATGCAGGACTTCCCTTGCCCTATACGACGGGAAGATAATATCCAGTATCTTGTAGTAGGTGCTCCTAAGGGTTAATGGAAAGCCAACTTCTTAATAGGTTCCATGAGGACTGAATAGTGTACCAGACAGTGGGAAGGCCATACATAGAATGTGTTCTAAGGGCCCTCACAGCTCTGACATTGTGTTCTAAGTACCCTTCCAGCTCTGACATTCTGTGTTCTAAGTACCTTCCCAGTTCTAACATTCTGGGTTCTGAGGGCCCTTTCTACATTCTGAGGGTCTTTCTAGGTCCAGATCACGTACCAGGCATATGTAACATAGCAAAGAGTATGACTTGTTTTTGACCTGTATAAAACAACAGTTCCAGACCGTCTCAAGGGCTCAGGTCGACAGAATTTCTAGCTCTCAGGCCCAGAGCCTTCACTCCTGCTCACTGTCTGAGGCAGGGCTGCTAGCATGTACTGGTGCCCAGGTGGATCCTGGGTGGGCATAGGGCAGCTCAGTCCCAGGGTTAGGGGGTAGGCACCAGAGATGAATATTGGGGCCTGACAGGAGTTTCTCTCTTCCAGAGGCGTCAGGTGAGCAGCTCGGATCGAGTCACCCTTTATGGGCTGATGGTGAAGCCCATCCAGCGTTTCCCTCAGTTCATCCTTTTACTCCAGGTATGGCTCCATCCAAGAGCTTTGTGACAGCCAACATGGTGTGATGGGAAGAACCCTGGGATAGGCCACGGAGCTCCACAGATGACCGGCCACCTCCCCACCCTCGGCCTCACCTTCCCCTTCCTATAAAGGAGATCCCAGCCTCCCTTAGCACCTTCCCTAGGTGGTGTATGTGGGTTATATGGTGCCCTGAGGAAGGATTGGCTTAGTGTTCACTGAATGAATGATAGAAAAGGCATTTATTTAGCTCTTACCACGTGACAATCTAAGCACAGGTGATTTAAATAGAAACAGCTAGACAGTCTGTTCTCTCCAGCAGCTCACATTCTACTTTGGGGGAAAAAAACCCCACCAAAGAAGAAAGTTCAGCTGCTGAGCAGATGAAAGGTCCCTCAGGGTTACCACAGCAGTTCGAATGGCAAGGCCCTCTGAGGGCTCCTTAGGTTCTATAAGTAGGTTGGAGGACAGCATTGGGAGCACTGGGGCAAGGCAGATGGTAAGACCATCTCACCAGGAGGATCAGAGTTGGTAATTAGTTCTCATCTCATCCAAGCTGTGTGAGCAGTCAAGCCCCAATGGGTTCTGAGCATACTGGGGCTAGGAGTGAGGACAATGGGGGAAGAGGAAGCTGTAATGAGAAGGAAATGGGAATAGCTATCAAGAGTTAGACATTTAGCATGGTATTTTGATGAAATTAGTTGTCTGCCCTTGACCTGAAGAGAGCCTGCATGGGGAAGGATAGTGTGTGGTCTTAGCTGGTTCTCCTTGGATAACCCAAAGGCCTGTCTCTCTAATATGCTTAGTTGGATCCTTTCAACTTGAGTCATGAAACCTTTAGTGAGTGTCTACTCTTTGTGAAAAGCAAAAAGGAAACAGCACCTACCCTCAAAGAGCTTGTGTTCTACTGGAGTGGAGGGAGCATAACTCGTACACAGAGAAGTTGTGTTGACCATTTTTATCAGTGATATGGATGAAGGCCTAGAGATCCTGCTTATGAAATCTGCAGAAGACATAAAGCTAACACAGTAGGTGAAAGAATTGGACTATAATAGTGATGGGGAACCTGTGGCCTCAAGGCCACATGTGACCTTCTAGGTCCTTGAGTGTGGCCTTTTGACTGAGTCCAAGTTTTACAGAACAAATCCTTTTATGAAGGGGATGTGTTCTCTGAAGTTTGGATTCCGTCAAAGGGCAGCACCCAGGAACCTAGAATGTCACATGTGGCCTCAAGGTCACAGGTTCCCCACTTGTGGGCTAGAAAAATGGGATGGTCTGACATGATGAAATTAAATCAGAATCAATGCAAAATCCTGCCCTAGTGTTAGAAACTGTGGGAAGGCATGATTAGACAGGTTTTTTTAAGAAAGAGCTGGAAGTCTTAGTGGAATGTGTGCCCAGGATGAGTCAGTGGTGTCACATGGCTGTCAGAAAAGCTAATTAGGCTACTGTGAGAGCAGCATAGGGTCCAGAGGGCATGAGATTATAGAGAAGTTTTATTGATTCAGGGACCTCCTGGGTACAGGTCAGTACCAACTCTGCATGTGGTTTTAGAAAGTTCTCCATAGAGAGGGTCACTTGGCTGGTGGGTATCAGAGGCCAGAACTGCACGTGGGTCTTTCTGGCTTCAGGTCTAGCTCTTCATCCAGTGTGCCAAACTGCTCCTCAAGTGGGATGATGTCCCTGTTGTAAATGAGGCCCTGCTCCCACCATGTCTGAAGACGCGTGTTTCTAAGAACCACGTTTTAGGAAGGGCATTGCCAAATTGGACAGATAGCCCCATGGGAGGGGATCATAGCCATGAGGGGAGTGAAGCCCATGCCTCATGAGGGTCATTTGAAAGAAATGGGGATAGTTAGTTTTGAGGGGAGATAATTCGGTGGGGGGCACATGAGAACTCTCATGACATATATGAAAGGCTCTCAGGGGGGAAGAGGGGTTCGTCTCTTTCTGCTTGGCCCCAGAGGGTCAGACAAGGAGCAAGGGGCAGAAGTGGCCAGCAGAAAAAGCATATTTTAGCCCAAGGTAAGGGAAAAACTTGACTCTGAGAGCTGTCCTCTGGTCAGTGTGCTGTCTGAGGAGCTAGTGAGTTGGTCTTCACTGGAGGTCCCCAAATACAGGCTAGACTTTTCCGCAGTTGTTATAAAGAGGATACTTTGGCCATGCCTTCTGATTCTGAGATTCTGTGATTGTACGACTTTCCAAGGGACTCGAGTTCAAGGCTGGATCCCTGAGCCAGTGACTTGGCCTAGCATTGTCCCTTACAGTTGGCCCTTGACCTTTTTGTTCCCTGAGAAGCCCCTTTTGGCCTGGAACAATCCCTTGGTTTGTGATTCACATGTATTTTGTATTGGCTGATTTACGTACTCACTGTTTCTTCTAGCAGCACGTGAGCTTCCTGAAGGCAGGGAATTTTTTGGGTTTTATCTTTTCTGCCCTCAGCTCCTGGCTAATTAGTTGGCACAGAGTAGGTGCTTAATGAATCTCAGCCAAATTGAAATGAATTGAACTGCACACTCTCACTTGTGGGAAGCTGATGGCTAAGTAGGAGAGTTGAGAGGGAGAGATGTGATGGCCAACAGTACACATCTATTCCCCGTTTTCAGATTAGCTTGTTACAGAGGGTGGTTACCAATCCTGACCCACCCATTTGGACCCCAAAGTTTTCCTGGGAACTTTGGGGCATGGGCTGGAAAGAGAGAAAGGGAAATGTGGTCTTTATTCCCTTGAAGGAGTCAGTGACCTGGATCTGGCCTTGTCAGAGGCAAACACATACTGTGTGCTGGTACTGTAGCAAATACTACAGATATGGAGATGATAGCAGAACCCATCCGTCCCTGTATTCTTGGAGCTTCTATTTAACTGAGGAGGAAATAGGATGTGGCCAGAGAAGGAGAAAGTCTTGGTCTGACCCAGGGAACTTTTAGGAATTGTGAGGCATGTGTATAAGCATGTGTGAGGAGGGGGAGAGAGAAAGGGAGAGACAGTGAAAGGGAGAGACAGAGAGTGACACATAGTGCGAGGGAGAAAGAGAAAGGAAGAAGGGTGAGAGGAAGAAAGGAGAAAGAGAGGGGAAAGAGAGAGAAGGAAAGAGAGAGAGAGAGAGAGAGAGAGAGAGAGAGAGAGAGAGAGAGAGAGAGAGCTGAGAATAAGATCAGGCAGGACTAACCATGTGCCATGTGTCTATGAATCTGGTCCTCTCCACTTGCCCTCTTAGGACATGCTGAAGAACACCCCCAAAGGCCACCCGGACAGACTGTCCCTCCAATTGGCCCTCACAGAGCTGGAGACGCTGGCTGAGAAACTGAACGAGCAGAAGCGTCTGGCCGACCAGCTGGCTGAGATCCAGCAGCTGACCAAGAGTGTGAGCGACCGGAGCAGCCTTAACAAGGTGAGGGCTGATGTTGGCCAGCCCTCCTGTGAGGCGTCCAGCCCAGGGACAGAGCCCGAAAAAGGTTCCAGTCCTACTGTGGTGAAGAACAGCGCTGTGATCTGGGGCATATCCATTGCTCTCTTGCTGCCTTAGTGTCCTAATAATGTGATAGAGTAGAAATAGCCCTGACTCTAGAATAAGAGGGAGCTGGGTTTGAATTCCACCTCTGACGTTTGCAATCTGTGTGACCTTGGCATGTCACTCACTCGCTATCTTTGGGTCTCCGTCTCCTGATGTGATTAGACTATGTGGCTTCTGAGGTCTCTTCCAGTCCTACATTTATGATTCTCTGATACACTAAAGTCTTCTCTGATGCCTCATTGTGACTCAGACATGACCCCCAGTCTCCACAGTTGTTGGCAGATTCTACCAAGGTCAAAAGCCTTCCAAGACAAACCCTTGAGCAGATTGTGCTTGTGGTCTGAGGATCAATCTAGTAGGACTTGGAGAGGTTGGTTACTAGGGTGATGATGAATTTTTTTCATCCCAGTAATTCAAGAAGATTCTATTGCAATGGGGAAAAAAAGCAACCTACTGGATTGGGGTATCAGAGGACGTGGGTTTGGATCCTGCTCCTGCTAGCTACTACCCATGGGTCCCCAGGTTAATCACTTCAATGAGCCTCAGTTTCCCCATCTGTAAAATGAGGGAGTTACCTCTGACTCTGAATCTATGACCCTATGAGCTGTGGTTTTATGATTCTACAACAGTATAAGGCAGGGGTTGGCAAAGTATGGTCCGAAGGTCAAATCTATGCTTAGCTCCCACAGGCCATTAAGAGGACAGGCAATAGGTCATACTGGCCCTCGTACTGTAGTTTGTAGAGTAGTGGGCATCTGTGGAGATCGCTGGTTGTGGTTGGCATCATTTTAGAGAATGCCCATGAATCCTGAATGTTTGCTGGTAGAATGCCACCCTTATCAACCTCATAGGACCCATGGGAAGAAGGTACCCTGTAGACCTGAAAGCTCCCTGTAAATAAGTGTTACTATTCGTCCTTGTGAACAAACAGAATGACCCCTTCTGAGACAAGACTCTTCCACCAGAGGGCAGTGTGCTTTCATTCCTGTTTTTAGCAGGGGATGGGAGGGGAAGACAGTGCAGACCCCATGAGCCCCTGGCCCCAGCCCTCCTTCTGCTCTGAGGGAGAGTCAGATGCCACGGACGCCTCAGGTGAAAGGCACTTGTGTTCATTTCAGCCATCTCGCTGCCTCTGACCAGGGTCTCCTTTGTTGATAAATAATACTGGGTCCATCCTGGTGGGCAGTGATTTTCACCAGTTGGAATATCTTCCTCTTCTCCTCTTTGGTTCATTTTTTGGCACTGCTGGACAAGATCTGAAGAGCTAACATTTCTGTACCACTTCAGGGTCTGCAAACCACTTCACAGACACTGTCTCATCTGATCCTCACAACCCTGGGAGGTGGGGGCCGTTGTTATTCCCCATTTTACATATGAGGGAAACTGAGGCAGGCAGAGGTCAAGTGACTTGCCCAGAGTCACACAGCTACTAAATGTCTGAGCCTGGAAAGACCTAGTGGGTATAGTGAGAAAGTTTACTCTGTAAATGTATCACAATACACATACACACATACATATGCATATATAGACACACACATATACATACATACATTCATACATGCCTACATACAGACATAATACATATTATTTATTTGTGTGTGTTGTTTTCCTTAATTCTCTGTAAGCTCCTTGAGAGGAGGGGTTTTACACTTTGGGGGCTTGTACCCCCATAGCCTGGCACAGTGCCCAGCACATAGTATGTCCTTAATAAATGCTGGTTGAATCCAGTAGGACATCAGCTCCTTGAAGGCCCGATCTATTTCATTTCTGTCCCACTATCCCCAGTGCCTGACTCGGAGTAGATAATAAATGCTCGGCCATTATCTTGGTTGATTTTCCCTGCTTTGAAAGTTAAGAAACCTGAGTTCAAATGCCATCAAGGCTGCTCACTCCAAGAGTGTCCTTGGATAGGTCATATTTCCTCTCTAGGCCAGAGTTTCCTCATCTATAAAATGAAGAGATTGGACAGGATTGTCCGACTCCCCTTCCTTCTCTGAATCCTTTGACCTTGGAGGTTGGGGCTGGCTGGAGTTTGTTCCAGATGGGCTGCTCTCCTTTTGGCTTCCTCTTCATTGTAACCATCGGGTCCTCTTTCTCCGGAAAGGAGATGCTGCCCTCAGCAGGATGCCAGCTCAGCGATCTCCCATCTAGTTCAGGGCTGTAAGAATTTGTGTTGGAGATTGACGTCCACTTGCTTGTCCTTCCCTGGTTTGGAGAAATGAAACTGGGCGTAGCGGGAAACAGAAGCAAATGAGCTATTTCACAATGTGCCCATTAAGGACCACGGAGAGGAATGTTTGTGAAATATCCTGTTTTAATTTAGGGAATTTTTTTTCTTCACTGCGGAGCAGCATAGAGGGGAAGGGTGGTTGCTTAGAGCCCAAGGGACTTTCTTGGGTCCATGTTCCTTTGGGACCCTCGACATAGCCTCACGGAATGCCCAAGCTGGAAGGAACCTGGAAGAACATCCTGAAGATGAATGTGAATCTATGCCTGTGATAAATTCCCATCCCAATAAGCCTTTGCTTGAAGACTTTGAGGCAGGGGGAAGGCAGGACCTCCGTAAGCAGCGCTTTCCTGTACCTCTAGTTAGTACATCGTTTTTTTCAGATAATAATAAGAATGATTAAAAAACAAACCAGCTAACACTCTTGCGTAATGTTTTAAGGTTTGCAAAACACTTTCTATTTTCTCATTTGGTCCTCACGACAACTCTGTCAGTCATTAAGCACTTATTAAGAGCCTACTATGAGTCAGGTACTGTGCTAAGTGCTAGGGATACAGATATGAAAAAAAAAAAAAGACAGTCCCTGCCCTCAAGGTGATTGTACTCTAATGGGGAGGAGGAGGAAGGAGAAGACAGTACATATAAGGAAGCTGACAAACTGGAGTGGAGAAGGGGATCCTGACACAGGGGCATGATGGAAAAGGCAGGGAAATCCCAAAGTGGTGCAGCCTGGTGAGAAGCGAGGTGATATTTTGAGCTGAGCTCTCTCCTTAAATGGAGGATTTGGAGTTCATGGCTCTACCCTCCAATCCAATGTACCCTGTGAGGTAGGTGACATTATTATTCCCATCTTACAGATGAGGTAACTGAGGCAGACAAGAGGTTAAGGTACTTGTCCAGGGTCATGCTGCTAACAAGTGTTAGTTTGACATGAATCTGGGATTTGAACTCAGGTCCCCCTGACTCCCAAGTCCAGCACTCTTTCCACTGCACCACTTGGGTGCCTCTTCCCTTCCTTCTGAGTTTCGCTCCTTGCTACTGGTTCTGCCCCTTGAGACTGAGCAGAGCCAGGTCTCTACCTCTTCCATGTAACACCCCTGAGACATTTAAAAACTCTTCAGCCTGGCTGCAAGGCCCACTCCTTCTCTGTCTCCGTGTTTTTCATCTCCACTTCCCTTTTCTATGGCCAGTCTTCAGAGGGCGTGATATGAAAGCTCTTCACCTTCTTGCTTATCTTTTCCTGGATACTTTTTAGTTTATTGATATCCTTCTTAAAATGTGATGCTCCGATCAAACCCAGCATTCTACCTGTGGTCTGATGAGGGACCATTGCCTCTCTGGTGCTCTCAGTGTGGCCCAAGATGGTATTTGGTTTGGCATCCTCTGAGCCATAGTAAACTTGTGGGCCACCGAGATCCCTAGATCTTTTTAAAAAAATGTTGACTGTCCTTTCCTCTTCCATCTTTGTTGGGGCCCTGTTGTTTAAACAGCCCACATGAGTTATTTAGGGTTTCTTCCCTGATGATGGTCATGGCTACTAGTGTCCAGTGATGGGGATTGAACTCCACATTTTTTTTAGGATTAGTCAACAAACATTTAGTAATCATAAAATTATAGATTTATTATTCTTGTTGTTTATGAATCACAAATCATGGATCATAGTTCATAGGATCAGAGTCTCAGGGCTGAAAGGGATGTTAGGGGCTGTTTGGTCTAGGCCCCTCAGAGGAAGAATAAAACTCAGAGATGTTAAGTGAATTGTCCAGGGTCGAATACATGGCAATTAGCAGAATCACCCCCTGATTATGCTCATCGACATAGTGGAAATATGCAGCATTGTGGCATAGTAGAAAGAACACTAAACTTTGCAAAATGAAACCTGAGTTCCAGTCTTAACTTTGGCACTTAGTATCTGTGTAACCAAGTCCCTGAAGTCCCAATTTTTTCATCCATAAAATGGGAATAAGAATGCTTGTGCTAGTTCCCTCTTTCTTTCACTACCTGGAAAGAAATTACTTTGTGTTAAATACACCTATTGAATGTGAATTGTTTTCTTTTTATCTTAACAAATAAAGTGCATAGAATTGACATCGATGGGGGCTCCAAGTCCTATTAAGGTTGATAGCTGTATCGCTTCCCTTGCTCTCATGTTAGAGCCAGCCACCACTTAAATGTTCCTGTTACTTTGTTCTTTGAAGGAGTTGACCATTTTCAGCGGGGGTTGGGAGGGTGTGTGGTAAGCTTAACTGAGCATGAGCTCAAATAAGCTTCTCCAAATGAGAAAGATTCAATTATGGGCCTGTTGACAGATTGCATGTCTTCTGATGACTAGTCTGGCTATGTTTGGAAAGAAAGTTGGTTACTAAGGAGTGGTAATTGTTTGACCATAGCATCACAGATCTAAGTCTGGAGAAGATTGAAGAGTTCAGCTGGTTCAAGCTGGCTCCTTCCTCTCATTTTACAGATCAGGAAACTGAGGTGCAAGGAGGTTAAGTGATACAGGTAGTAATTATCAGAGATGGATTTTGACTCCAGAGCCATTTGGATGTTTTAGCTCATCCTACATTGGAAAAGTTGCTGGTTCAGGACCCAATGAAAATGCAGCATTTAAAATGTCATCCTAGGAGGAATATGACGGGTTGGTTGGCCTAGGAGTCAATAGTAGGATGAGATAGGATTTTTAGTGCTGGATTACAGTGTCTCGCTGCATGCCCTCTGATGCCAGTTAGGCTGAAGGCTGGCGCTGACTTAGATCTGTGGTCCTCTGTCTTTTTATAGCTGCTGACGTCAGGCCAGCGACAGCTGTTGCTGTGTGAGACCCTGACAGAGACGGTGTATGGGGACCGTGGACAGCTCATCAAATCCAAGGAACGCAAGGTTTTCCTGCTCAATGACATGCTGGTGTGTGCCAACATCAACTTCAAGTAAGTGGCCTGTTGGCTTCTCCCTGTGATGGCCAAAACTTTGTTCTGCTCCATAGAAGTGGGGTAAGGGAGTGAGGGGAGGGGATCGTCTGGAGCGTGCTTGTCTCATCTAGCCTGGTCCCTTGGGCCCCCCATTCAGATGCAAGGATTCCTTCTTCTTTAAGACCAGAGTTATGGGGATTATTGATCAGAGAGCTTCTGGTTCCCTGCTCGATAGCCCAAGGATGCTACAGAATCTCAGAGTGGGCCTTGTAAATGGTCCCTGGCTTTGGGCAAGTGATTGTCACAACATGGGGTGATAGAAGGAGCTTCACTCTTATTGTCAGAGGTGCTGGGTTTGAATCCCAGCTCTGCTGCTTAGCTATCTGTGTGATGTTGGGCAAACCTTTGCCCCTCTGGGCCTCAATTTCTTCTTCAGTAAGATGAAAACTTGGACCAGATCGCCCAAGACCCCACCTAGTTCTGTCATTCTGTGTTTAAGGCCCCTTCTAATTCTGACATCCTGTGTTCTAAGAGCTTTACCAGCTATGACATTCCATGTTCTAAGGGCCCTCCCAGCTCTGACGTTCAGTGTTCCAAGGGCTCTCCCAGCTCTGAAATTCCATGTTCTAAGGGCCCTCCCAGCTCTGACATTCTGTGTTCCAAGGGCCCTCCCAGCTCTGACATTCCGTGTTCCAAGGGCCCTCCCAGCTCTGACATTCCATGTTCTAAGGGCCCTCCCAGCTCTGACATTCCACGTTCTAAGGGCCCTCCCAGCTCTGACGTTCTGTGTTCTAAGGGCCCTCCCAGCTCTGACATTCCATGTTCTAAGGGCCCTCCCAGCTCTGACGTCCTGTGTTCTGAAGTCTCATCTGGCATCCTATGATCCTATGAAAAGATAATTATTTATTCTGTTTTTGAAGACTGACCTTGGGATGACAACTCCAGTGTCTCTTGCTTGGTTGTTCCCCTTCAATGTTGTCTCTTCTTATCCAGACCAAATCTCATGCTTACTTGGCTTGAAACCTTTTTCCTATGGATATCCACCTTCATAAATTATGTTCATGGTTAGGAAGTTCCTAGTTTTGGGTCACAAGCTTGAAGGAAAGTCCTGGGACCAGAACGGACTCGTCTGATTTAGAGCTGAAAGGGCCTCCAACAGTCCAACACCCTTCTTTTAGAGAAGACAAGCCTGAGCCCTAGAGAGGTGGGGCCTTCCTTCAGATCACCTGGGTTTATAAGTGGTAAAGCCAGGATTTGAACCCTGTTGCTCTGACTCCAAATGCACCGTTCACTTCATCATACCATGCTGTCCCCTCTCCCTCTCTTATTGTCAGTAATGTTTTTGTGATAGCCTTGCTTTTCCAGTGTCAAACACAGAGAATCCAAAACCTCTGCCAAGTCATTTCGGCATCTAAAGAATTAAATCATGCCACAAGGCTTTGGATTTTGTGGTTCTGGATCACCTGTGCCATCGCTCCCAATGAGTGCTCATTTCTCATGCATTTGTTCAGTTAACCCAAGAAGGGACCCCAAGCACAGTATGGGAGAAGTGGGGATAGGTGTGGAAGAGATGGCTTGGCAATGTGAGCCCCTCGAGGGCAGGCCCTGGTTTTGTTTCCATCTTTTTACCCTCCAAGACTTTTAGTGGGTACTTAATAAAGGCTTGTTGAGTAGATGAATAAAAAAAGAAATAAGCAGCTTAAAGTAGAAGTATGGGAAGACCATCCCCAGCTAAGGCAGCCAGGTGACTCAGTGGAGGGTGAGTGGGACCAGAGTCAGGAAGGCTTGAATTTGTTCTTGTCCCAGGCACTTACTAGGAGTGTGACCCTGGGCAAGTCATTTAACCTGATGACTCTGAAGTGCTTAGCAATACGTTGGCTCATTGTTCCCTTCCCTTTGTGCCACTGTCTGCCTCAGTTTCCACATCTGTAAGGTGGGGATAAAAATAGCACCTACCTACTGGCTCATTAAGATAAAATGAGCTGATGTTTGTAAAGCTCTCTGCAGACCTTCAGGTACTATATAAATCCGAGCTGCTGTTACGGGCATTATTGCCATTATTATTAATTAAGATTATTATTCTCTTATCCATTCAGCGGACCTATTAAGGGCTTTCTAGGTGTAGCTGGAGGACACACAAAGTAAAGTTAGGCCCAGGTCCCTGCCCTCACACAGCTAACAGTTTTGCAGAAGAAATCACCCATACAGATTGAAGCCTCTATAGCTTAGGTGGGGAACCTTTGACTTCAGGGCCACATGCGGCCCTCTAGGCCCTCAAGTGTGGCTCTTTGACTGAATCCAGATCAATCCAAGGCTGTACTTGAGGACCTAGAGGGCCGCATGTGGCCTGGAGGCTGCAGGTTCCCCGCCGCTGCTCGATAGTAATCGATTGGTATGTTTGAAGTTCAGAATGAAGTTCTTCATGAGGTATGAAGGGAAAGGGTAATCCTGATGGAGAATAAGAGTAGACTGTTTTTCTCTAAACCCCACCCCCCACCCAGGCCCACCTAGGATCCTGCCCAGAGCAGTTCTTAGCTTACATTAGAAACTGGCACTCATAATGACTTTCCATCCTTCTTGTCTTTCTCAGGCCTGTCAACCACAGGTAGGTGGGACTTGGCTCTCCAAGAGGGGGATTTGTGTGCGGTTCTGGTGCTGGGGACCTGGCTAGGCTTGCCTGGTGCTTCTGACTTAGTTTAATCTTGGTGTGGGGGCTGCCATTTGGCACTGCATGGTTTGTGGCTGAGCTGCTCAAAGCGGGATGGGAGTCTCAAGAGTGAGGTGGGTCAACAACTGGGATCCTCTCTTTCCTTTCCACAGGGGGCAGCTAGAGATCAGCAGCCTGGTCCCCCTGGGCCCTAAATACGTGGTGAAATGGAACACAGCCCTGCCCCAGGTACAGGTGGCGGAAGTGGGCCAGGACGGCGGCACCTATGACAAGGACAATGTTGTCATTCAGAACGCTGGCGCCAAGAAGTCTTCTCCAGCCAGCCAGGCCCACAGTGAGTGTCTCATCTTTTCCCTTCTCCACTCCCCCTCTCCATCCCCAGCCCAGCTCCAAGGTTCCAACTTCCAGAATTTCTGGCAGAGGAAACAGGACCAGATAGGAATGTAGGCTCAGCTCTCTGGTTCTCTTTGTTTTCATCTCTGAGGTTACCAGGGATCTATTAATGGCCAAATCCAGTCCTCGCCTTCTGATCTTTCCTTAGCTTTTGACCTCTTTTTCCTTTTGTGAACCTGGTTTTCCTCCTACCTCTGTGATCACTTCTTCTTAATTCGCTTTGCTTGTGCCATGGTCCATCTGCCCTCCCCCCCCCACTCCCTGTGCAGGTGTCCCCCAAGACACTGTCTTGGGGCCTAGTCTCTTTTCTTTAGATTTCCTTCCTTGGTGATGTAAGCCACTCCTTTGGCCTCAGTTATCATCTCTGTTTTAACTACCAAATATCTCTCTCTGTCTCTGTCTTTCCCCCTCTCTCTGCCTTTCTCTCTCCCTCCCTCCCTCCTCCCTCCTCCTTCTTTTCTCTCTTCGTCTCTCCTCTTTCCTCTCTCTCTGTCATTTATCTCTTTCCTTTCCCTTTTCTCTTTCTCTCTTTTATATAAATATATATGTATGTGTATATATGTACACATACATGTACAATTTACATATAATTATTATATATAATTCTATATAATTTACATATACACATATACATAAATAAAATCTATACACAAAAATCTATACATATATAAATAAAATTTCCAACCAAATCTCTCTGCTGAATTCAAGTCATATACATACATACACACACATATATATCTATATAAATAAAATCTCCAATGAGATCTCTGCTGAATTCCATTCAGCAGCTGCCTCTTAGACCTTGTACCTGCATATTCTTTTTTTTTTTTCTTTTTGGAGGGGAGAAGGCAGGGCAATTGGGGTTAAGTGACTTGCCCAAGGTCACATGGCTAGTTTTTTGTGTTAAGTGTCTGAGGCCAAATTTGAACTCAGGTCCTCCTGACTTCAGGGCTGGTGCTCTATTCACTGCGCCACTTAGCCATCCCAATCTCCTATGTTCTAATGGCATCTCAGACTCATACTATGTCCCCACATTGAATCCATCCTTCCCCTATAAGCTGCTTCCTTTCTGAAGTTCTCAGTGTCAAAGCCAACACTGCCTTCCCATTCTCCTGGGCTTGGAGCCTTAGAGCCATCTTGGATTTTTCCCTCTTCCTCAGCTCTGTGTCACATCAATTGTCTTGTATTTTATTCCTTTTAAATAGTATTTTATTTTTTCTGATTACGCATAAAGACAGTTTTTAACATTCATTAAAAAAATTTTTTTTGAGTTCCAAATTTTCTCCTTCCCTCCCTCCCTTCCCTTCTCCCTAAGACAGCAAGGAATTTGATATAGGTTATATATGTGCAGTTCTATTATGTCTTTTTAAAAAATTAATTCAAATTTTAAAAAATAAGCAAACTTTTATTCTCATTTGTTGTTTGGTCATTTCAGTCATGCCCAGCTCTTTGTGACTCCATTTGGAGTTTTCTTGGCAGAGACACTGGAGTGGTTTGCCATTTTCTCCTCCAGCTCATTTTACAGATGAGGAAACTGAGGCAGACAGGGTTAAGTGACTTGCTCAGGGTCACGCCGTTAGTAAGTATCTGAGGCTGGATTTAGCTCAGGTCTTCTTGACTCCAAGCCTGGGGCTCTATCCACCGTGCCACCTAGCTGACCTTCATTTTCATTGACTTCTCAGCTGAAAAAAGAAAAAAAAAACAAAGCTTGGTAACAAATTTGTACAGTCACGTAAACTGTTTCCATGTTGGCCATGTCCTAAAATGTACTTCTCCTCCTGCCTCCTGAGTCCATCATGTTTCTGTCCCGAGTTTGTTTGGAGGTGGGTCACTGTGTCTTCAGCGGTCCTCTGGAATCATGGCTGGTCCTTGTATGGATCAGAAATTTTCAATCTTTCCCAGTCATTTGTCTTTGCAGCATTTGTTGTTTTGGTATAAATCCGCCCCTCATTGTTCCCCTGTCCTCTGCATCAGCTCACACCCATCTTATTGATTCTGCCCCATGGCCTCTCTTGAATCTGTCCCTTTCTCTCCATTCCCTTTCTTGTGGACTCTTATAATGCTTCCTAACTGGTCTCCTCGCCTCTATTAGCTCCCCTCTCCAATCCATGCTCTGTAAGTGACAGATTAATGCTTCCAAGGCCCTCGTTTGACTCTGTCACCCTCCTCCAAAACTCTGAGCTGTTCCTTGTTGCCCAGAGATTTAAACAGAATCCTCCCAGAGGATCACCCTGAAGGATCACCCTTTGCAAACTGGCTTCATTAGGGCTCCCTGTTTCTACATCCTGCCTTCTGGCCAGAGTGGAAGCTGGCTGTTCCCTGAGTCTGCACTCCCTCTCCTGGGCCAGTGCATTTGTGCGAATCTTTCCGCTCTCAGAATCCTTAGCTCCCCTCAGGGCTCAGTGCAGAGGTCACCTCCTCCTTGAAGCCTTCCCCAAACTCTCTGCCTTTGGTCTTCTCTCTCTTTGTGTCTATACTTACCTGAATACATGGTACACCTTTCTCACTTCTGGCCCCTAAAAGAATGGGAGCTCTCTGGGGACAGCAACTCCTTTAATTTTGCCTTCACTCCCAGTGAGGAGCCTAGACAGAGTGTGTATGCAGGAGGTGCTTAATATGTATTGATTATAACACTTGCAGCCCCTTCTCCTGGGGTTCTTGTGGTGACCATGTTTGTCGACTTTGAAATGCTTCAGGAATGTGAGTTGTTGATATTCTGGCCTCGCTGGAGGGTGCCACTCTATCCACCACCCTACGCTGCCGGGTGGGTTCACGGGTAGAGCTCTGCGCTTGGAGTCAGGAAGACCTGGGTTTGAATCCTGCTTCATACACTAGCCTTGTAGCCCGAGGCAAGTCCTCAGCCTCAGTTTCCTCACCTGTAAAAGGACAGCAATCATAGATCCTACTTCACAGAGTTGTCTGAGGACCAAATGCCCTAATGTCTGGAAAGGGCTTTGCAAGCCATTGGTTAGTGATCATCTGTAGAGTTGTGAGTGGCTCTCATCAACATCATCATCATTATTATTATCTTCATAATTGCCCTGTGAGAGTGAGAAATGATTGAATGAATCTCAGTAAATACTCAGCTCACCAGCTCTGACAATTTTTTTGAAGGGAAAGGGGAGAGGGAGGTACGAGATAAAATCCTTTGTGGAGTCAATGGCATAGGGGATGGAGAGCTGGCCCCAGAGCTGGAGAAATTGCACATTCAAGGCCTTCCCCTGCCATACCTTGGCTGGGTGACCCTGGGTAAGTCCCTTAACCTCTCCTGGGCAACTCTGAGACGAGAAGTTGAAAAGCAGATGCCAGCCTCCATTGGGAGGAATTTTATCACCTACAGTTCCTTCTGCTGGTGCTTAGTTTAAAAAACAAAACAACCCCTCCTCTCCAATAGAATCATTGAAGCTTGGGATGTGATTCTCTACATGGGAACATTCTCTTCTTTGATCCTAATAGCAACCTCTTTTGAGCTAAGGAGGACAGGAATTATCATTTACATTTTACAGGGGAGAAAACTGAGGCCCAGAGAAGGAAAATGTTTTACCTAGAAGTAACATAATTCATGAGAGAACCAGGATTCTGAAACCTTTTTCCAAGGCTTTTTCTACTTCTCCTAGATGGCCAGAATATCTGTGTGACCTGGCTGTTTCATCCAGGCTGCTCTGGGTTCCACGCAGCATAAGGTTCTCAGATGGCATGGATGGGTTCTAGGGAATCCCTTGGATTCTAGGGGGGGTCTTCAGGGTCTACACCATCCTCAGGCTGAAGAGGGTGCCTGGATTTGTTTCCTTGCTCCTGCCAGATGTGGGGAGAGGGCTAGGTCTGGGAGGAGGCAGTTGGAGGGAGGGAGCTGGTTGCCTCTCTCTGCCTGCCCAGATCAGAACTCTTCTGGATGTTTGGAGGGAGCACTCACATCATGTGCATTCTCTGAGAAGCAGCCTGGGATGGTCACGTGAGCAGATGGGTGCCTTTGGGGAATTCTCTCTCTCCCTGGCCCCCTTTCTAATTAATAGAGCAACTGGGTCAATGGAGTGGAACGTGCTTGGGTTCCTTTCTGTGCTTCACTCTTCAAAGAAGCTTCTCCTGAGGGTCTCCTCCTCCCTCCTTCCCTCCCTTCCTCCCTCTTCTTTCCTCCCTCTCTTTCTACTTCCCTTTATCAGATGCCTCCCTCAAAGAAGCTTCCTGGCCCATGGCACTTCCCACCCACTTAGGTGGCAGCACCTCCTTATCTCCCTGATCATCTGCTTCATATATAGAGGACCCCTGCCCCTCCCCCACCCATGACCCACTTTTCCCATTCTGAGAAAGCCTCCCGCCTGGAATCCCTCCAGGAGCAGCTGGGTTTTGGAGGCTGTCGATGTGGATGATGAAGGTGATGGTGACCATTAATGTTTGGAGAGGCAGCAAAGACTAATGGGAGATCTATTGACAAGTCCCATCATACTGACTATGTGACCTTGGATGACAACCTCTCAGTGCCTCAGTCAAGTCTCTGGAGGGGTGGCAGATCTGCATGGGGGCATGTTCTTTTCACACCAGGAGTACCTTACTCTAATAAATAGAATGAAGGGCTTTCACCAAATTATATAAATATACGTAAACATGATGATATACATGTGTATGTAATCTCTTATATGTGCTCAGTGTGTCATACTTTTACAATCATCACCCCATTGGATCTTTCCAATGATAAGCTGTTAGATTTTGAGGTAGTTCTTTGGTCATTTACAGTTGTGTCCAACTCACCTTGTTTGGGATCACATACGAGAGTGGCTTGTCATTTCTTTCTCCAGCTTGTTTTACAGATGAGGAAACTGAGGCAGGCAGAGTTAAGTGCCTTGCCCAGGGTCACACTGTTAGTAAGTATCTGAGGCTGGATTTAACTCAGGTCTTCCTGACTCCAGGCCTGGGGCTCTACCCACTGCACCACCCCGCTGCCCTAGAGGAGAGCCTGAAGGCCATCTGGCCCAATGCCATCATTATATACTAGAGGATGCTGGAGCACAGTAAAGCTAAGTTTCTTTCCCAGAGGTCACACAAGTACCATGTGTCGGAGATGGTATCTGAAGCCAGATCCTCAGAACCAGTGCTCTGTCTACTATATCACAACGGCTCTTTCAGGGGGATAGGACCAGAAAGCAAGCCCTGGATCTGGACTCCAAAGACCTAGATTTGAATCCTGGCTCCACTCCTTATGACCTGTTTCCGTTCTGTATCTGGGCATCACCTTCCTTATTTGTGAAATGAGGGGGTTGGACTGGATTACCTCCAAGATTGTCTCCACCTTTAGTCTATGATTTATGATTCCCATTTTACAAATCACTTTATGGACGGAAAGAAAAGTGATGACCCCAGATCACACAACTGGGCACATATACCATGTTAGTGGCAGGGGAGCTACTGGGACTGTATGCTCAGCTCCCAGGGCAGTGCTAATAACCAGTGGTCTAGCAAACTGAATGGCTCCCACAGACTGCCTCCAATTTCAGGGGCAGCCCCTACAAATCCTTCTTTTACTCATCTCTGGGAAAACCACATAAGTTGACCTTTTGTCAGAGAGTTGGACTGTCTACTGTCCTACCACTGCTCAGCACTTGTTCATCCTAATTCCTCTGGGCTTCCATCCATGTGAGGTGAACAAGTGAGCTCTTTTGCTTTGTTCTCCCCTCTTAATTCTGGTCCTTGCCTGAGTTATCTCTCTTCTCTTTCACAGACAAGGTGTACCTTGGTCCCCCTCGCCTCTTCCAGGAGCTGCAGGATTTGCAGAAGGACCTGGCTGTGGTTGAGCAGATCACCCTGCTTATCAGCACCCTCCATGGCACCTATCAGGTACTGAGAGCACCTTGGGCAAAGTTCCAGGGGCCCAGCCATCAAACAGATCAGCAAAAGTGTCTGTTATCCTTGCTCAGTAATGGGCTGAGATCCATTGGGAGCTAATGCTGACAGTGGCTTAGGGGCTATGTGTCTGTTCTCTTGGGTGTATTTTGGGGCTGTCTAGAGTGATAGCAGTGGCAGCCAACCTCGTGCCCACCTGGCAATCTGATGTGAAGTTTTCAGGGTACGGCAAGTCATTGATTGTGGTGAACAAGGACAAATGTCACAAAATCTCCAGAAGAGTGATCATTCCTTTATGTGGTCTGTTCTTGGAATATTGTTCTGGCTGGACAGTCCTGGTCACCATCATCATTGTCTACCATTTCTATAGCTCTTTACATATATTATCTCATTCATTCTCATGTCCACCCTGTCTGCTACTTTCTTATTATCTTAATTTAACAAGTGAGTAAACTGAAGTGAAATGACTAGGCACAGCTGGTGTTTGAGTGGGTGGAGTCAGCTCAGGTCTCCCTTACTACAAGTCCTGCATTCCATCTGCCTTCGCACCCAACTGTCAGTGACTTCCGTCAGTTAGTCATTAAATATTTATTAAGCTATACTGAGAGCCAAGCATAGTGCTCAGTGCAGGTAATACAAAGAAAAACAAAAACATGGTCTCTTCCTCCAAGGAGTTCACATTTTAATGGGGGAGACAGCATGTAAAAGTAGGTACATACCCACATTGTAAATGGGGTAGTCTCAGAATGAAGAGAGCTGGCATCAGAGACCTTTCCTCCTAGCAAGCAGTGTCTCATCAACAGTGCCCTTAGAACAGGACCAATCACAGAATCCCTCTCCAGCCTAGAGGGAGCTTAACTTGGGTTCAGGAGACTGGGCTTCCTCTTTTATTCCATTCCAGCCAGAATTCCTTAACTTCACCTCCTCTTCTATAACATCAGGGCTACTTGATCTGTACAGTAAAATCAAGAGTCAGAGATTATATCCCAGTGCCATGTTGTCCTGCTGAAAGTGGAAACTCCTATGATTCCCTTCCTTTCTACATTCTTCCACAGTGAGAAGAGTCCAGGATGGAATGGGACCGTGGTGGGTTTTAGGAAAGCAGCCAGATTTGGCAACGACCTAATCAACCTCCACTGGGTATCCATTATATACCCTTTTTACACTCTTTGTTTTCCTTCCCTTCCACATAGAATTTGAACATGACAGTGGCTCAGGATTGGTGCCTTGCCCTACAAAGGCTGATGCGGGTGAAGGAAGAGGAAATTCACTCTGCTAATAAGTGTCGTCTCCGTCTCCTGCTCCCTGGAAAGCCAGACAAGTGAGTAAAAGGTTTGAGAGGGAAAAGTGGTTTTCACTTTAATTTCATTTAGTCAAGGTTTATTATTAATTCATTTGTCCAACAAGCATTTATTAAGCACCTATTTTGTACAAGGCACCGTGCTAGGTGCTAGAGACACAGAGGCAAAAATAAAAGTGTCTGCCTTCAAGGACCTTACTATATTCAACTGGGGAAAATAGCATGTGCTCAGATATACCTACAGGATATGTACAAAGTAGTGATATAAGGTATATTCCAATACACACAAAGTAAATGCACAGCAATTAAACACTTATCAGTAGATTAGACCTGACTTTTGCTTCAGAGCTGAGCCTCTGCATCTAGCTGGGCTCTACGTTGGGGGTTTCTAGGGGGTTTCTAGGGATGGAGGCAACATGGACTGGGAAGAGTGAAGGAGGCCCTTGGGAGCACCATCCTGTTTTCTGTGTCATCCTAGTGAAAAATAGCTCACATTTCTATCGTGCCCTCAAACTTTTCTCACAGTCACCCCATGGTGCCCCATTTAAAAAAGCTAATTTAACAATCATCGATAAGCACAAACAGTTCAATACATTAAGAGAATTGTGTGCATCACAAACTGTTATTTGCTTATACTTTTCTATTTTACATCTAATGTGGAAATTCCAACATTGCTCATGCTTGTTCTCTCTTTTGTTAATTTTTAATGTAGATGTTCTTTTTCCTTTATTGAAGTACTGGGATCACCGTTCTTCCAAATTGCCCTTCCTCCCAACAGAAATGCTTTGTAATGTCTAAGTTTAGTCACTGAAAACAAATCCACCCATTGGCCATGTCTGAAAAGTCTCATTCTGGCCCATCACTCTACTGCCACTGATTGGGGAAAGAGTTAAATAAGTTATGGAACATGAATGTAATATAAATGCTACTGCACAGAAAGAGATTATGAAATTGGGGAATGTGGAAAAGTATAGGAGGACTTATATCAACTGATCCAAATTTCAGTGAAAAACATGCTTCCGTGTCCATCTTTTAGTCATGCTGGGTCACTGTGTTGGTCACAGTGGCTTTCACAGTTGGCATCCTTTACATTGTAGCAATCAATGTATCAGTTGTTTTCCTGGTTCTGCTTACTTCACTTTGCATCAGTTCACATACATCCTCCCTGTATGCCTGAATCCCTCCCATTTTTCCTTTCTTATGGTGCAATAATATTTTATTACATTCATATGCCACAATTTATTCAGCCATTCCTTAATTGATGGGCTCCCCTGTGACTTTTAGTCTTTGACCCAACAAAACATGCTGGTCTAAGTAGTTTTGTACCTATGGATGTTTCCCTTCTTTCTTCTGTCTTTCTGGGATATTGAATTAGCTACATTTTTCTACATGAGAAAACAGAGCCTCAGAGAGAATAACTAAGTAGTTTGCCCAGGGCCACAGAGCTAGTGAGTATCAGGCTGAGACTTGAAGTCATTTTCTCTGATTCAACGGTCTTTCTGCCACACTATGTCAACTTTCTTTAAAATTTTTATTCATATCTTTCATTTAAAAATAATTTTATCGCTACCTTTGGTTTTTAAATCATTGCATTTCCCAATCTATCCCCTCTCTCCAAGAGAGTTGCCTTTTATACTAATGAGAACATAAGTCAGCAAAGCTAGCCACATCTGACCTTATATGTAGAATTCTGTAACCATAGTCCTCCACCTTGGCAAAGAAGGAAAGAAGATGCATTCTTAAAGCTCTTTTTTGTGACCAAGCTAATTAATTTTGATTTCACAGACTTCAGTTTTGGTTGTTTTGTTGTTCCTCCTTCCATTTACATTGTTATGGTCATTATGTTATTTTCTGATTTTATTTCACTTGTATCAGTTCATGTATTACTTCCTATACTTTTCTGTATTTCCCATTTTATAATCTCTTATTGTTCAGTGGTATTTATATTACATTCATGTCCTGCAACTTGCTTGGCCATTTCCCCAATCAATGGGCGTCTGTCTTGTTTCCAGTTCTTTTCTACTACAAAAAATGCTTCTATAAATATTCTGGTGTATATAGGGCCTTTCTTTTGATCAATGATTTCTTTGGGAGCATATTGACTAGCAGTGGAATTTTTCTGGCTCGGAGGGTATAGATATTTTACTCACTTTCTTAGCTTAATTCCAAATGGCCTTCAGGCATGGCTGGAACAATTCCCAGATATACCAGTGCCCTGCCTGTCTTTCCACAATCCCTCCAACACAGACCATTCTTATCTTTTGTCATCTTTGCCAACTTTCTGGATGTGAGATGAAACCTCAGAGCTGTTTCTCCCATTACAGTGATTCAGAGCCATTTGTCGTATGGTTGCTAATAGTTTATAATTATTTTTCTTGTTTGTTCATGTCCTTCGACCTCCTGTCTACTGGATGCTATGTTGACTTTCAATGAAGTGGGTACATATGTTCTGTTGACATTTTAAAAAATCAACCCTGCAGAAAGATATACCTGATCACAGATTAGGTCCTGGACTAGTGTGGGCCCCTTATTAAGAGGAAATAAGTGATGGATTAGAAGCATAGGGAGTAGAGATGGGACTGAAGGCTAAGCATAGCCCATGCTCATGATGTGGTAGAGAGAGTATATAGGATTGGAAATCTGGGGACTGAGGTTCTAGTTCTTCCATACCTTAGGGGTGATGTGAGGCAAGTTACCCAGCATGGCACCATGTGGATAGAGTGATAAACTTAGGAAGACTTGTGTTCAAATTCTGCCTCTGATATCATTAATTATCCCTTAAAGTCAATTTCCTCATCTGTAAAATGGAGGCAATAAAACCTCTAGTGTTTTCCTATTGGGAGGAGGTTCAAATGTAATAATGGATGTAAATACATTTACCAAAGCTAACAAGCTCTATATATATGCATTTTTATTCCAGGATATAAATTCCTTAGTGATAGGGACAGTTTTCTGTTTGTCTTTGTATTCTCAGTACCTGGCACAAAGTGCCTTTTATATTTTTCTTTTTTGGGGGAGGGGGAATCTAAGCCCCTGATTTCATGAGCATGAAGAACTCCCAGTGTGGAATTTCCCGCCACAGAGGAAGAACAATAACTTATGTCTAACTTACTGTGTTAGAAGGGTAGATGTGAGTAATGTCATATCGTTTCTTCCAGCCCTATGGGGCAATGAGTGGTTTAGTGACTTACTCATGGTCACAGAACTGATACATTTCAGAGGCAAAATTTGACATTTGATTTTTATTTTTTTTATTCCAAGACTGGTTCTCTTTTTTTTTGGTGCCATTCTTCCTATTGTCTTGTAAATAGTTGGCATTTTAAAAATGCCTGTTGAAATGGCAAAGAATTGGAAATTGAGGGGATGCCCATCAATTGAAGAATGATGGAACAAGTTGTGGTATATGATTATGATGAAATATTACTATGTTATAAGAAATTATGAGCAGGATGCTTTCAGAAAAACCTGGAAAGACTTACATGAATTGATGCAGAGTGAGGTGAGCAGAACCAGGAGAACATTGTACACAGTATCAGCAACATTGTGCAATGACCAACTTTGATAGACTTAGCTCTTCTCAGCAATGCAATAATCTAAGACAATTCCAAGACTCGTGATGGGAAATGCCATCCACATCCAGAGATACAACTATAGAATCTGAATGCAGATTGAAGCATACTATTTTCACTTAAAAATTTTTTTCTTTCTCATGGTTTTCCCCTTTTGTTCTTATTCTTCTTTCCCAACATGACTGATGTGGAAATATGTTTAACATGGTTATACATCTATAACCTATATCAGATTGTTTACTGTCTGGGGAGAGAGGGAGAAAACATTTGCAACTCCAAATTTTATGTAAATGAATGTTGAAAACTATCTTTACGTGTAATTGGAAAAGAGTAAAATACTATTAAGTGGGAAAAAAGAAATGGATTGAAGTTTTCTGGGTCTCCATCTGCCCAACTTTTCATTGGGTTAGTTAGATAGATGGGGAGCCGGAGGCAGGTCACTAGCCTCCTGTGCATTGTGAAAAGCTGTCTCATCCCCAGGGGACTCAGTTTGCAACAAGAATGACACTTGCCATACTCACTGCCCCCTGTCACCATCTTCAGAGAAAGAGTGAATATATAAAAGGCCAAGGTAATCTCCCAAAAGGGAAGAGATTGTACTCAGTGCCTGGAAGGAAGAAAGGGACCTACTTACATCTCCCTTGTTCTCTCTCTCCCTGCCAGGTCTGGCCGGCCCATCAGCTTCATGGTGGTTTTTATCACACCCAACCCCCTGAGCAAGATCTCCTGGGTGAATCGTCTACACTTGGCCAAAATTGGGCTCCGTGAGTAATCCAAGTGGGAACAAAATTCTAGGGAGTGGGCTGGGCTGGGAGAATGTGGTATAGCTGACTAAGAAAATTGAACCAATCAAATGACAAGGATTGAGGCACCTACTAGGTGCCACAGAAAAGTATAATGGTCCTTGCCCTTAAGAAGCTTGTTTTCTGTTGTGTGCATTCATAGGTATATGCAAGATAGATACAAGGTAGTTTTCTTTATGTGTGGAAGAGACAGTAACAGAGAAAAGAATCAGGAAAGGTTTCATGTAGAAGATGATGCTTGCATGAGTTTTGAAGCAAAACAAGGGATTATAAGAGTTGGAGTTGAGAAGGGGATGGTGGATTGCCAGTACAAAGGCTTGGGAATGGGAAATGGGAGATGGGCTATTGTGTTCAAGGAATTTCAAGAAAGTTAATTTGGCTAGATGCTTAGAGGAAATCAGTGGTCACTGAAGGGAATTTTGGTCTGTACAGTCACTAGGGTAGTGAAGTGATCCATTAGTGGATAAGCCATTTCCAGAGGTAATGGTGGTATTGACTGGATGACTGCTCAGAGGTAAGGGTAGAGAGTGAGGATGGGATAAGGTGGCTGAAAGATGACAAGATGATAAAGATGGCAAGGTAGAGGGCTGGAGGAGGCATGTAAGGGAATTGTGGGTATTTATAAATACCCAAGCTGGGAGCCAAAGTCAAGTCTTATAACTCCAGATCCAGTTTTTTTTTCCATTGGACTAGAATAGTCTCAGAAACATATACTGAAAAGGGGCCTTAGACCATGGAATGTGAGCATTGGAAGGAACCTTAGAACAGAGTGTGAGCACTGGAAGGGTCCTTAGAACAGAGAACACTGGAACTGGGAGAAGGCCCTTAAAACATAGAACGTCAGAGCTGAGAAGGACCTTAAAAACACATTGTCAGACTTTAAATGAATTTTAGAGACCGGCCAATCCATCCTTTTCATTTTACAGAGCAGAAAATACTGTTTGTTCTACTTCATTTTGTTTGTTTTTAAATTTTTTTATTGATTTTAATTGATTTAATCTAATTTTCATTTCCAAATATATGCCTCTTTCTAGCCCTTCCCAGAGAGCAATTCTCTGTTAAAAAAATTAGAGTAAGAGAAGAGGAAAGAGCAATTCAGAAAAATTCACCATCACGTACATTGTTCTTTATTTACCCTTTGTCCGCTCCTTCTGCAGCAAAGGGGAGAAGGTTCCTTTTTTCCATCTTATCTTGTCTGTGGGGCTGGTCTTGGTCCTTATAATCACCCAGCATTCCCTTTGCTTTGGTTATTGTTCTTTCTATTTAAATTTTCGTCGCTGTAAATTGTTTTCCAGGTCTTATTCATTGACTTGGCATTGGTTTTCATGTGTCTTCTCTGATTTCTTCCTATTTATTGTTTCATACAGTGCAGTAATATCCTATTATGTTCATGTGCCACATTTTGTTCAGCCGTTGATTTCCCCATCGACGGATACTTCCTTTGTTTCCAGCCCTGTGTTATCCCCAGAAGTATGGCTATTAATATTTTGGTCTACGTGGGGCCTTGCTCACCATCTTTAGTCTCCTTGGGGTTCACCTACTTGGCCCACTTCTGACAATCCTGCCCCTGGGTGTTTCTCCTGTTGGGCCCAGACCCTGGAGGATGCAGAGGGGCTGCTTGAGACAGGGGCAGAGCTAGACTTTGAGGTTTCCCTCCCAGTGTGTGTGTGGGTCTCGGGATATTGGAAAGCACAGCAGCTTATCTTCCTCAAAGCCAGGGTATCAAATCACTGGGTGGTGTCCATGGCTCACCCAGGCTGGCCAGATCCCCCCAGGCCCAGAGAGATATCACCCATTGCCTTCTTTGGGAGGAATCCCTCCCCTGTCCCCTACTTGGTTCAGTCCTCTTTGCCTCAGGCCAGTACCCAGGCTCTGTTTGCATGCTAGCTTTAAAGACTCCTTTAGGTTTTCCCTTGATAGGCTGGATGAAAGGGCTGCTTAGATGGTGGTGGAGAGCCTGGTGACTGATGCATGTGGGCCACCCCAGTCCCATCTCCTTTCCATTTCCTCTGAAGATGCTTCACTGCCTTATCTTTATGCTGTTTGGCTGCAGCAAAAGTTTTAATGGAAGGAAATTCATTTGAAATCTTATTTGAATGCATGAGTCCCCCTGGGGCTGGAATAATTTGTTTCTTTTATTTTGTTAGTTTGTTTTTATCTGCAGCGCCTGGTTATAGGGGAGGAGAAGAAGGGGGGTGGGTGGGGTGGAATAATATAAACCTGTTAGAAATAAAACATGTTAAAGACATTTCTGAGTGTAGGACTTTATTTCTTTTTATTTCTGTTTTTTGTTCTGTTCTTCATGCATGCGTGCCCCCATACCGAACATGTGATGTGGTTAGAGTGAGAATGAGAGAAAGAAGGAAGCAGGTTTAAGGAGATAGGAAGCACTTGGTGTAATGGACAGTGTTGAGCATGGAGTCAAGAAGACTTGAGTTTGAATCCTGCCTCCCACACTTACTGGCAGTGTGATCCTGGACAACTCACTTAACCTCTCTGGGTCTCAGTTTCCTCATCTTTAAAATGGTGTGTGTGTGTGTGTGTGTGTGTGTATGTGTGGTGCCTAAGCTGTACTGAACTGGAAGGGACCTAAGAAGCCACATAGTCCATCACCTTCATTTTATAGGTGAGGAAACCGAGACCCAAGAGGAAGTGACTAAGGTCATGCAGGTGTCTAGGGCTGGAATTTGAAGCCAGGGCTGTCTCCAAGTCTAGCATTCCGTCTGCCACACCAGACTGGGTTGGAGGAAAAAGAAGGTTATGAAAATTTAGGGAAATTCCCAAGGTCTTTGATCCCTGGGAATGACACCTCCCTTTCCCCTGATCCTCAGTGACCTTGGCTCACAATTAGCCTGAATAGCCTGCTCTGTGCTAAGCACTGGGGATACAAAGACAGGCTTCTGATCTGACCCTACCACTCCATTTTAAAGATAAGACAACTGAGTTCCACTGAGGGGAAATAATTTGTCCAAGGACTTCTGAAGTTAAGACTCAAGTCTTTCTACTATATCATCAAACCCTCAATCGTCCCTCATCACCTGCTGTATAAAATCTAAACCCTTTAGCCAGGTATTCAAGGTCCTTTGTGTTTTGGCATCAACCCCCCTTTTCTAGCCTCAGCTTTTGCCATCCCGTGTGCCCCATTGAAATGGAGAAGCACCATGATGATCTCCCAAGCCATTGGTTTTGGATGGATCATGTTATTTCTCTGGGTCTTAGGATACTGCTCTGTAAACTGAGCGGGTTGGAGTAGATGGTTTCTAAAGTCCCTTGTAGGTCTACTGTTCATTCTCTGTTCTAAAGTTCCTCCTAACTCTAACATTCTGTGTTCCAAGACTCCTCCCATCTCTAACATTCTGTGTTCTAAATCCCCTTCCAGCACTCACATTCTATGTTCTAAAACCCCTCCCATCTTTAATATTCTATGTTTTAGATTCCCTTCCACCTCTTAACATTCTATGTTCTAAGGTCCTTTCCAGCTTAACATTTTCTGCTCTAAATTCCTTCCTAGCTCTGATTATTTTATGTTCTAAGATTCTTCTAAATCTGAAATCTTCTATTTTATATAGAATATTTCTGTCTTCTGTTTTAGAACCCTTCAAGTTCTATTCTCATTATTGTAACATCCATCCCATTTCTGAAATCCCCTTCCAGTTCTGACAGTGTTCTCAAGTCCCTTCCTTACAAATTCTCTTGACCTTCCTCTTTTCTAATACCATTTCCACCTCCGCCATTTTGTTTTCTAGGGCCTTCTTTCTTTGCTTTTCCCTGATATTGCCCAATGTTCCTACTTCCATAACTTGAAATCTCAGGTACCATAGGAATGACTATGGTGTGTATAGAATATTGAAGAGATTGACCTGGTTGGAGTATCAGGAACCTGCTGGAGAGGTGTAGGCAAATAGTAAGAGAGTATCCTTAGAGGGATCACCATCTCTTCTTCATCAATGATCACCTTTGAGCAGGGAGGGGCAATATCTCATGCTGGTCATGGGAGGTTGGGGGGGCATTCTGATGATGCTAGAAGGCCAAGAGTTAAGCCAACAGAGGCCCATCTCTGTTACTAGCCTCAAGCTTCGGACTGAGCCATTTTGTATGGGCATCAGTGCCAAATGGGCCCTGCTAAATATGGTTTGACACTAAATAAGTTCCCACTTAATGTCAATTGGAAATAACTGCTTTGCCATTCTAACTTGTTCATAATGTCAATTACCCAAGTGGGTTATCAAGGTTCTCTTGCAACAGCTTTTTAATTTGGTCTCAGCCTGTATGCTTTAGTGCTGGGAACAATGGCCCAGCAGATGGAGAGCTACCATTTGGTTTCCTTCTATCGTGAGAGATCTGAGGCAGGCAGAGGGAGCCATCTGGAGTGAAAAGGTCAGATCCTTAAAAATAATAATAATAATAAATTGCAAGGACTTGGTAGGAGGTGGGTGAGTGGAATTAAGAAGAGAAAGAGGAAAAAACACAGGGAGAAAGAGGTTTGGCAGTATATGGGAGTGGAGGCTTATGTCTGCAGAGCCGCAGAGCTGGGTTCAGAAAAAGGACCCTGGAATGTCCTTTGCCCAACCTTTTTCTCCCCCCTCCCCTGACTCAGGAACCCTGATGGCTTCCTACCAATCCTTCCATCTGTGAAAGCCCAACACAGATACCATGTCTTCAGGAAGTCTTCCTGATGGGTAGTAACCTTCCCTTTCTGATTTCCCCTAGTACTTTGTGGATACATGCTAGTCATGGATCAAGTATCTGTGTTAGTGTTTAATTCCCCCTACTAGACTGCGAGCTCCCTAAGGGCAGGAACTGTGCCTTACCAAACTTTATTTTCTTAAAATATTTATAAAAATCCTTTTTAATTGATCATCTTTTATTTTTTAATATCATCTTTATTTCTGAATAAAGGTGCCTGCCTGGGGCAATGGAGAGAGCACAGGATCCAGAGTCATGAATATCTGTGTTCATATTCAACCACACATACTTAAGAGCTGTGTGACCATGTGTTTGCCTCAGTTTCCTTATCTGCAAAACAGGGGTAGTGATAGCATCTACCTCCCAGGGTTGTTGTGAAGATCAAATGAGCACTTTGCAGGACTGCTATATAAATGTTAGCCATCGTCATCTTCATCATTGTTGTTAAGATTATTATAGCCTTCCTTCATGTCTGACTCAATGAGTCATTCCCTGTAACTAAGATTTTAACAAAACACAAGACAGTTCAGCAATGCCAAGCAATAATTTATTGTGCCCAAATATAGGCAGTAATACGGACCCATGATCTGCCACCTCTGCAAAGAAGAAATGGAGATGCATTTTCTGAGCTCTTCCCCAGAGTCAAGCTTGGTCATGGTTTGGGTATCAGGGTTTTTTTTGTCATTACATTTCCATTAGTCAACAAGCATTTATTAAGTACCTATGTGTGGCAGGCATTGTGTTAGGGATCCAAAGATACAGAGTGAAACAATTGTTTTCAAGGAATTTCTATTCTGTCAGGTTTATGAAAAATGAATACAAAATAAAATGTCACCTAGATACTAGGTGGAGCAGTGGCTAGAGCACAGCTCCTGGAGTCAGGAGGACCTGAGTTCAAATCCAGCCTTAGACACTTACTAGCTGGGTGACCCTGAGCAAGTCACTTAATCCTGTTTGCCTCAGGTTCCTCATCTGTGAAATGAGCTGGAGAAGGAAATGGCAAACCACTTTGGGTCTCTTTGCCAAGAAAACCCCAATGAGTTATTTTTACTAAAACCAATGAAAATACTATGTAATTAGGGAGGAAAAGTACTAGGAATTAGGGTAATCTGGAAAGGTGTAGAAGGTGGTGATTGGGCTATACCTGGAAGGAGAGGCTTCCATGAGCAGAGGAGAGGAAGAAGAACATGCTCTGATGAGGGAAAAGTCAGTTTGAGAAGTTCAGTAGACTGTTGGTATATCAAGTGAGCACACAGTAGGTGCTGAACAAATGGTTGTTGTGCACACAGTAGGCGCTCAACACATTTTTGCTGTGCATACAGTAGGGTCTTAGCAGATCTTTACTGTGACTATCAGGACACTTGCCTAATAGGGGATAGGACTGAGTTAGAATTCTGCCTAGACATTGTTAGTTGTGTATTCATCATTTTGCTGTCCTGAGCCTCAGTTTCCTTGTCTGTAGAACAGGATTACCTACCACCTGTAGTACCTACATGAGAGGCTTATTGTCAGGCTGGAGTGAGACAAAGCACACAAAAGTGCCATAGAAGGGCCCGATGCTGTTGTGGCTGTGGTTGTGGTTGTTGTTATTGTCATCAGATATTTGCTGAATGTGTGACCAAATAAAGGGGTGCGTGAGTAAGTGGCTGTGTGACTGTGTGGTGGGTAGGAGGTGAAGCAATGAACAGACTGGTATACCTTTACAGTATCCCCCATTTGCATAACGAATGTTAGCTTTTCCAGCTTGTTATCGTTTTATCCCATTCTTCTCCTGGGAATCCATTCAGCCCCCAGCTAGCCAGGGCCAACTCACTCGTCTGGGTCAGTCCAGACTCTTTGAAATACCTTTCCTTTTCCTTAACCCTGAGAGTCTTTCTTGTGTGTTCTCTGAAGCCCTTTCACTAGACAAGTAGAAATCACAGCAGGCTGTTGGACCGTTTGGGCAGCACTTGGGAAGGTTTTGAACCATAGAACACAGGATGTCAGAGCTGGGAGGGTCCTTAGAACAAAGGATGTCAGAGCTGGGAGGGCCCTTAAAACACAGGATGTCAGAGCTGGGAGGGCCCTTAGAACACAAGATGTCAGAACTGGGAGGGCCCTTAGAACACAGGAGGTCAGAGCTGGGAGGGCCCTTAGAACACAGGATGTCAGAGCTGGGAGGGCCCTTAGAACACAGGAGGTCAGAGCTGGGAGGGCCCTTAGAACACAGGATGTCAGAGCTGGGAGGGCCCTTAGAACCCAGGATGTCAGAGCTGGGAGGGCCCTTAGAACCCAGGAGATCGGAGCTGGGAGGGCCCTTAGAACACAGGAGATCAGAGCTGGGAGGGCCCTTAGAACACAGGAGGTCAGAGCTGGGAGGGCCCTTAGAACACAGGAAGTCAGAGCTGGGAAGGCCCTTAGAACTCAGAGTGTCAGAGCTGGGAGGGTCCTTAGAACACAGAATCTCAGAGGTAGGAGGGTCCTTAGAACACAGAATGTCAGAGCTGGGAAGGCCCTTAGAACACAGAGTGTCAGAGCTGGGAGGGCCCTTAGAACACAGGATGTCAGAGCTGGGAGGGACTTTAGGACATAAAATGTGAAGGTGGACAGGTCTTTAGAACAGAGAATTTCAAAGCTGGGAATGAAGTTTGAGATCACATAGTACAAACCGTGTATCTTATCAAGGAGTTTGCTGTTCACTGGCACTGTGATTTATACAAGCTCACACAGGTCATTCATGGCAGAGCCCAGGTCTTTTACCTTCTTTTCCAGTGTTCCTCACAATGTGCTTTTCAAAGGGGATGCTGAACCCAGCGGTAAAAATGACATTTGGGGTGTGTCTGTGGATTTTCATTTATCCAAATTGTTCCTGGGTATTTGAGCCCTGGCTTAGTAATGGGGCTTTTCAGCATTTTTAATGCGTCTTTTAAATGGGGGAGCAATCTTGCCCCCAATCCCAGACTAAAGTTGATATTTGCATGAAAAGAATCAAGTAGGTCCTTGTCTGGTGCAGTGGGTAGAGCCTTGGAGCTACGAAGGCCCCACTTCAATCCTAGCTCTTGCCATGCAATGGTTTTATGACCTTGAGCAAGAAATTGATCCATCAGTTTATTCATCCATCAAATGAGCATAATAATCTTTACTCAGACTGTGTCCCAGGGTGATGGTGAGGATAGAGCCATATATATGCTCCATAAATCACTGAGAAAATGGGAGCTGGCATCATTGTCAGCATCAGGACATTGTTACTGGATAAGGCAGCTAGGTAGCAGGCTGCCATCATCAGAGCATCATCAGGGGCTGGAGTTAGGGAAACCCGAGTTCAAGTCCTCCCGCTGACATTTACTAGCTATGTGAAGCTGGGCCCCAGGTTCCTTATCTTTAAAATGGGATAAATAGAGCACCCACCTCCCAGAACTGTTATGAGGATCAAATGAGACAATTAAAAGTTGTAAAGCAGTAACTAAGTTCTAGTTTTTGTCATCACTAATGTCATTATTGGTCATTGAGGTGGCACAGTGGGTCAAGCACCAGGCCTGGAGTTAGAAAGACTTGAGTTCAAATCTGGCCTTAGACATGTAGTAACTGTGTGACCCTAGGCATGTCATTTCACCCCATCTGCCTCAAGTTCCTCATCTGTAAAATGAGCTGGAGAAGGAAATGGCAAACTGCTCCAGTACCTTTGCTAAGAAAACCCCAAATGGGGTCACAGAGAGTTGGATGTGCCTGAAGTGACTCAGCACAACAAAAGGCATCTAGGTGGTGCGGTGGAAACAATGCCAGGCATGAAGTCAGGAAACCTCATCTTTGTGGGTTCCAATCAACCCTCAGACGCTTATTAGCTGTATGACCTTGGGCAAGTCACTTACCTCTACTTGCCTCAGTTCCCTCATCTGTAAAATGAGCTGGAGAAGGAAATGATAAAGCTCTGCAGTATCTTTGCTAAGAAAACTCAAGTGGATCATGAAGAGTCTGACACAACAGAAATGATTCAGCAGCAACAAAAATTGTGATGATGAGGAGGATGATTATTCAGGAAGAGAGAGAGCCTCTTGGACTTAGAGATGCTAATTTTATGGCTGTGCAAAGCACAGGACCCTTTGCTGATCTCATTCTTGCTATGAGTTGGTATATCATAACCTAGGAACCCAGCTCTTTGCTGCTGCTGCTGCTGCTGCTGCTGCTGCTGCTGCTGCTGCTGCTGAGGAGATCCAAGTAGCCGGAGGGTTGATGAAGACATTAATTCCAGCTTGGCTAATGAGCCCTCCTCTCCTTCCCACCAGTAACTCCACATCACTTAGCCAGAGCTTCACATCTATAGAATTATAGGACGTAACAGTTCCTTCATGAGGTGTCTGCCCCCGTGGCTTTGGCTGCCGTAGAGGGCTGCTCCTCTCACCCTAGCACACATTGGGTCATGGGTCTGTGGATCTACCAACTGGTGAAATGGGGACCTCAGAAAGGAAGGGGATTGTGTGGATCACAAGGCGATAGGAAAGGAATCTTTCATTATGGCATAGGCAGGAAGGTCTTGAGAGAGAGACCTCTGAGGAGGTTGCCTCAGTTGTAGTGGGAAGAATCTTGGGGACAGGAGACAGGTGTTAGTGGCCTGACTGTCATCATTTTGCTTTGTGATTTTCAGTTTCTTTGTGGCTCCAGTTCTCTGTTAAATGTTTGGATTTTCTGACATGAAAGGTTCCTTCTAGAGCTAGCATTTTCTGTTTAAAGACATGAGGCACTTAGGTGTTATAGGGGATAGAGTGCTTGACTTGGCATTAAGAAGACCTGAGTTTGAATCCTGCCTTGGACGTTGGCTGTATAACCCTGGACAAGTCACTTAAACTTTCTCTGCCTCAGTTCTCTTATCTATAAAAATGGAAATAATAAGGGCACCTACCTCCAGAGCTTGTATGAAGATCAAATAAGATATTGGTAAAGTGCTTTAGAAACCTTGGAGAGACATAGAAATACTATTATAATTATTGGAAATGCTAAATTTAGAGTTTAGCTGTTGGCAAAGATGCTTACAATCTCTGATAGTCTTTGTTCTGAAGTTCCTTCCAGTTGACATCCCTTTTCTCTTAATTCTTTGTGATTCGGAACATGACAATACCAACAAACATGAACATTTCCATATACAAAGAACTGAAAATGATTGCATGGGAATCTGGGAATTTTATCTGGATAGATTGTGTTTTTAAAGAATAAATGTACAAGTTTAACACATTAACTTCAAAGCCATTTTGCTTATCTGTATGTCCCTCTAAACTTCTTTCTGTCCATGTATTTTAAAAAATGATTCAGTGATACTCTTTTCTCTCCTTCCCCTCCCCCTGCATTATCACTATCAGCCTCCCCACCTCAGTTTCCCCAAATTAAAAAAAATTTTTAGGAAACAAATCTATAAATTGGCCATGTCTGAAAATGTGTATTTCATTCCATCCTCTCTCTGTCATGAGCTAGATAGCACACTTCACCGTCAATTATCTTGTGTGTGTGTGTATGTTTCTGTGTGTCTCCACATGTATGTATATGTATATATTATACATAAGAGTCATATTTTGTGAGTGTATCGATCAGAATTCTGAAATCTCTTAGAGTTGTCTCTCTTCATAGTGTTGTCATTGTATAAATTGTTATGGTTTTGCTTTCTTTGTTCTGCATTAGTTCTTGAAAATCTTTCCAGGTTTCTCTGAATCCATACCTCTTATCCTTTCTTATGGAGATACCATAATTTGGTTCTCCAGTCCGCAGTTGGTGGGAGCCATCTTTGTTTCTAGCTCTTTGCTACAACCAAAAGCACTACTATCAATGTTTCTGCAGACTTGGGTCATTTTCTTTGCTTTCTCAGGTAAACACTTAGTAGTGACATCACTGAGCTCAAAGCAAAGGGCATAAATTCCAGTGACTTTTTGGGTATTCTTCCAAATTGTTTACCAGACTATTATATAGCTTATATATCAAATTATATTGTCTGTGTACCCAGTGACAGTGCATCCATGTGATTATTCTCTCACGTCCTCTCTCACAATTGTTATTTTCCTTTTTTGTCATCTTTGCTAATCTGATGCATGTGAGATGGAACCTTGGGATTTTAATTTACATTTCTCTTATTATTAGTGATTTAGAGCAGTTTTTTTGGGGGGGAGCATATCTATTAATAACTTGATTTTTTTTACTTGAAAAATGCCTATTCGTATCCCATTTATTTATTGGGGAATGGCTTTCATTCTTACAAATTTAAGTCTGTTCCTTAAGTCATGATTTTGCATTGATATTCATGATTGATTTTGGTTTATCGTTTTCTTTCTTTTTGCTTTCTTCTTGGTTTTGCTATCAAGAATATATTTATATCAGAAAGGAAATTGTTCTAAGGGCCCTTCTGGCTTTGGCTTCAATCTTCTAGAATATTGGTTAGACCATTAGAGGGTTTTCCAGGCATTAAGGTAGCCATGGAGGAAGCAGAAGAATTAATTTTCTCTTGTCTGAAATTGTTGTTTTCATTCACCTCTGATCCTATGAAGGAAGAGGTCTTATTGTTCCAACATCCTAGAAATAAACTGCAGATTACTGCTGGGCAATGCTCCTGGGGTTTGTCTTGAGGCCTAGAGGAATTTGGGTGATCTGGGCTTCAGGAATTTTTAGCAGCTCTTCCCCCTCCCTCCGCCAGAACTAACCAGCTCCTTCCTACCTTGTCCCATTGGTTCCAGGGGAAGAGAATCAGCCTGGCTGGAAAAGCCCTGATGAGGACAAGAAGAGTAAAGCCCCCTTCTGGTGCCCAATTCTGGCCTGTTGCATCCCTGCCTTTTCCTCGCGCACTCTCAGCCTTCAGGTGAGTAAAGTCTTGGCCTTTCTACGCTGAATAGACCTAAGAAGGAGGTATTTTCTTTCTTGGAGAGAAGAGCTATTGAAAAGCAAGAGCTACACCATAGGGGTTGACAGTTGGGTCAGACTTTATCATCTACTTAAAGTGTGATGCCAGGTAGGCCCTTTTATTGCTTAGTGACTCAGTTTCCCTGTCAAATCAGTGAAGATAATTGCTGCTTACTGGAGTTTGGAGCATTTGTGCCAGGTATAGTTTTTCTAAATCTTTCTCTTTCTACCTTTATTATCTTTCAGATATTCCAGATTTCGTATGCTCTCTCTTCATTCCTTCTTGATTTTATAAATTTTGATCCCCTCCTCTTTTCAATTCTTTCTTTCCAAACCAAAGACATCTAATTATCTTTGGTCTTTCTTCATATTCTAGGTCTCTAGTCAGTAGCGGGTCAATAAGCATGTAGTTATTGACCATCTCCTATGTGCCAGGCACTGTGTATACAGACATAACAAATGGAATGGCTCCTGTCCTCAAGGTTCTTACACTCTATCAGAGAAGACAACACCCTTAGATTAGCCAGATACAGAATAAACTAAGACAAGCTGGTTAAGGGGGGAGGGCAATTATAGCAAGTGACTTAAGCTGAGGCTTGAAGGAAATGATAATTCTTTTCTATTCCAAGCATCTTTCATCTTCTTGGGGGTTAGAACCATGTTCGCCACTTACAATGGGGATTCTTTTTCTAATTTTATTTATCATAGCTGGCCCATGGGTCGAGCTCTAAAGAGTCAATGAGTTATTGTGAGAGATATCCTTCAAAATTTGTGATCCTGGGGTCTTGTGCTTTCTTTTGGCTCTCAATATCCAAACTGAAGAAATGACCAATTGACAGCTGGGCAAATGGATGACTGGACCTTTGGGAAGTTCCCCCAAATTCTCCTAATTCTTACTTTGCTCTGTCAGATGATGAGGGACAGGAGTGCAAGACCATAGTTACCTCTTAGGTGCCCAATAGCAGCCCACTATACCCATCCTGGCTGGTGTCGTTGGGCAGCTAGGACAATGCTTTGTGCCCAGCAGCAGTGCTTAATTATTGTTTCTAGAATTGTACTGAATTATTTCCCATCCTGCTTGAAAGTAGAGAACTACAATCAGATTATTCAATGACAGGAGCAGCATGGACAATCTTAATCTCCCAGTCAGTGATGTAAGGTATTCCCTCTTTGACCCTCCTGGGCAATCGTCCAGTATCTAAGCCTTGGATTGCTTAGGTTAATAAAGTTGTTCTCATCCCAGGAGAAGGGTTATATTGGCACTGGGTGAGGAGTTGAATTTGGCTTCTCCTCCAAATCCCAATTGCCTGGGCAGTCCAAATGTCTTAATATTTTAGTTTGTGGCAGATAAGAACAAAGACTAAATCTTATTGGTCCCATTAACTCTAATGGGGAGGTCAGAGCCACTGGCCAGAGGACTTCCAAAGCCCTTAAGAGAACCACAAGAGAATCTGTGAGCTGAGAACTCCTCACCCCGTGACTAATTCTGAGCATGCTAGGTGGCCACAAAGCCTGTAGTAGCAGCCAGTTAGCCCAATGCATGGTGTACTTCTTGATTATACGGCACTGAGTTTCAGGCATCTTGCCCATGGGTCCTTAGAGCATAGGGTGCTAGAGATGTAAGGACTTTAGATTGTGGAATATAAAACCAGGGAGAGCCCTAAAACATAGAATGTCAGAGCTAGGTGGGAACTTGTAGCATTTAACTGGGAGGGCTCCTAGAACATAGGTCATAGGTAGTCAAAGCCTTGAATAATGAATGAGAGCTGAAAGGGGCCTTAGAGAATTTTAGAGCTAGGGGAACCCTTAATGTTCATCTAATCCAATGCCCTTATTTTGTCAAGGAGGAGATGGAAGTCCAGTATAGAAGTGACTTGACCAGGTTCTCCTAGTGAGGTCCAAACTGAGACTGAAACCCAGGTCTCCTGCTACCCAACATAGTGCTTTTTCCTATTGTGTCTACTTAATATAAATGTAAAATTATATATACAAATTTAATATGAATATATCATCGGAAAGTTTTTTTTAGTATAAAATATTCTATATAAAACTATATGGTATTGATTAAAGATAAGAGAAAAGACACCAACATCACCAGGTGAAATGACATTTACAAAAACACATGAAAAACATGGCGTGTGAATATAGTATGAGCTATAGATGTTCTGAAAGCTGGGGATGTAGACAGTGGATAGAGTGCTGGCCTAGGAGTCAGGAAGATCTGGATTCTAGTCCTGACTCTGACCCCGATGGACTATGTTATCATGGGAATGTCACGACATGTCAAGCAACTCAATGAGACTATAAATTACAAATGAGCTACCTCTATCGATAGAGAGAATTTCTGGGTTTGGGGATTCCTTATACTGATGAAATGATGTGTGGTAACTGTTTTTCTTCCTTTCCCCCTTAAATGCCAAACGGTATTGGAGCCAGATGTGGGATTAAGGGATTATGACTCTGGAGATGGAAGGAGAACTCAGAAATCATCTAGTCCAATTTATTAATTTTACAGATGGGGAAACTGAGGTCCAGGAAAGTGAAGTGACTTTTTAAAGGTCATACAAAGGGCAAACATCAGAGCCAATGTCCTTTCAGGGAAGGCATGGCTAATCCTTCACCATATAGACCAGCCTCACTTTTCACAACCAGCAACAGGCGACTTTCTTCCTCCTTCCTCTCTTTTTTCCTTGGTATTTCTTTCAAGGAAACGTTGAAAAGATGACTTCTAGTCAAGTTATCTCCCTGTTTTTAAGCTCTAGTAATGTAGTTTAAAAAAAAATCTTTTTTTAAATTGATGTCTATTTGTGTTTACAACAGTCATGTGAACCTGCGAGGGGGAAGGCAAGAGTTCTGATGCTGGGAAAAGTCACTGACCCTTTCTCAGCCTCAGTTTTCTCTTCTGTAAAATGAAATTAATCATAGCCCCTGCCACACAGGATTTTTTATCAAATGAGACAGTCTATGGAAAGTGCTTTGCAAACCTTAACATGGTATGGAAATGTTCGCTATTGTTAGCATTATACTTTCAACAGGTTGAACCTTCCCTTGTGACAAAACAAAACAAAACAAAAAGCTGTAAAACCTGAATATGTAATCTGATACATCCAGCAGGGTATGCAGTACTCTGTCCTACTAGCTATGTGACCCTGGGCATGAAGGACAAGGTATATTTTATTATCTGTTCTCTGGGGACTCCATGAGTTTTTCATTTATTCTGAGCTGGACTTCCTCCTAGTGGTCTTTTCTTTTATATTGTCGTGATCTCTCTCGGTCCAGCTCATTCTGGTCTTCCTCAGCTCAGTTAGAAGAACTCCCTATATTTCTCTGAATTCCTCTTTACTTAATACTCAATAATTTACCACTACATTCCTCAGCTAGAGATTTTTCCATCCATTTCCAAGTTGATGGCCATGCAGTTTGTTTCTAGTTCACTGCAACCACCAAACGATTCTGCCGTGACTCAGTCACCTACTATGTGCCTGTCCCTATGCAGAATCTTTGGATGTGATTGGATCTTTTTTTCCTTTGGCTTTCTTGGGGACATATGCCCATTTTATAAGTCTTACTGCCTACACCAGGGTTTTGGAATTCATCCTACCCTGCCTGGTAGTGTTGGCGTCTCCTTATGGAGCACGTCTTAAAACCTGCAGGTGATGGTTGTTATTTTCAAAAACATGTTTAGTTGTTCTTTGTCATCAGATTGCAAGGTCCTTGAGGGCAAGGACTGTCCTTTGCCCCAGCAGTTGGCATGTTGCCTGGCATATAATAGCTGCTTGACAAAGGCCTAGTAACTGACTGATTGGCTTAAGGGCTGTCCTAGAATCATAGGTTTAGAGTTGGAGGGTGACTTAGTCCCTTCTTACTCCAACACACCCATTCTCTTTTCTGGGAGATCCCTTACAGCTGGATTGAATTGTCTTCTCTTGAAAGGACTGATTGTCTTTGACTAGGATGAAACAAAGGATTTATGACTAGGACACTCTCTCCTTGGCATTAAGTCTTCTATTCAGAGAAAAATGGTCATGGTGAAGGTGCTGTTAAGTGACCTGCCCATAAGTAGTAAAGTAAGAGAGAGGTTGGATTCTAACTCAGGACCTCTGATTCTGGAGACCTCCAGAGGTAAGAATGAGGACCAAGGGGTAGAAGGAGCCATACTTCACTTCAATATCCATCACTCATTTCAGTTCTGCAGACTGAACTCAGGTTTTAAATGTCTACTGTGTGGTGCAGTAGATAGAGTACCAGTCCTGGGGTCAGCATGGCCTGAGTTCAAATCCTACCTCAGACATACTAGCTGTGTGACCCTGAGCAAGTCACTTTACCCTGACTTCCTCTCCCCAAACAAAGAAAATAAATGCCTACTGTGTGCAGCACCAAATGGAATAATAACAGCAACAACAAGAGCCAGCCTTTACAGAGTGTTTTAAGGTTTGCAAAGTAGTTTGCCTTTACATCTTCTCTCATTTGATCCTCCAACAACCCTGGGAGGCAGGTGCTAGTATTATCTCCATTTTACAGTGGAAGAAATTGAGGCAGACAGAGGTAAGTGACTTGCCCAGGGTCACACAGCTAGTAAGTGTCTGAGGTAGGATTTGAATCCAGGTCTTTCTGGCTCCAGGCCTAGCACTCTATCCATTGTCCTATCTAGTTTCCTCTTATGTGCTTTGCATTTGGAAGAACATGTCAGTACTCTGTTCATTTGGAACAGAACTGCCAGAAACAAGTTTATTAATTACTTGTCCAAGCATGATTTCTTAGAAAGAGAGAACAAAGGGCAGTTTTCTCTGCTAATGGAAAACCTTGCTCCAAACCCAGCCTCTTCTAATTAGAGTTTATATTGTTTGGGAAACAAAAGACAAATTCCACAGAAAGACTCAAACAAGTATTCAAAATTGAGTTTGAGGGCTTGACTCTCCATGCAGATCTGTTGTAATGTTAACATCAGGAGGCGTGTGCACCCTTGGAGGTGACATCTTCAAGGAAAACCAATGCCACGTCTGTCCATGGCCTGACAAAATGACCACCTTCCTCAACTGAGTCCTGGACTACACCGAGTGATTCTTCCTGTGGTTGATAAATGGAATCTGCTTTTCACTCTGGTTAAAGCTATACTCAAGAGATAACTTCTCTTAATTGAATTAAACAAAGACATACCTATTCTTAGTTCGGTCAGCACAAACAAGATAAAAATTTCTTACTTTTCTGGGAGATCCCTTACAGCTGGGTTGATTGTCTTCTCTTGAAAGGACTGATTGTCTTTGGTTAGGATGAAACAAAAGATTTATGACTAGGACACTCTCTCCTTGGCATTAAGTCTTCTATTCAGAGAAAAATGGTCATGGGTCTCCCGCTCTCATTCTGGAGAAAATAAAGGCTTTAGATTAGGACACTGACATAGTCTATCTTAATATTTTAAAAGAAATTTTAAAACAATTAAAAGAAATATTATATCTTAGTATTTTAAAAGAAATTGGAGGCCATACTGGATATGCTTCCATGCCAACTGTAGGCTGTTGTTATGGGATGTCTTTTCTGGGCCTGGATAAAACCTGTTAGGAATGTTAATGGAAAATTCCTGAAATAGTTGGGAAGTTAGATGAGGTGATCTCAGAGGTCCTCTCCAACCTAGATTCTCAGACTTTCCTACCCAGACTAGATGTTCTTAGCACACCTGATGCAGATAGTGGAACTTATTCAATCAATCCTTTTTAAAAAAAAATTAAGTGAGGAAATTATAGAGGCACTTTAACCTTTCCCTATTGTAGCTCAGGAAGCAGAAATTGGTCCATTGTCATGGATAGCTGACTAAGTATTTTTAAAAATAGTATGTTATTTTTTCCGCAATTACATGTAAAAACAATTTTCAACATTGATTTTTTGAAAGATTTTGAGTACCAAATTTTTCTCCCTTTCTCCTCTCCTCCCTCCATAAGACGACAAGCAATCTGATATAGGTTATCCATGCACAATCACATCAAACATATTTCCGTATTAGTCATGTTATAAAGAAAGAAACAGAACACAAGGAAAAAACCCAAAAAGTAAAAATAGTATCCTTTGATCTGTATTCAGACTCCATCTGACTTCACGTATTTGAAGGACTAGCAGATGAAAGATGGATTAATTTTATTCTACCTGGCCACAGAGGTGAGAGGGCAGAACCACCAGCCATGTGTTGAAGCTCCAGAGAGGCAGATTTCAGCTCTGTGTAAGGAAAACCATTGGTGCTGTCCAAGAGATAAATGGGTTGCCTTCAAAGCAGGGAGTCTTGTTGGTGGGGAAGTCACCAGGATAGGGCTGGATCGACAATCCATCAGTCGATAAACATTTTTAAAACACTGACTGTGTGCCTGGTACTGTGCTAAGTGCTAGATGACCATTTGCCAAGAAATATCGTAGAGGGGTTTACCTGTTTCAAGCATGGGTGACTTCCCTCAGGTTTTTAAAAAAATTTTAATCTGTAAATTGGATCATCTGACTGCTGTCATTTCTGTATCTGAGATTTTTTTCAAGCTAGGATTTTATGTTTGGGACCTTCCTTGGGTCACTTTTGGTGATCTTGAATTTGTGGGTGTCCCTGGAGCCAAGAGGGATGGGAAGTGACCTCATGATGCCTCTGAGTTGGGAATTTGAAAGCTATAGGACTCCCTTGAAGAGTCTGTGTGATACTTCCTTTCTAACTTGGTTTGGCTGGATGCCGTCCTACGGAGAAGACAGTCTCTCAGGTGGGGGAGGTGGGGGAGGGTCGACCATCTGCTCTTTTGCTCCGAGGAGGCCCACACAACATACTCATTTGGAGCTTTCTGGAATACAAAGGCATACAGGCTGAGAATAGCTTTGCTCCTGGGGAGGGCTGTACCACCTTGTTGTGGGTGGGCTGGATCCTGCTGTGTTTGTAGGAATATTGAATATGAGCACCATTGACTGATGGTTTCATGGATACTCCCCATTGGCTGTTCTTAAATCTACCCTTCCCTGATTGTTGCACTCTCTCTGTCTGTCTGTCTCTCTCCTCTGTCTCCTCTCTCTGTTTTCTCTCTTTCTCCTTTCTTTCTTACTTTTCTCTCACTCTGCTTTTCTCTTTCTCTCTGTTGCTCTCTCTCTGTCTGTCTCTGTCTCTGTCTCTCTCACCTGCCTCACTTTCTGCAATGTCTTCACTCCCTCCCTCCTCTCATCTCACTCCCTTCCGGTACAGATGCGCCCCAATCAGCTTTCCATCATTAGAGTGAATTAGGTCTTCCAAACATTGTCAGGGCTTCATCCGATTACTGCCAGTAACAGATGCAATATTGTTGGCTTTCTGGTTATGGTTTGTTGTATTCCTTCCATCCTCCCTCAGTAATAGAGATGAGTTGTAGAGGAGGAGGGGGGATAGAGTTTGGGAGATGGCAGCTTTTGCTAGAAATCTGGCCTTAGGGTCGGATTTAATTAGACCAAATGGTTGAGTCCATTTCTCCAGGGAACCCTGAGGAGGTGTGCCGAGGCAGTTGGTTGGTTACATTTCAATTCGACCTTTATGAAGGGCTCATTGTGTGTAAGACTTTTCACTAAATTCTACTTGTGACGCTTGGAGGGGTCACACAGCTGACCTTGGCTTCTCAAGGGCTATGCCAGCCAGAATACGAAGGCTAAGTGTAAAGTCTTTGAGTATGGGATGTTAGCACAGGTAGGGGCCCTAATGAATGATTGAAGGAAGAAACATTTATTAAGAATTCACTATATGCCAGGCTATGCTAAGCATTAAGGATGCAAAAATACAAAAGAAAGATAGATCTTGCCCTTAAGCAGCTTACATCCTAATAAGGCGGCACCATCTTTGTAGGAGATTGCTGGCTAGGAAAGAATGTTGTCCTGGCAGTCCCAGGGTCAGTGAATGGAACAGTAGGGCAGTCACTTTGAAGACAGCACCCCAATGCTACCTATACACCAGTAACTAAAAGCCGGGAGAGCCTGGATCTCTGAGCTGGTATCCCTCAAACAGGCTTATGTGTTGTAGCTTATACTAAAAAGAGAATTGAGTGAGGGCTCATCTTAGCAGAGTCTGATTTCCTGAGATGCTTTCCCCATCTGCCTTTGTGTCTCTATGATTTCTTTGATTTTTAGGTCATATGGAAAGGACACTGGAATTGGAGACAAGATCTGGATTCAGATCTTAGCATTTTTGTTGATTAAACTGTGTGAGACCTTAGGCAAATGCCTTCTCTCTTGGCCTCAGTTTCTTCCTCTGGAAAAGAAAGGGTTGATCTGGATTATATCTGAGGTCCTCTACAGGACTGTCACGTAGGAAAATTTGTTTCCTTTGTTAGAAAGTTTGGAGTCCTGTGTAGTCTTTGGCATCCTTAGACCAGCAGAGGGCAGCACATGCCTCAGTAATACAGGGCCCTGACCTAGGTTCTGCTAAGGATTCTCAAAATGTCTGTTTCTGCCTCCTTGCTGGGGAAGGAAGGCATAGGCTTTGATGAGGGAGGGAGGGAGCGGCACATCTCATGCTCGGAGGGTCAGGAAAAGGCCCAGGGCCCTTTCTGTGCTGTAGTGCACTGCCCTCACACTATTCAGCCCGAGATACAGAGCCAGGCTCTGGTTAGCTTGTGTTGTAATCGCTTACTGCACACATGGCGCAGAGGCTGGGGATTGGTAGTGATGGTGGGCAACGCAGATGCTGTGCTCTCTAGGCAGCCAGTCATGAGGATGCTTCTTTAAGCAATGGTGGCTGTAACTATGAATATAATGACCTTAAAAAAAAGGTTTTAATGATGGGAAATCTTGATAAGTAAGAAACCTACAGAATGTCTAAGGGAGGGCCCTTAGAATACAGAGTGTAAGAGCTGGGAGGGCCCTTAGAACACAGGATATCTGAGCAGGGAGGGGCCTTAGGACACAGGATATCTGAGCTGGGAGGGGCCTTAGGACACAGGATGTCAGAGCTGGGAGGGTTCTTAGATCCCAGAAATTTCTATTCTCTGACTACTGGAAAGAATTTTTATTAATTTGAATTAAGCACATTCTAAACATTTCTGTTGAGAGAGATATATCTTCAAAGCCACTGGGAATCTCTGCCCACATGTTTACCTCTCATTCTCAGCAGAAATGTTTTTCTTCTCTAGCAGGTAAGTCACTTGCCCAAGGTAGCACGATGGAGTTTAATGGCAGAACAGAAACTAGAACCCAGGTGTCCGTACTCATAATTCACTACATTTTATCTCTCATTTGCTTTCTTTGGCCCTCAAAATGCAAAATGAGGGGGGTTGGATTAGATGACTTCTGAGGGCCTTTTCAACTCAGAAAGTCATTGATTTTGTGATTTATCTGTTGGGTGAGGGAAAGGTATGTTGAGAATTCATGTTGCTGCAGATACCAGCATACAGCAGGAGAACTCTTAACCTACCTTCAGCATTCACTCATTCAATCAATCAGCCATTCACGAAACATGAACTATCTACTCTGTTCCATCTCTCTCCTCTCAGCTCAGGTCCCTGATCCACAGTCCAGTTCACTCCCCTCTCCTAGGATTCTCTGCAGTCAGCACATCCCTCCCTCAGGGCTATCTCTGGGTAAGTACAACCCTTTATCCTGTGCCCAGGTCACGGCAGGTTCCTCTTTGACCTCAGGACAGGGAAGAAAGGACTGGTCCACTGGGTGGGAGTATTTGATCCCTAGATCCTATTGGTGTTTCCAGAGCCTGGTTTTTGTCTTTAAAAGATCAAGTAGGGAGGTATGAGGGAGCAGGGTGAGGTATTAATTCTGTAGACCTCCTGGTCCTAGTGACTCTGAGCTCACCCAAGCAGTCACTTCACAAAGGCATGTCCTTGGTCATATGGGGGATAGGGGAGAGGGTTTCAGTGACTTAGGCCAGCCCACCCCTGTCACTGGACATTTAACTCAGAATTCAAGTCCTTTGATGATGACTCTGGTCCGTATCCTCTTCATAGAAAAAGGTCAGATCTCTTTTAGGGCCACAGAATGAATGACTGGTTAGATGGGACCTCAGAGATATCCTTAGCCCATTGCCTCCACTGTCTTTGCTCCCTTCTGCCCTTGGGCTCTGGCTCCGATCTGCCCCCATCTGCTCTTTGTCCTTCCAGGTTGCTGGTGGGCAGGATGGTGCTGGAGGCCAGGTGGAAATCTTCTCACTGAACCGGCCCACACCTAGAATGGTCAAGTCCTTCCCTGTGGCCTCCCCAGTGCTCTGCATGGAATACATTCCTGAGAAGAATGAGGAGGATGAGGACCAGAAATCAGGCAGGGCAGCCCCTGACCCCTCATCTGTGGTACATCCAACCATCTGCCTCGGACTCCAGGATGGGAGGTGAGGGGGAGCCTGGGGAACTCACCCTATAGCTTCTGATCTTAAGACTATGTCTAATGACTGATTGATTAAATTAATGAACGGATAAATGAAAGAAAAAGATTGATTATTTGCTTGCTATATGCCAGGCATTGTGAAAGATCACAAATATAAGCAAATATAAACAAATAAGACCATTCCTGCCCTCCAGGAGCTTACATTTTGATCAGAGAATACACCACATGAACGGGAATGGGGGTCAGGGTTAGTAGGGTTTTGGACAAGCAAGTAAAGGGGATACATGGGGATTAGAGTTTACATGTTGGCACATCCTTTTTGGGGAATGGGGGTCTTGATTTGGTTACTGTTATTTCATGATTGTATGTATGTATGTGTTTGTTGTTCTGCCCATCTGTCTCATCATGCTTCTCATGATTTTCTCTTTCACACCATTATAAAATGGTCCTGTGAGTCAGGGTAGGCATTATCATCTCCTTTTTACAGATGAGGAATCTGAGGCCCATATTTTTACAGGTTCTAAGTGGCAAAACTTGGACTCAACCTTAGATTTCCTGCTCCCAAGTTCAATGTGCTACAGCTGTGTCAGATCTGCTGAGCCCTGGGGTCTTAACCTGGGGTCCAGATTTCAGTCGTCTGTGAACTTGGATGGGGAAAAAAAAAATTACACCTTTATTTTAATATAATTGGTTTCTTTTGTAACCAGCAATATTTTATTTTATGCACTTACAAACCTTCTTCTGGAAAGGGATACCCAGAGGCTTCATCAAACACTGCCAGAGGGGTCCATGACACAGAAGATGCTTTATTTTTGGGTCAGGCTCTCTGGGAAAAGGCATGTTTCAAAGTGTGTCAAGGCTGTCTCTTCTTTGTCTCTTCTAGCATCCTTGTATATGGCAGTGTGGACACAGGGACCCAGTGCTTGGTCACCTGCAAGAGCCCGGGTCTACAGCCTATCCTTTGCCTCTGCTACAGCCCCCACTACCTCTTTGCCGGCCTGCAGGATGGGACTGTCGCTGCCTACCCCCAGAGCAGTGGTAAGGAAGATGGACGGACAGATGGATGGATGGATGGATTGATGGATGGGTGGATGGATGGATGGATGGATGGGGGGGGGGGGGTGTTGTAAACACTCAGGACTCCTTGTTGCCTGGAAGGCAGCAAGTCATTTCATTTTGCTCAATGTACTTCAGTTCAATCCCATTTCATTCCATGCCAATCAACTCTGCAAGCAGTTTTAAATACCTACTATGTGTTAGTCATTATACTGGACATGGGAGAGTCAAAGCACATAATGGAAGAGTCAGAGTCCCTCAACCCTTCATGTTCCATTGATATGCACAAAGCACCACATACAAACAAAGGGATTTCTGGGAGAAGGAGAATATTAAATGGTAGGATCATAGTAGGCTTCCTGTGGGAGGTGGCTCTCTGGCTGAGCATGCAGCTCATGGCACCAGGCATGGCCAGTGTGAAGTCCCTCCCAGCTCCAACATCCTGGGTTCTAAGGGCCCTCCCAGCCCTGACATCCTGTGTCCTAAGGGCCCTCCCAGCCCTGACATCCTGTGTCCAAAGGCCCCTCCCAGCTCTGACATCCTGTGTTCTAAGGGCCCTTCCTGCTCTGACATTCTGTGTTCTAAGGGCCCTCCCAGCTCTGACCTCCTGTGTTCTAAGGGCCTCCCAGCTCTGATAGTCTCTGTTTCAAGGGTACTTCTACCTCTGACAGCAGATCTTCAGTCATTCTGAGTTCTGTACTATGCTTTGGTTGAGAATGGGATAGGATCACTTATTTTCTTTTTTTTTTCTTTTTGGAAGGCAGTACAATTGGGGTTAAGTGACTTGCCCAAGGTCACACAAGCTAGTAAGTATTAAGTGTCTGAGGCTGGATTTGAACTCAGGTCCTCCTGACTCCAGGGCCTGTGCTCTATTCACTGCGCCACCTAGCTGCCTGATAGGATCATTTCTAAGGCCCCTTCTTAGAAACCTCAGATATTACCACGTAACATCATAGGAGCTGGGAGGGGAGTTGGGGATTGGAGATAGACATACTCCTGCCAGACACTACCCAGGGTAGCAGCTCCTCAAGGTCACGGGTCATCAGGGTTCTGGATTTCTTCTGGTTTCTTTTGACTCAGGCATAGGCAGGACTTTGTACCAACCAAACCCATCTGAAAGCTGCTGCCTCCTGTGGGCCTGAACTCCTGTCACTGGGGCCTTCTAGGTGGTGACAGGCTGCCCAGCCGTCAGGGATACCCTAGAAGGGGCTGTGTTGTGCAGGGGTCGCACCGGCCGCTCAGAGGTCCTCACGCTTCCCCGATGGGCCTGCGGCACCAGGAGGGAGCCAAGCCCTGGAGCAGAGCCTTGGCCTGGAGGACAGTCAGTCCTTCTGATGGCCCTAGATCCTGGTGCCTTCCATTTCCCCTCCACCGCATCCCTCACTGCTCTCTCATCCTAGCCTGTTGCAGGGTTATAAATGGATATTTGTACTGAGCTTTTTTTTTTTTTTTTTGCCACTTGGCAATATGTTGGTATTTTTAATTAGCTTTTGATAAGGCATTTATAGTTTTTAATTAAAGGGGGGAAGAGGGAGGGAAAAAAAAAGCCCTCTCACCATCAGACAGAGTGTGCGTGTGAATGTAAATTTGTGCTTAGATCTTCAGAGATCTAGACCAGTGATTCTCTAACTTTTCCAATCCTAGTCAGCTCTTCCCTCCTTGTTGGGCTTGGCACAATGTAAACTGTCTTTTTTTCTCTATCTCTGTACCTGATTCTTAACCCTCTGGACCAGACTTTTGGTCCTTTGTGACCTTTGTTACCTGACCCCTATCATTTGGCACTGAAAGGGTCACAGGTTCAGGAAGCAGGGGTCTATGGGTGGAGGCTCTCATCTAAGCAGGAAGGGGAGGCCATAGGGAGGCAGATCAACGTGTCCAGGGCGGCTTCTTGTGAGTGAGGCTGGTCTTTCCTCCCATCTTCTTCCTCTATATTTAGGAGAGATCTCTTTTGTTTTGTTCCAAAATTGGGAGCCACTCTATTCATCCCTTGGCTATTTTCTCCTGAGGATGATTGAGACTTGTAGAGCACGTGAACTAGAAGGGACCTTAGAACACAGAACTTTGGAGCTTGGAAGGGCCTTGGAACATGAAATGTCAGGAGTTGGAGGAGCCTTAGAACATACAGTGTCAGAGCTGGGAGGGCTCTTAGAACACAGAATGTCAGAGCTGGGAGGGCCCTTAGAACGCAGGATGTCAGAGCTGGCAGGGCCCTTAGAACACAGGATGTCAGAGCTGGGAGGGCCCTTTAGAACATAGAATGTCAGAGATGGGAAGGACCTTAAAATGTAGAATGTCAGAGCTGGGAGGAACTTAGAATACAGAGTATTAAAACTGTTAAGGGTTAAGGGTCTTGAATATCCATTAAACTCTCCACTTAGAAGAAACTGGGACTTGAATAGAAGAAAACCTGTTTACCTTGAGGAAGATGAGCTTTCTGTTTTTACCTTTCTTTGCTTTACTGCTTCAGAGAGAGGTCAGGCCAGGTGCACTCTGAGCTTCTTTCTAAATTTGAGATTTTATAATGAGGTGGTGTGGCCTTCCTGGGGCATGTGCTGATCTCTTTGGGGAATCAATCTATGCTTATGCTGGTTGTGAGGGAGAGCAAAACTTTCCCATGGTGGATACATGGAATGTATTTACACTTTATCCATCCGTCTATGTATGTATGTATGTATGTATGTATGTATGTATGTATGTATCTATCTATCTATCTATCTATCTATCTATCTATCTATCTATCTATCTTTCTATCAGACAGCTCTAGTGGGTTGACAGTGTCTTAATTTAATCAGCCTTCTGGACCCTGAGAGCTTTCCAAGTGGTCAATGATTAAAATGAGCATTTCATAGATTCCAGAGATAATCTCACTCACAGTCACAGAACTGTGTGATGTCAGAGCAGGGAGGGCTCTTAGAACACAGAATGTTAGTCCTGGGAGGGCTCTTAGAACCCAGGATGTCAGAGCTAGGAAGAGCCTTAGAACAGGGAATGTCAGAGCTGGGAAGGCCCTTACAACACAGAATATTAAAGCTAGAAAGAACTTTAGAACAGGGAATGTTAGAGCTGGGAGGCCAGTAGAACACAGGATGTAAGGATGGGGAGGGATACCCTTAAAATATGGAAACTCAGAATGGGGAGGGACTTGAGAACACAGAATGTCAGAGTTGGAACTGATCTTATAACATATAATATCACAGCTAGAATGGCCCTTAGTACATAGACTGTAAGAGTCAGGAAGGACCTTAGAACACAAGATGTAGGAGGTGGAACAGGAACAGGTGGAACCTTATTGATTGTCTATTCCAACCTCCTATTTTCCAGATCAAGAAACAGATATGAATAGCTGATATGATTTTCTTAGGGTCACATGTATGTATAGTAGTCAAACTGGGTCTTCAGATCAGGGATCCTGATGCTGATGGGCAGTTGGAATGTGTCTGTGCCCAGGTAGCGTCTGCTCTTTCTTCTGCCTAGCACTGTGTGTTTTTCTACCTCCCCCGGGGCTGGTTCTTGGGTCTCAGAGGCTGTGACGCTGGGCCTGCCTTCTCTTCCGATCGGGAGTGGGCCCCTCTCCATCTGCACCCTGTGGGAGGAGGAACTCTGGCTTCCCCAATGAAGGTGCCTTTCCTGAGACAGGACCTTCATCTCCCTTAATCTGGCAGGGCTGAGCTGCTGACAGGCTGGGCTGCGGCAGCTAGATGGATGACCTGTCGTCCTGTGTGTGAGTGCTGGCATCCAGGGGTAGCAAGGTGAACTAAAGAGGGGCCCGGCCCGCCAGCATGTCCTGAGCGGCTGCAACTCTGATGCCCCTCGGACGCTCCTTACAGAAGCACACTCCTGCCTTTGCTTGGCAAGGCGACAAGCATTCATTAAGTACCTTCTGTGTACTGGGTACTCTAGTGAGTGCTGAGGACACGAAAAAAGGACCCCTCTCCCCCGCAAAAAGCAAAGCAGAGCTGGGCAGCGAGCATAATGGGAAGAAAATTGAATTTAAAGCCAGAAGACCTGAGATCAGATCCTGGCTCTGCCACTCTAAGCCTGTTTCCTCCTTTGTAAAGCAAGACCATGTGGTAATTGGAATGAGTTTTTAGAACTGGAAAGGACATTGAAGGGTTCATGAGTCCAACCATCTCATTTTACAGAAGGGGAAACAGGTCCTGTTGAAGGGAAGGGACACTGACAGCACCTTAGGGGCAGAGATGAACCTAGAAGCCAGGCTTCCTGACTCTTGGCCAATGCTCTTTTCACTTACCCAGAGGTTCCCCTCCTATAGAGGCCCTTAAGGAAAAGACCTGAGGCCTCACTCTTTATTATTACAATAGCAGGACCTGGAACTTCTCAATGATTTCTTTTCAGCAGATCGGGGATGCTCTCCCCAGAGCTGACCTGGCTGCTCCCAGGAGGCCCTGCTTCAGGATGGGGACCTTCATGCCTACTGCTCCCCCACCCATCAGGCGTGAAAGCCCCAGTCTTTCCTCCTCCCTCTCACCAAACCCCAGGAGAACCAACTTGACAATGAAGCACCCCCCTGCCCTCAGTCCTTTCATTCAGGGGTGTAGTGGGGAGCACACAGGATTGGAGCCAAGGCCACTGGGCTCTCCCATCTACCACTTGGACAACTGGATGACTCACTCATTTTCTTCTCTTCTCTAAAATGAGACCATGAATTTGGTGTGATCTCCGGAGAAGGTAGTACTTAGGACTGGAAGGGACCTTAGAGGTGGCCTGGTCCAACTCTGTCATCTTACAGAAGTGGAACCTGAGGCTGACAGAATGTGACATTGACAGCAAGTTACTGGCAGAGGCAAGGCTAGCACTTAGGTCTCCTCAGTCTCCCAACTCAGCGTTCTCTTCATCCCACAAGAACCCTCATGTAAATAGGAGAAAACACCAGATTAAGAGTCAGAACACCTGGGTTCACATTCTGGCTCTGCTACTTGTGTGACTCTGGGCCACGGGGCTTTGGCTCCCTGGGGCTCAGCATCCTTATCTGTGAATTGGGGTGGGGATGGGGAGAGGAGGTGGGGGCACAGATGCTGTCTCAAGTCTTTGGGCTCTAAATCTAGGAGGCTCTGATCATTCCCCCTTCCCTCTTAGGGTCTGCTGGGTTTTTACAATAAAGTATTTTTTCTCTCCTACCACTGGAGGGCAGGGCTGGCTCTTAGAATTCCAGGCTTTTCAGGCTCTGTCTCAGCCTCTCATTCCACCACCCAATTTAGTGTTCACACCTCCTCTGGGATTGACTTGTGTTCTCTCTGGAAGACTCCCTGCCCCCTGAAATGGGGAGCTTTGGCCTGTGCCAGGCCTGTGGGATGAGGGGAAGGGGAGGGAGGGAAGGATGGGAGGTATCTGTGAGAACTCCAAAGTGACTGCTGGACTGAGAGCAAAGGGTTGGGATTCACCTTCTGGAACTTGTTACTGACTCTGTGTTTAACTCGATGCAAATGTCACCTCTCTGGGCCTCAATGTTATCCTCTTTAAAATGGGAGGATTAGACTATATACTTCGAAATGTTGGTCCCAGCTCTGACATCCTGTGTTCTAAGGGCCCTCCTAGCTCTGACATTCTGGGTTCTCAGGGCCCTCCCAGCTCTGACATCCTTTGTTCTAAGGGCCCTCCCAGCTCTGACATTCGATGTCCCAAGGGCCCTCCCAGCCCTGACATTCTATGTTCTAAGGGACCTCCCAGCTCTTACTTTCTACATTCTAAGGATTCTTCCATCTCCAACATTTTATGTCCTAAAGTTTCCCTTCTGACATTTTATAATCCCATAATCTTTTTTCTCCCCCAGGGGGCCTATGGGAGATGGAGAGCCCACCAACCTGCTTGACTGTGGGCCCAGGGCCCATCCGTACCCTACTGAGCTTGGAAGATGCCGTGTGGGCCAGTTGTGGGCACCAGGTTACTGTGCTTGATGCTACCACTTTGCAGACTCAGGTATTAGCTCCTATCCCCAGCTTCATCTGCTCTATCCTGGTTCCTAAACTCTAGCTTGTGAGACTGGTTTTCCAGTATTTCTGGGAGCTTGCTTGCATTCATTCCCCAGTCAGTGAGCAACAGCTGTGTCATAATTAATCTTTGTGTCTCCTTCCTCAGCAGCTTAGGACTCTACACAGGTAGAGCTTAGTGAATCTGGAATCATTGGGTTCTAGCTTAGTGTCAGCTGCTCTCCTTGGAGAGGGTTCTGGGTTTGGAATCAGAGGTTTTCGGCTTCCATCCGGGCTCTCCTGTTTGTATTTTCCTGTCTGAGACTCAGTTATTTACTTTTAAAACTGTGGTTAGCAACATTAATTAGGCACCCACTATATGCAAAGCATTGTGTGCTAAGTCAGCCAGCCATCTAGCCTTTGCTAAGTGTCTATAATGTGCCCAAACATCGGGGAGAAGAGACAAAGACTTCCCAAGGAACTTAGAATCTCCCATAGGGATAAGACCTTTTCACAGTTAGTATAATGCAGGGTGAGAGCTCACACAGAGCTCAGCCAGACGCAGCTCTAGGGAAGTTTGGGGAGGGCGAGGGTACTCGTTGTTGGGCTAAGTTCCATAAATCTTTTGATTGGTTTCTGAGTTTTATTCCACAAAGCGGGGAGAATGATGAGTAGAGCCCTGCTTGGCATGCCCTGTCCTGTTCTTCAGGGCTTCCTTGATTCCCTCCAGCCTTCTCCAGCCTGGCTAGGCCGTTTCTGGTGTTTGTCCAGGGGGAAGAAGCCCCCGGATGGAGAGCATTGGGTTACCTTCCTCCATTCCTATAGCTCACAGCTACACAGTTGCCCTGCCCAAGGTGATCTAGAGGGATTTACAGACTGTTAGGATCTTGTCGGTGTTATCAGGACATCTCTGAAAGTAGAGGCAGCAGCAGTCGGGGGAACAGAGATAGGAAGGCTCAGGGGCTTCTAGGATAATAAGAAAAGTTTGTCTGGTTTTCTCCTCCTCCCACCTACAGACCATTTTATATGGAAGAATACCAGAGAAGAAAAGTCACTTACCTAAGTTCACTGAGGTAGCAGAGGCCAGATTCAAACTCAGGACCTCTTACTCCCAGTGCAGGCTTCTCCTGTGATATTGTTTCCTCCTGAGAGGAAGTTTCTGAGTTTCTTGTACACCTTCAGTATTATCCCCTCTAACAAGATTTCAGACTTGCTCCCTTGTTATTTCTGTGATCAAGAACAGAGCCCAGGGAGAATTTCGGTCACCCCACCCATAACCCTCATCATCCTTCTCCAGCGCCCGCAGCTGAGAGCTGGTGTTAGAGGGAGGCATCATTGCTTTCATCTCCATCTTCTTCCCTGTCTTCCTCTCCCTCCCTCTCCTCTTTCTCTTCTTCTCCCCTCACCTCTCCTATATCTGATGCAGTTTCTATCTTTGACTTTTAGCATCTTCGGAATTTGTCTGTCTAAAGCGGGGGGGACCCCTTCCCCATTAGGACTATAGAATGTCAGGGCTGGGAAGGGGCCTTACAACACAGGATATCAGAGCTGGGAGGGGCCTCAGAACACAGGATGTCAGAGCTGGTAGGGCCCTTAGAACACAGGATGTCAGGACTGGGAGAGCCCTTAGAACACAGAATGTCAGAGCTGGGAGGGCCCTTAGAACATAGGATATCAGAGCTGGAGGGTCCTTAGAGCACAAGATGTCAGAGCTGGGAGGGTCCTTAGAACACAGGATGTCAGATCTGGGAGGGCCCTTAGAACACAGGATGTCAGATCTGGAAGGGCCCTTGGAACAGAGAATGTCAGAGCTGGGAGGGCCCTTAGAACACAGAATGCCAGAGTTGGGACAATGTAGGATATTAGAGCTGGAAAAATTATATATTTAAATCTAGAACATTGGAAGTCCTCCGATCCAATCCCCTCATTTAACATGGAGCACCTGAGGGGCTAAGAAGGTGACTTGCCCGAGGACACCCAAGGATTGAGGCTTATTGGGGACAGAATCTGAGCCATCCTGGGCTGCCCAGCACAGAGCTGTGTTCTCCCCATGTCACCTCTTTAGCATTCTAGAGGCTTCCTTTGTCTTCTCTGCACACGTTTAACTTTCTTTAGGGGTCAGGAACTTTTCTCCAAGTCTGATCTGGATCCATCCATTGTATTTTGATGTGGGAGGGAGCATGGGCTCCGCTAAAGTCTGTCCCACTACTGGGCATGAGGATAATGCAATGAGGGCTCTTTAATGTAGTCTTCCCAGGGAATGATGGATGGACAGCTCCTTGCCTTCACTCTCTCTTTCTCTTTTAAGCCCTGCACATCCTAAAGTGGGTGGTTTTTTTCCTGTGCTCCTTGCAGGATGCAAAAGGGAATGATCCCACCCAGGTTGGTGTCCTGTTGCCCTCTGACCTATCCCTTTCTCTCTTCTGCTCTTCTTCCTCACTCCTCTTGGCCTGGCCCTGGCCCACACAGCCAGTCTCCTGAAAGGCTGACTCCCGCCTGCCTGTCCGGGGCCGAGTGCACAGCAGCTTCCAGCTTGCGGCTGTGATGATTTAAGATTGGTTCTGTGCTTGAGGCTCTTAAAAGGGGATCAATATGGCCTTTCACCTGCATTTTACACCATGCTGGAGCACCGTGGGGGGAGGGAGGGGCAGCGGGAGCGGTAGCTGCGGAAGCTCCAGTCCACAGCAGTCCAGCCAAATTGAAAAGTTTCAGGGCCCAGTGAGATGTGGGCAGCCAGCCTTCGGCACACACAATCATTTTTCCATTCTGTACAGTAACAAGGTGAATGCTATCCATATTTAATAAAGAGTTGCTCCTGCAGTTTGGAATAGAATAAAAATGGGGCCCAATCGACAGCCGTGGAGACCGTGGAAATGGCTTTTAATGACAGCCTGGGCCATCCTCTGTCCTCTGTTCTCCAGTTTCCTACCTCTGGCTCTTTCTGCCGCAGGGGGAGCCTGCAGGGAGAGTAGGGGGAAGCAAGTCCGTTGTGATTGTGTGTGTGTGTGTGTGTGTGTGTGTTTGTGTGTGTGTGTATAAAACCGGGACATCTGCCTGCAAAGTCTCACTAGTGAACAAATAGCCAGATGCTACAGGAAAAGCTCCCCACAGGCAGCCCAGCAGATAGAGCACTGGACTTGGAGCCGGGAAGATCCAAGTTCAAATGTTGCTTCCCATACTTAGCAGCTATGTAATCCTTAGCCTTCACATCTGTAAAATGGGAGATAATAACACCCCCTACTCCTGAGAACTAAATAAGATAACACATGTAAGGCACTTTGCAAAGCTTTGAAGGACTGCGTGAATGCCAGGTAGCTATTATTAGGAGTCATGGCATCATGAGATTGGAAGGGTCTCAGGGGTCATGTAAGTGCAAAGTATCCCCGGAAGGGAATGTGCCCACGGTGAGACACACTCCCCTATGTGTGACATGTACAAGCAGGCATCCATCCTGGACTCCAGTGAGAGGGAGCCTCCAGCCTTAATGGCCGTGCCGTTGCTGGACAGCTCCCCCCGCAGGACGTCCATCCCAAAGCTGGCTCTTTTTGCCTTCTTTCCGTCACTTCTCATCTGTGCTCTTGGGCCAAAGGACGGAGAGGTCTTCTCCCTCTTCCTTGGACAGCCCTTCAGATGGATGCTAAAGATGTTCCTCCCCTCAAATTTTTCCATTATGCAGAGATGCCCACTTTGACTCACCCTGTTCATAAGTCCCTGGCTCACAGCCTTTCGCCATTCCACTTGCTCTCTTCTGGGCACTATGTAGCTTCTCTTGTGGTGTCCAGAGCAAGTTCTCCGTATGGAGTCTGACCAGGCAGAAGACCTGAGTTTAAGACCTAGCACTTTCACTCTCTGGACTTTCATTTCTTCATTTACTAAAGAGGCAATGAGATTGATCTCTGGGCTACCTTCTAACTGTCACTTTCTTGTGCCCCTGGGTAAGGCATTTTCAGAACCTTGCTTTTCTTGCCTGGAAACTGGGGACAAGAGCCTTCCCGCTAAACCCACTGGGTTGTTCTGAGGAAGACTCTTTGTTAGACAAAGGCCCTGAGTCCATTCAGGTAGAGGGACAATGGAGAGGGCCTGGTTGGCCTTTCTGAGCCTTCTTCTGTAAGTCAGGCCTCTCTTCACATCTCTCTCCTTAACCCCAATGGTTTAGTTGTTCATACATTAGTCCAGAATCTTTGGATCTGTTTCTCTCCCTCCTGTCTCTTGGGCTAATCCATGAATTTTAAGTTAATGTAGGAAGAAAGTCTTCTTTTAACTTCTAAACTTATGTGGTAAATATTCCCAAGTGTTGCTTTTCCCGCCTTGCCGCCTTCAGATTTTCTGAGCTAAATCATACCCACCTCATCCTTGCAGCCAATTAACCTTTGTCTGCCTCAGTTTCCTCACCTGTAAAGTGAGGATAATAATAGTGCCTAGTTGTCATGAACAGGAAATGAGATGGTATTTGTAAAACACTTAGCACAGTGCCTGGCATGGAGTAGACACTTAGTAAATGCTAATTCCCTCCCTAACTCCAGCCCTTTCCAGTTCTATTGAAACTTCCAGGGCTTGTGCACCTTCTCTCCTAGTCTTTGGGAAGCTGAGACCACTACATCCTCTGATGAGGCTTCAGAGGATGACTTTGGGCAGCCCTGATCAGAGGGGCATCAGGACCCTTGGCTGTGGCCCAGCTGACCCACATGCTAGTCTCTCCTGTCGTCCTTGCCTGGCTGCTGCTCTGCTGATGCTGCAGTGGTTGGGCCACATATATGGTGATGGCTCAGCACCTCGGTCCTCTTGGAGGGGGCGTGGCAGGGACTGTCAGAGGAGTACTGTGACGCACCCAGGGCCTGTGTCAACACAGCAACTGCCACATTCATTATCTAGATCGCCACCTTCAAAGTCTAATCCAGTCTTTTTGGAGTTCATTTTCTCTGATCGCTGGAGGGGGAAGCAGACTGAGATGATGCCTGCATCTTAATTTAAAGGAAACGGAATTGGCCCAGCTGGCAAGGACGCCTCTTATCTGTCCTCAACCCACCGGCCCAATTTCTGACTGAGACTATGGGAGAGTGATGGTCCAGCGGGCCCCCTGAACCCCTGGGTGCTCTGCCCTTTGGCCTGGTCCACTACAGATGGACCCAGGTGGCTTAAAGAAGGAAATTCATTTCCCTGTTCCCCAGTCTGATATGGTTAGGAAACAGGACATTTTCTTTTCAAATACCGTCTCCAAAGCCACCTTCATTATTGTTAGAAAAACTTCACTAATAATACTCGTCCACTTCCCCCTGCTGTGGAGTGCTATAGGCAGAATGCAGATTACATTCTTTAGAATTGGCAAGTCGAGTGTCAGAGCTGGGAGGGCCCTTAGAACCCAGGATGTCAGAGCTGGGAGGGCCCTTAGAACCCAGGATGTCAGAGCTGAGAGAGTCCTTAGAACACAGAATGTCAGAGCTGGGAGGGTCCTTAGAATACAGAATGTCAGAGTTGGGAGGGCTCTTAGAACCCAGGATGTCAGAGCTGGGAGAGTCCTTAGAACACAGAATGTCAGAGCTGGAGAATGTCTTAGAACATAGGATGGCAGAGTTGAGAGGGACCTTAGAACAGAGAGTGGAACCCCATCATTTTCCTATCTTTTACTTATCTGTGTCCATGGTGTATCTCCCCAGTAAAAGGTAAGCTCCTTGAGGTCCGGGACTGTTTATTTTGTCTTTGCATCTCCAGTACTGAGCATAGAGACTAGACTACGTTAGGCACTTAATAAGTGCTTGTTGCATTGACGTTACAGCATAGAATGTTGGTCTTGGGAGGACATTTGTCTTGGGAGGGACTTTGAGACCATGTAGCCCAAGCCCCTACCTTATTCAGATGGCAGGCTGAACCCCTTCTCCCTCTGTCCTTCCTGAATGGAAGGCTCATTATTTTTTCTCAAGCTGTTGCCTAGTGGTCAGGGTTTGAGTGAATGTGTCTTGGTGGATCCATTCATGCCATTCATGGTTTCTCTTTTTCTCTGAGTGGTAATAAGGATAATAGCTAATTTTTAGGTAGCATGTACTGTGTGTACCAGACATTGTGCTAAACACTATTATCTCATTTCATCCTCATAACAACCCTGTGAGGCAGGTGCTAGTGTCATCCTTCTGCCTCATTTTACAGATGAGGAAACTAAGGCAGACAGAAATTAAACCACTTGCCCAGGGTCCCACAGCTGGATTTCAACTCAGGTCTTCCTGACTCCAGACTTGCTGCTCTATCCACTGTGACAACTGGTCCTTTTATATCTCACAGAATCTTAAGGTGCTGATTCCAAGCTCCAGAAAGTAGGACGTGGCAGAAGCAATAAGCTAAATTCATCGACCAAGCATTTAGTGAGGCCTCTGGCTGACTGCTTAGCTCGGTGGAAGTGCCAGCAGGGCTTGGTGCAGACCAGTGAGCTTGTCTCCAGTCTGTGGCCCATGTCTTTACCTCTCCCCTCACCCTGCCCCCCCCCCCCCCCCCAACAGTTTAAGCCATTAATCACCAATGAGAGAATGTAGATGGTTTGGAGCAACATGGAGGTCACCAGTCAAAGCCCATGTCCTGCTGGGGTCAGGAGCCATCTTCCAGTTGTACAGCCATTTATTAAACCCCTTCTGTGTGCTAGGTGGTGGGCAGTTATGAGCCAACCCCTAATGGCCTCCATTCTCCTGGAGAGATGGACCGAGGTAATGATGACAGGGGAACATAAGGGAGAAGAGGACTCTCTGGGTGGCTTCCTCGGGGAGGTGGCACCCAAGCCAGGCCTTGAACTTGAGGATTCTGAGAGGCAGAGCTCAGGGGGGATGGCATACCAGGTGTGAGAAATGGCCTGTGCACATTCACGGAGGCCGGAACTGCAAAGTCAAGGTTTATAAAGAGTAGTTCATGTTGTTCAGTCACGTCCAACTCTCCATGACCACATTCAGGGTTTTGTAGGCAAAGATACCGGAGCATTTTGCCATTCCCTTCTCTAGCTCATTTTGCAGATGAGGAAGCTGAGGACAACAGAGTGAAGCAACTTGCCCAGGCTCACACAGCTAGTAAGTGTCAGAGGCTGGATTTGAACTCATGAAGATGACTTTTCCTGACTCCAGGCCTATGCACTCTTACTCTATTCATGATGGAGCCCCACAACATTAGAGTTGTCCAAAAAGTAGAATGGATTCCCTTGAGAGTTCATAGAGGATCAAAGAATTAGAGCTGGAAGGAAGCTCGGATGCCATCTGGTCCCACCAACTCATCTTACAGGTGGGGAAACTGAGGCTCAGAGAAATGAAGGGACTTGCCTAAGACCACACAGGTTGTGTCAGAGGTAGGATTTGAACCTGGGTCCTCTGACTCCAGAGGCATCTTAGTAGACATCCTCTATTCTGTCCCCATCTCATTTTGATTTTTTAACCAGAACCTGTGGTTTCCTCCATGGAGGGAGTCCCCAGTGATCCATTCCTTCCACCAGTGCAGACTGACACTTAGGCAATTGTATGAGAGCACCAAGAGGTTGAGCACCTCGCCAAGGGTCACACAGATGGCTGGTTGGAGGTCTTTCAGACCCTGGTCCAGCTTTTATAAAGATCTGGCTTTAATTTTACAAGTGAGGTAAAGTAACCCAATGGAGTGGTTTGCCCAAGGTCACCTAGGAACTCATGTAAGCTTTTGTTCTTGTAGGTAATTTGGATTTATTTTTCTGTGCCGGTGTTGTTTCTTCTGATGGAATGTAGACAAAGGCTTCTTCCCTTATGTCTCTGTAGCCTTAGCTTCTGGCCCATAATAAGCGCTTAATAAATGCTCGATGAATGGGTGAAGTCAGGTTCTTTGACCCCAGATCCAGTGACTTTTCCACACTACCCGAACCACAGTCACCACCTGTAAAATGGGGAGAAGAACCACATTAAGCAGATAGTGGAATGTAGTGGACAGAGCACTGGTTTTCTAGTCAGAGGACCTGTGTTCAAATCCTGTCTGTGTGACCTTGGACAAGTCAGATAACTTTTAACTCATGTGTGACGTGAAAGGTTCCTTTCCAGCTGTAGATTTATGTATTATCCTATGAACACCTGCCCTGCCCCTCCCCAGGCTCATCATAAGGGTATTAGGAAGCCCGGCTATGTGAGTGCCCTTCATCACACAGGGAGTTATTACTGGAGACTCAAGTTGAAAGGCTGAGATGGGGAGACAGCTGGAGAGGAGAGAGGATGGTAATCAGGAAGGGGCTTGGTAGAAGGCCTCGAGTTCAAGATGGCTCCTGGCTTGGAGCTGTACGCTTGAAGGGCACTTACCGCAAGATGCGTTTTCCATCATAATCTGTTCTCTATGACTGTGGCGTCTCCCAGCTCCCACTGTCTCCTCAGCTCTTAGGCTCTGCCCTCTGACCCCATCACTGACATTTCTTGTCACTAAACACGACAAGGAGAAAACATTTCAAGGCCCCTCGGCATAAACAGAGTTTACAGAATTGCGTTCATCCCCCCCTCCCCACACTGGTATTCCCACCCTTAATTTTCACATTTAGTGCCCAAACTGAGTTTGCATGTATTAGCTGTTGTAAATCTTTCATAACAACGCCATGCAGCATGAATAATGCATCACAGGCCTGTATTAGTTTTCTGTCTCCTATCTTATTTATGACACAAAACGGGTGGGAATTTGCAAAAGTGGAATCTGGGCGCTGGGGTTCCTGGGTAATTGTATGCAAATTGGCGTGAGGACTGAGAGATTGACTGGGTTCCCGTAATACTGAGAAGCTGCCAGCCTGATGAGTCTGGGTGTTTGGACCACTGGAGCATGAGGGATCAAAGGTCCTATCGCTTGGGAACACTGTCTTCCCTGAACAATTTTGTCTTAATTTTTAGTATGGGATTTTCTTTTCTGTTTTTGGTTGTGGGAGAGTGGGGAGAAGTGTAGTTGTTTTTGAGGTTGGCAGGTAAAACTTGAGAAAATCAACTTTCTTGATATTGTGGGAATTGGGAGATTGCTGCTGCTCTTCTCTGACTGCCACTTTGTGACCCCATTTGAGATTTTCTTAGCAGAGATACTGGAGTGGTTTGCCATTTCCTGCTCCAGCTCATTTTTACAGTTGAGAAAACTGAGACAAACAGGGTGAAGTGACTTGCCCAGGGTCACACAGCTAGGAAGTGTCTGAGGCTGGATTTGAACTCAGATGGCCCTCTCCAGGGTCTTCCAGCTCTAGGGTGATGAATCAATGAAAAGTCATGGCAGTAAGTTCTCAGGGAGAAGGGAGTTTCCTGGCAGAAAGAGGGGCCCAAGTTAAATAGAAAGCACTTGGTGGCTTATTGTGGCATTGGTCTGAGGTCTCCCCAGACAAGTATGGGGATGGCTGTCACATTCTGATTCTGTTTTTAACTCAGGGTGATGCTGGACCCAGTTTGATCAGGGTCGTCAGAGCCAGTGGAGGTAATCAGGGCCAAGTGACTTGCCCAGGATCACACAGCTAGTAAGTGTCTGAGTTCAGATTTGAACTCAGGTTCTCATGACCCCAGGGCTAGTGCTCTATCCCCTGTGCCACCTAGCTGCCACCAATGATTAAATTTTCAATGCAAGCATCTACACAAATCAGCAAATGCTACAAATCAAGGCTTGAATTATTATGTTGTTAGTTGTCTAGACTTAAGGAAGTAATAGAGAAAATAATAATAAGAAAGACTAAAATTTAAAGTTGGAGAGCTGGTTGTTAAACGTTTTATCAGCATGCCCCTTTCTGAGACCTTCTGGAATATTGCATAGCATAAACAGGTAGAGAAGTGGATAGAACACTCGGCTTGGAGTCGGGAAGACCTGAGTTCAAATCTTGCCTCATTTGCTTACTAGCTGTGTGCCCCTGAATAATAATAACAACAACAATAACTAACACGAATGTATCACTTACTGTGTGCCGAGCACCGTGTTCAGTTTTCTTATCTATAAAATGAAGATATTAATAGCACCCTCTTCCAGGGTTATTGTGGGGATCAAATGAAGTTAATGTGTAAGAGCATTTTGCAAACCTTAAATGCTAAAAAAAATGCTATGATTATAATTGTTGTTATTTGATGATGATGATGACGACGATGATGATGATGATGATGACAATGACAATGATGATGATGACAACAATGATGATGACAATGATGACCATGATGATGATGACAATGACAATGATGACAACAATGACAGTGATGACAACGACGATGATGATGACGACGATGACGACGATGAAGATGATGACGACAATGATGATGATAACAATGACTACGAGATGATGATGACGATGATGACAATGACAATGACGATGATGACAATGACAATGACTTCTGGGTACTTTGGCACCAAATAAGACCAAAACTTTGGCATCTTCCAGGGGAGGGTGACCAGGTGGACAGGACAATGGAAACTCTGCCTCACCAGGATTTGTTGAAGGAAACAGAAATATTTGGCATGCAGGTAGGTGGCACAGTGCGTAGAATGCCAGGCCCAGAGTTGGGAAGATGTGAGTTCAAATCTAGCCTCAGGTACTTACTAGTTGTGTGGCCCTGAACAAGGCACTTCACCATGTTTGCCTCAGTTTACTCCTCTGTAAAATGAGCTGGAGAAGGAAATGATAAACCACTCCGGTATGTCTGCCAAGAAAATGTGCGTTTAGAGATGACATGGTGACCATCTTTCCACAGTTGTGGACTGTCATGTTGGATGGGCTTGTTCCACCTGGCGGAATGAGGCATTCTAGGTGGAAATAGCAAAGAAATAAATTGCCCCATGTTGCTCATGGGCCCACCCAGAGGTGGAAGGGACTTTTGAAGTCCAGAGAGGTTATCACTTGCCCATGGTCACCCAGGTGCTCTGACTCAACACCCAGAGCTGTCAAAATTAGTCCCGCTCAAAGCCACGACTGCTTGCTTCTGGAGGTAGCAGGTTTCCCTCTCCTAGAGGTCAGCTAGCCTCTGGGAGGTCCACATTACTCCCTTTATCTACGTTATCTCTTCTGATCCTCACAATTACCCTAGGAGGTAAGGTGCTATCATTATTCCCATGATGCCAAGAGGCATGAGGTGTTTTGTCCAGGACCAGACAGCTAGGAAGTAACTGAGGATAGATTTGAATTCAGCTCCTCCTGATTCCAGGTCCAATGCCCTTTTCACTCTGCTGCCTATATGTAAAAAGAAGACATTCTACTGGATGTCGGTTTTGTCCCAGATGTTGTTGAGGGGGTTCATGTTCAGGTACAGCTTAAAGCAGACAACTGTCTTAGGTCCTTCTTCCCTCTGAGGTTTGGCGCTTCTCTGACGGAATTCAGTGCCCAGATGCCCCCAGCTGAAAGTTAAGGTCTTTGGGACATAACCCAAGTCGTCCCCTGACTCTGTGACCTTGTCCATGTCCATTTTTCATTTCTGGATCTTTCTTTCTTCTTTAGTCAAATGAAGGAACTGAGCTGCTTGGTTTCTGGGATCCTTACCAGCTCTAAATCCTGTCCTGGGGAGTAGAATAGAAGGGTTAAGTCTCAGCCCTTGGAAAGGATTAAAAAAATACATCTGTCTTCAGTCTCCTCCTTTGACAGAGGAGAAAACTGAGTCCCAGAGACCAAAAAATCACATGAAACACAAATAGAGTGGTGGGTGGAGGCTTCAGCCTAGCACCCCTGACTCCCAGCTCAGTGTTGTTCTAGGCAATTTCTGTATTTTGGTTTCTAAATGTCAAAGCTTCAAGGCCCTCAAAATTCTGATATCACTATGCCTATCTAACATGAATTCTTACCTCCTGAAAGAAGCCATAGGATGGTAGACCTTGGAGGGACTTTAGAACATGTCAGAGCTGGGAGGGCCCTTAGAACACAGGATGTCAGAGCTGGGAGGGTCCTTAGAACACAGGATGTCAGAGCTGGCAGGGCCCTTAGAACACAGGATGTCAGAGCTGGGAGGACCCTTAGAACACAGGATGTCAGAGCTGGGAGGGCTCTTAGAACACAGGATGTCAGAGCTGGGAGGGCCCTTAGAACACAGGATGTCAGAGCTGGCAGGGTCCTTAGAACGCAGGATGTCAGAGCTGGGAGGGCCCTTAGAACACAGGATGTCAGAGCTGGCAGGGTCCTTAGAACGCAGGATGTCAGAGCTGGGAGGGGCCTTAGAACCCAGGATGTCAGAGCTGGGAGGGCCCTTAGAACACAGGATGTCAGAGCTGGGAGGGCCCTTAGAATACAGGATGTCAGAGCTGGGAGGGCCCTTAGAACCCAGGATGTCAGCGCTGGGAGGGGCTTTAGTGGTTATTTAATCCAATCTTCTCATTTTGCTTATGCAGAAATAAAAAGTGGTTCAGACGCACTTGCCCAAAGTCACAGGGGCAGAAACAGAGCTGGGAATGTGACCCAGTTCCTCTCGTTTCAAACTCAGCTGTCTCCCTTATTCTGTCTTTCCCCCACTCCCTTCCCCTGGCCCCCATCAGATCAATCGAAAAAGAAAAGTTTCTGTGTGTATCTCAGGACATGAAATTCTTGTATTTTCTACTCTGGGACAGCCAGACCATTTGTGGCTTTCCTGTCCATCCCTTTGGCCTCCAGTGGTTCAGACTCCTGAGACAGCTTCCACTTTCTAACCAGACTGGGCTGGGGCTGCACTTTTGTTAACCCTGTTGTCATCTGGGGAAACAAAGTGCCTGGAACCATAATCCCCCTTCTGATAAATGATTATTCCTTCCACCTCTCACATGCCCCGACTAAGTGGGAAATAGAATGATTCTGCAAAACTGTGGCGTTTCTTCTGTTATGACTGATGCATCCGGGGCCTATGTAATCTGCAGCCTCAGCCTGTGATGGGGTTGATAACTCCCCCTCCGGTTAAGAGTATAAATAGGTTCTAAGCAGATGTTCTATGCGGGGGTGGAGGGGAAGGGGAGGGGTGACAGCTGGGAGGGACACACTTAGATTTTCACAACTGTGTTTGCTTAGACAAAGCGCCCAGGTGCTGCTTCCAGTGACTCCCCAAAAACACACAGAGAGTCTGGGAACATTCTTCCTGCTGGGAGTTTGGACAGCAACCTGGTCCATTAGCTTTTGTGTGAGGCTCATGATCAGTATGGTGCAGGGAACGGAGTGATGGGTTTGTAGGGATAGGGACTGAGCTTGGATCCCTCCTCTGCCTTTACTGGAGGGAGCTTGGAGTCTGTGAAGCCTGGGTTCAAGTCCTGCCTCAGACACTTACTAGCTGTGTGACTGGAGGTTTCCCTCAGTTCCCTCATCTGTAAAATGTTGATAATAATATACAGGGTTGTTGGGAGGGTCAAATGAGATCACATATGTAAAATGTTTGTCAACCCTGGCAAGCTTTACAGATACTTAGAACACAGGATGTCAGAGCTGGGAGGGCCCTTAGAACAGAGGATGTCAGAGCTGGGAGGTCGCTTAGAACACAGGATGTCAGAGCTGGGAGGGCCCTTAGAACAGAGGATGTCAGAGCTGGGAGGGGCCTTAGAACACAAGAACCAGGAGAGAGGTGGCTAAAAAAGGGAGAGGGGCCACAGACAAAATGGGAAATGAGGAAGAAAGAGGAGGAAATTCACTGAATAACCTCGGAGGGAGTGAGGTTCCTATCTCTGGCAGTCCTTAAGTTCCCTTTCTGGTGGTCTCCAAGGTGACGGCCAGCTCTGGGATTCTGTGGCTGATTTTGAACTCTAATGAAAAGAGATAAATTCAGAGCTATGAGACTTACACCATGATTGTGTAATATATGTTGTATACGTCTATATGTGTATATATATGTGTTCACACACACACACACACACACACACACACACACACACACACACACTGATGTCCAGTTAAAGTTTTTTATAAAGATGTTTGCAGCCCCTCTGCCTCTCTAGCTGAGGCTTTGGAGCTCTCATTAAAAACCCCATCCTCAAAGGCTAAAAACCTAGAGTTGTGCTGTGGAGGTCAGATTAGTGTAACGAAAATCTGGCCCCGACCACTTGGTCTCTCTTCCTGCTGGGTGGCCTCCCTTCTAACCCACCACCCTTTATTTAAGGCAGTTTTCATCCTCTCAGTTGGAGTAGAGGAGGTGGTCATGGGAAGGGAAGGGCAGCCCCTGTGCCCGGACCATTGAGAGCCCCAGAAGATAAAGGAGAGCGTGTGTTGGGGCTGAGTGTGATACTCAGGGATTTGGAGTCACTGAGACAGCTGCAAACCCCACCAGTGCTTTTCAGGTATCAACACAAGAGGTGAAATGCTATAGTGATTCTCATAATTGAAAAAAAAAACAAAAAAATAAATTAAATAGGACTAATGAGGGAAACATCAATATCTCACACTTTGAAATGTTTTGTATTTTTTTCATTACTTGTCACTTGTCCTCCCCTCCCCCACCTAAAAATAGGACTAATTTACTGATTAAAAAAAAAAGTCATTAAAAGACCAAGATAAAGTCTCATCTCTGCTGCCTCACTCCCTGTGCGTCACCCCCCCCCCCCCCCAAAGCCTTGCAAATAACTTTTTGTTAATAGGATGATCTTGGCAACTGTTCTGAGTGAAGGCTGGTGATCTTTTATTAAGATCTGATTCTTGATTTTCATTTAGCTCTGCTTTCTCATCCTGCCCAGAACCCAGGCTGGATAAGGGTGTCTTGTGTTGGGCCATCTGCCTCGGAATATTAAACCACAGGATGCCAGAGCTGGGAGATGCCTTGGTGCAGACAAGGGCGAGTCTGAAAGAGACCTGGGAGAGGAACTAGGGTGATGCTCGCGTTTGGGAGAGAGAATCCACGGCAGAGGGGACTGTGGCCTTGACTTGATGGGGAGGCAGACAGAGAAGTGGCAAATGGGCCACTTGGTCTACACATCAGCGAAACGAGGCAATGCTGACCTTTGCAGCTCTGACATTCGCTTTTCTAATGCCCCTCTGCCAATGACATTCTGTGCTCCAAGGGTCCCCCCCCCAGCTCTGGCATCATGGGTTCTAGGGCCCTCCCAGCTCTGACATCCTGTGTTCTAGGGCCCTCCCAGCTCTGACATCCTGTGTTCTAAGGGCCCTCCCAGCTCTGACATCCAGTGCTGTAAGGGCCCTCCCAGCTCTGACATCCTGTGTTTTAAGGGTCCTCCCAGCTCTGACATCCTGTGTTCTAGGGCCCTCCCAGCTCTGATATTCTGTGTTCTAAGGGCCCTCCCAGCTCTGACATCCAGTGCTCTAAGGGCCCTCCCAGCTCTGACATCCTGTGTTCTAAGGGTCCTCCCAGCTCTGACATCCTGTGTTCTAAGGG
>CM053588.1:51198854-51229393 GCA_028646515.1 Pseudochirops corinnae
AGGAAGGGAGGGAGGGAGGGAGGGAGGGAGGAAGGAGATGGAAGAGAAAAGGCAAGAGAATGGAGAAAGGAAGAGGAAGAAGAAAGGGAATGGGAAGGGGAAGAAAAGGGAGGGAGAAAAGCAAATGTTTTCACAGGACCTCTGTGCCAGGCACTGTGCTAAGCGCCTTTACAAATATTACTTCATTTTATCCTCACAATTCCCCAGGGAAGCAGGGGCTGTGGTTATCTCCATTATCTAGTGTAAGAGACTGAGGGAACCTGAGATGAAGCCACACACCCAGTGTCAGAGGCTGGCTTGCTCTTAGGTGCAGCCTCTACCCACTGTACCACCAAGTGCCTCTTAAGAGAGAGGTAAAAACAAGCCCCATCCTCAAGGAGCTCACCTTCTATTTCTTCTCCTAGAGACATGCAACATGTTCACAGGTGGTAAGTGCAGATTATAGACAGAATAAATCTAAGGGTACTGGAGCCTAGGAGGAGGGCACCTGGCAGTGCGGGCCTCAGACAAGGACTCTTGTGGGGTGGGGCCCTTGAGCCGCTGATGATCCTCAAGACCCCTTCCAGCTCTAAATCCCAGGATGTGAAGGAGAGAGTTGTAGGAAGAAGAGGGTTAACTGAGAGAACAGGCAAACCCTGGCCCAGTGCCTCACCAGTGCCCAAGCAAGGGAGTCTGGCCTGCAGCTTGATGTGAATGAGACCAGGACCCACATCATTAAGTAAACGGAAGATGGCTTCAGCGTGCATGTCATGGCTGCAGGTGATGGTGCAGAAACAAACATTTTTTTTCCTCCATGATAATGTACAGCTTGGTCGCAGCTGGAATAATGGCCTGTGTGTGTATATATAGCTCTTTACACAGGATCTGAAAAAAGAATAAAATGAAACTAGGGAAGAGCCAAAAAAGGGGAAGAAGCAGAGGAATAGGGGAAGAGGAAAAGTGGGGGCAGGGTGCATGCAGCCAAGAAGCCAGGGCAGTTGAGCTTAGAGGGTCAGGAGGTAGCAACTCCCACTAATAGCTCCACTGAGGACATCAACCTCTTTACCATTCTGAGGCTGCCTATGGTGACAGATAAGATCAATGGGGTTGGGGGGACTATTCCTTAATCCCGGGCAGGGATGGGGAGCGGAGCTTGCAGCGTAGAGGTCACATGTGGTCCTCTCGGTCTTCAAGTGCGGCCCCAGTAAGAACTAGGAGTCAGGAAGTCTTGGGTTCAAAGCAGCTATGCAACCTTGGGTGAATGACTTAACCTCTGCAAGCTTCATTTTCCCCAGCCGTAAAACTGAGATAATTAAGAGCACCTCCAAATGAACTAACCTACGTAAAGCACTTTGAGAACCTTCAAAATGCTACATAACTGCTAGCTATTACTAGCTGCATGACTTTGAGCAAGTCACCTAATCGTTCTCTTCCTTGGTTTCCCCAATTATAAGTGGCTTAGTCTCAATGGCCTTTAAGGATGCTTCCAGTTCTAGATCCATGATTCCATGGAGAGATCAAGAACCAGGTGTTTGTTCTTCGTTGTCGAAGAGGTCCATGGCATCAGGGAGATGCAGTTGACTTGGATTTGAGTGAAGGAGGGCTGTGCAAGGTCACCAGGCTCACCCAGAGTCATCTGGGTCCAGTAGCCAGATATTCATCAGGATGCTTAGAGATGGCCCAGGATGCATTAGGAGACTGTGGCCTTTTGGCTAAGGCCTTTTCAGGAACTCACTTAGAGTGAGGTAACCCCCATTCAGTGAATAAGCCTCTTTAAGAACTGAGTCAAGGAAAGGCCCCTTTAATTAGAAAAAGAAAAAAAAATCAAGCTGGGAGGGCAGGCCTGATCAGTCAGCTGTCCTAGAAGTAGAACAGTCAGGATGAAAGTACGAGATGTCCTTGGCTTGCAGGAATGGTCCCTCTGGTTTAGGAGATTTCCTCAGTTGCCTCGCAGTGGCATGGCCATGAACCTGGGCTCCCAAAGACTACACCAGGGGAACACAAGCCATAGCAGATCCCACTGAGCTGGAAGGCCTTCAGACAGACACACTAGGATGGATTTCAGATCTTTCATCTGAGATTCAGCCACAAAGTTTATTATTATTATTATTATTATTATTATTATTATTATTATTATTATAATTATTATTGTTATTTTTGCTATAGCACCTTGAAAAGTGAGTTACTAAGGCATGGAAAGGGCTGCAATCTCCACCTGTGGAGGAGTAGCCCCATGGACAAAATCATGGATCTTTCAGAGTATTGACGTGGCTCTCTGCACAGTGAATACATAAAGGGCAAGGATGCTTCTGTATTTTTTAGAAGTAGAAGGTTGTAGAGGCAGCAATTTATAACCGCCTTGAGACAATTGGATCTGTGTCTGAGCAAAGAGCGATATTGCCTCTAAAAGTAATTTTAACTTTGTTTTCCATTCTCTCCTAGTCCTTCCATTCCCTCACCTCTATTCATTGATCTGATGCACTTTTGTATGGTCCTCTCTGAGTACACACACACACACACACACACACACACACACAAGCACACACACACATACATACACACACGCATGCACACAGAGAGCCTTAGCAAATCAAACAGCACAGAGTATAGCAGAGAGGACAATGGACCTGGAGCCAGAAAGACCAGAGATCAAATCCTGACTCAGATGATCCCAAATTAGGTGACTTTAGGCAGATCATTTAACAGCTCTGTGCCTCAGTTTCCCATCTGTAAAATGAGAGGGAGGGACTCAATTGCCTTCCAGTTCTCTATCCATGAGTCTATGATCCTAGCATGTGGACATGGAAAGAGAATAATGTAAATATCCTGCCTTTATTTAGCCTTCTTGTCTCCCTGACTTGAGGTTCTCCCAAAGGTTCACATTGATGCTTATGAGGGTGGTGTTGATAGGAGTGATAGTGCAAATTCTGGTCATGACTATGATGACAATGGCATCAGAAATGATGGAGGTGATGGGGATGATGAAGATGGCAGCAAAGGGGCCAGTTGTGACAATGATGCTAATGAAAATGACAATGAGTGTGAGGATGACGATAATGGCAGTGACTTCCATGAAAATGGTTGTGATAATGAGGATAATGGTAAAGATAGAAATGATAAATGTGACATTGGTGGTGACAGTGGTGGTGAAAATGATCAGAATGATGGTGATGACAGTGATAGTGAAGATGACTGAGATGGTGGTGATGAAGATGGAGGTGAAGGTGAGGGTGATGATGGTGATGGTGATTGTGGTGAAAATGACTATGGTATAATTATGCACAAAGAAGGGGAATGTGATAATGATGGCTATAATGAAGATTCAGTGATAATGATAATTGCAAGGTAGATGAAGACAGAAGTGATTATCTTGAATGGATGAATGATGAGAATGATGGCAATGATGCCAAGAGTGTTGAAGATGGCATTAAGGATGATGGAGATTGTGATGGTAGTGATGGAGATGACAGTGCTGATAATGGTGATGATGATGATGATGATGATGGTGGTGGTGGTGATGATGATGATGATGATGGTGGTGGTGGTGGTGGGTTATTTGTATCACCAGCAGTATATGGAAAGCAATAAGCATGGCAATGCAATGTAAAGCAAAAGCAGACTTTTATGAAACAGTGTCAGAGGCCACAGATGAAGGTCTGCATGAGGCCTAAAACTCCTTGGACAAATTCTACTATCTATAATGCAAGAACCTTGGCTGCCTTTGACATTGTTCAGCATCTTCACTTTGAACCCACTCATCAATGCTCTAGGATGCCTCCCTCTATGTGTTTTCTTCTCACTTCCGTCTCACAGAATCTCTTAACTCTACCAAGACTCATACGAAACAATGCTTTCTATATAAAGCATTTCATGATTCCACTACCCCCAGCCACTAGTTCTCTCCCTTCCAAAACTACCTTTTGTATTTATTCTGTACATATTTGTATACTTCCATATTATATTTACTGATAGAACATAAGGTCATTTATGGTAGGGACTATTCCATTTTTGACTTTGCATTGCCAGCACTTAAAATGGTACCTTAAAATGGCACATTTAATAAATGAATAGGGTGCTGGACGTAGAGTCAACCAGACCTGACATCAAACCTAGTTTCAAAAACTTACTAGCTGGGTGACCCTGGACAAGTCACTTGATCTCTATCTGCCTCAGTTTTCTCCTCTATGAAATGAGATAATAACATCTACCTCACAGGGTTGTGATGAGGATAAAATGAGGTATTTGTCAATTTGGGGGGGTGTTGCAAAACTTTAAAGCACTATATAAATACTAGCAATTATTATGTGCTGTCTCCCCAATTAGAATAAGACCTGATGGAAGTAAGTACTATCTCAACTTTCTATTTGTATTTCAAATGTGCTGTAGTAGCATAGTACATTGGTGGTACTTAATAAATGATTATTGATTGACCATAGTAGGCTCATAATAAATGCTTGATGATTGACTGACTGACATGTATTATCTCATTTGTTTTCATTTGATGATGGTGATATGATGGCTAAAAAGAGAGTAGTGATGATGATGATGATGATGACGATAGCAATAAGGTTAATGGAAAATGGTCCTACTAACCTTAGCAAGGACAAAGACCATGGTGATGGAGTAAATGATGATGAAAGTGAAGCCAACAATGGGAAATGGTGTAATCCAATGGGGATGAAGATAATGACATGATGATGGCAGGAATGAAGATAGTGATGATGAAAATGATGGTAAAGATGGAGCTAACAAGGCAACAGGTTGAAGAAGGGAGAGGAGTTATTTGGAAAAGAGACTCTGGGGAATAGATCTGAGTAGTGTTTTAAAAAAACAATTTTGTGAGCAAAATAATAGAACTCGCTGCAACTAGAGTACAAGTGCCTGCAGCATGGTATGAGCAAGCTTGCCTCTCTCTTCTCCTCGGCCCCCAGCCCCTAGCCCACACCCCTCCCTCTTGTGCACTTAGGAGCATTGCGCTGTCATAAATGTTAAATGGAGCTTACCATCTTTAACGTAGGCGCCTTGAGCTGCATAAACAAGGTGGTAAAATTTAAAGGCGTGCCCAGATGGGATCCAAGGGGCCTCTGCTCCAGCATCAAGGCCGGCTGCTGAGCTAACGGTAGACAGAGATGGCTCCCATGGGCCACTGGATGGGGAGAGGCATTAGGGATCACTATGGACAGTCACTGGGAGGAGCTGAAGCAAAAGCAAGACTCTCCCCCAAATTTCACTGCCAGGTCTGTAAGGGAACAGGAAGATGTAGTATCCAAAATTTTCAGACGGTTATTCCTTTAAAATAAAAAAAATTAAATAAAGTGTATTTGATTTTAAATTGAAATCTATTCACATATTTTATCTTAGAAAAAAACCTAACAAACACATTCTACCAAAGGGTATCTCCTTTGTATACATTTTGCATTTACTTATATGTTAAAATATTACTTTTTCTGGTAGAATGTAAGCTCCTTAAGGGCAGAAACTCTGTCATTCTTCTCTCTGTACCCGCAGCACCTAGAATAGAGCCTGGCACTGGATGTGCTTGTCCTCTCACTCATTATTGTTTATGAACCAAGGCCAAGCCCCATCACCTTCCACACTAACAATGGCAGCCTCTCCCTTAGAGAGCTGGTTGGGTCTTCTGGATCCTCTGGAAGGAAGCCCTCTATGTGCCCAGTCGTTAGAAAGTGAACTGAAGGGGAAGATGGTGAAAATTGGGATGACCACAATGATGAAGATGTTTATAATGAGGAAGAGGCAATGATGATGAGCCCTGGTTTTCTTTGATAAATTTCACGTCTAATAAAAGAGAGGCCATGTAGTATTAGGGAGAGAGCTCAGTATTAAAAGGAGACCTGGGTTCAAGACACTTCCTAAGTAAGTCATTTCACACACACACACACACACACACACACACACACACACACACACACACCAGGCTCAGTTTGCTAATTTGTAAAATTAGTATGGTAATAATATTTGTACTACCCACCTTTCAGGGCTGCTTAGAGGAAATACTTGGCAAGCCTTAAAGCATTTATTAAGCACCTGTTGTGTACCAGGCATTATGCTAGGTGTTAGGAATAGAAAGAAAGTAAAAACAGGTCCCTTCCCTCAAGGAGCTCCCAGTCTGATGGAGGAGATGACATGCAGACAACTAGGTGCATACAAGATATATACAGTAAATGTGAATAGAAGGCATTCTCAGAAGGAAGGCATTGCTCACTCCTAGCCTATGACTCCCTTTAGACCACTTCTCCACCTCTAGTCTGGCAATCTTCTCATGCTATCACAGCCTCCATCCCCTCAACCTCCTCCTCCAATTGGTGAATTCCTCCCCAAACCTCCATTGCAGGAAACACACACATTAGCCACGTTCACTTCTAACGCAACTTGGAATCCGACTCCCTGGGCTTCTTTCCACTTTAATCCCTTATAAGTACTCCTACCCTTTTCACGTCCGTTTTATATGTCATCTTCTCTCATCAGAAAGTAAGCTCCCTGCGGGCAAGAGCTGTCTTTCTTTCTGTTTATATTTTCAGCATTTACTTAACACAGTGCCTGGCACAAGATAAGTGCTTAATAAATGTTTTCTCTCTCTCTCTTTCTCTCTCTCTGTCTGTCTCTTTCTCTCTTTGTCTGTCTCTGTCTCTCTGTCTCTCTCTCTGTCTCTGTCTCTCTCTCTCTCTCTGTCTCTCTCCCTTTCCCTTTCTCTCTCTCTGTGTCTCTCTCTCTGTGTCTCTCTCTGTGTCTCTCTCTGTCTCTGTCTCTGTCTCTCTCTCTGTCTCTGTCTCTCTCTGTCTCTCGCTTTCTCTCTCTCTCTCTCTGTCTCTCTCTGTCTCTCTGTCTCTCTCTGTCTCTCTCTCTGTCTCTGTCTCTCTCTGTCTCTCTTTCTCTCTCTCTCTCTCTGTCTCTCTCTGTCTCTCTGTCTCTCTCTGTCTCTCTCTCTCTCTGTCTCTCTCTCTCTCTCTCTCTCTCTCTTTCTCCTCTGCTTTCTCTCTTTATCTAACTCCATCAATCCTGCACATAGTAAACACCTTCCATACACCAACCAGGCACTATGCAAGGTGTAGCCAAACAGCACTGTAAGAAAAGGATTGACTCAAGAATCAGAAGAATTAATGGTGAAGCCCACTTTCTTGGGGGAATGACTTCATCAAGCCAGTGGGGTATAAAGAGAAGCATCCAATGCAGACTGCAAAACTCCAGAGTGCTATTGATCCAGATGAAAATTAAATTGGGAAATGTTTAACAAAACAAATAAAATAAAGCATAGATTATGTTAATTCGTGATTTTCTCAGTCAGTATATACCTATACAAGGATCTGTTTTGATTTGGATTCAGAGGACCTGGGTTCAAGCCCCAGCCTTGCTACTTACCAATTATATGACCTTAGGCCAGTCATTACACTTTTTTTCAGATATTATTTTTGGAGAACTTTAAAAAATACTTTTAGCTTTCAACATTCACTTTTATAAGATTTTGAGTTTTAAATGTTCTCCTTCCCCCCTCCCCAAGACAGCATGCAATCTGATGTAGGATATCTATCTATCTATATCTATATAACATATTTCCACATTAGTCATGTTGTGAAAGAAAATTCAGAACCAAAGGGAAAAATCATAAGAAAGAGGGGGAAAAAACAACAGAGATTCTTCGATCTTCATTCAGACTCCATAGTTCTTTCTCTGGATGCAGATAGCATTTTCCATCATGGTCCACTGGAAAGAGTCAAGTCTATCAAAGTTCATCATTGCTCAATGTGGCTGCTACTATGTACAGTGTTCTCCTGGTTCTGCTTACTTCACTCGGCATCAGTTCACATATATTTTTCCAGATTTTTCTGAAATCTGCCTGCTCACCACATCTTATAGCACATTAGTATTCCATTACGTTTATATACTGCAGCCTGTTTAGTCATTCCCTAATTGATGGGTATCCCTTCAATTTCCAATTCTTTGCTACCACAAAAAGAGCTGCTATCAATGTTTTTGTACATATGGGTCCTTTTCCCTCTTCTATGATCTCTTTGGGATACAGACCTAGCAGTGGAATTGCTGGGTCAAAGGGCATGCACAGTTTTATAGCCCTTTGGACATAGTTCCAAATTGCTCTCCAGAATGGTTGGATGAGTTCACAATTCCACCAACAATGCATTAGCGTCCCAAAACATTTATCATTGTCCTTTGTTGTCATATCAGCCAACATGATAGGTGTGAGGTGGGACCTTAGAGATGTTTTAATTTGCATTTCTCTAATCAATAGTGATTTAGAGTATTTTGTCATGTGCAAGTCGTTCCACTTTGCTGGACTTTGGTGCCTTCTCTGCCAAATGAAGGTGTCAGACGAGATGTTCTCTAAATCCAATCATCTCTCAGCCCCAGAAAGGTCCAAATGCTTCCTGTGTCTTCATGTGTCTCTTCAAGGGCCAGAGAGACTTCTAAATAATAGATTTATAATTAATTGTGAAGGAGAGCCAGGAACACACCCTCCACCAAAACATGCCCTGTCAAGAGATAGAATGCCAGGCTGGAGAGAATCCATGTGTCTGGGGGTACAGATTGGATATCGTCAATGTGGCATTATCTCCTCAAATGCTCTCGTTGTAGGACAGTCCCATCCCATAAAATGTTTTCTTTGTTGTTGTTTTTCAGTCATGTCCAACTCTTCGTGACCCAATTTGGGGTTTTCTTGGCAAAGTTCCTAGAGTGGTTTGTCATTACCTCCTCCAACTCATTTTACAGATGAGGAAACTGAGGCAAACAGGGTTAAGTGACTTGCCCAGGGTCACACAGCTAGGAAGCATCTGAGGCCAGATTTGAACTCAGGAAGATGAGTCTTCCTAACTCCCGGCCCAGTACTCTATGCCCTATGGTGCCACCTAGCTGCCCTGGATGTCTTCTAGCCTTCTTTCTCTTATAACTCAGCTTATGACCTTTTGCTTCCAGAAGGATGTGGCTTCTCTGGGAATAGGACTTATGGCTTAGCCTCAGCCCACAGGGCAGTTTCCCTTACATCTGGGGCTCAAACCCACTTTGCTCACCTAAAAATGGCACTCTAAGAAGCACTGAAGGAATCAAGAGTGGAAAAAGTTTAAGAAGCCCTACTCTAACCCACTAATTCATTCCAACAACCATTAACAAAGCTATGTGCCAAGCACTGTGGCAGGTGTTATGGATACAAAGACAAAATTCAAACACCCTAATCATCAAGGAGTTCATATCCCATTGAGTTTCAGAGCTATAACTGGGAATGTTTGCCCTCCCAAAGCAACAAGCACAAATGCAGCATCAAGATTCGAGGACAGTCTTTTGTGGATGGGAAAATGGTAGATCAGAACTAGGAGGAGAGGACTGGGGAATGAATTACAAGACAGAACCAGATCGGGGAGGAACACACTTCTTCTTTGAACTAATTATTCTTGCAAACTTGAAGCTAAGATCAGCTGTCTCAAATGTTGTCAGCACCCTCTAAGTAGTGATGCTCCGGAGCAAACCCCAGCCACCCCACCCCGTTACAGCCTGCCCAGGTGGAATATAGAATTTCAACTGATAAATAAGTACAGTATACTTTGTAGATTCCCCACTATGATCTCTTAGCAATAGAATGTCAGAGTTTTCCAACGAAGAAAGGACAAGCAGGGGCAGTCCCCTAAGAATACATTTCCCACAGTTGGAGAGTTGAGAGGATAGGCCACAGATGGAAGGTTAATTAAACCAATCTGGGGCCTTCTAGCTCAAGGCCAGATCAACCACTGAGTTGCATCTCAAGCATGGACAGAAGAGTTCTGTAGTGGAAAGCAGTCCCTGTCTCTAAGACACTGTGGCAACTCTCCCCATTACTATCTTAGTGATGTCGGGATTGGGTCTCTGGGTCTCGTTTTACTCATCTGTTAAGTGAGGGAGGTGGTCAGACAGCCTTGAAGACCCCTTTCAGTTCTAGCTCAGTCATTCCATAACACCAAAGAGGGAGGGGATGAGGTTAGAATGAAGAGCTTTCCAGTGCTGAGGGGCATTGAGAAGTCTGCCTCATGCACCCATCCCAGAAGCCATCCAAAGGCACAGGGATGGACAAGCTGGCTTGCTCTGTTCCAGGGGATCCCAGGGCAGAAGGAGTCAAGTTTACTCTGGGTCCCCACTTCACCCCAAATGTATTCTTACAGCAAACCAACTGCTCCCACCTTATTAGCCAACCCAAACATGGCCCTGGGAAATGTCTTAATTAGATGGCTGCACTGGCTAAAGTAAATTAATTTGATAAAGATAATCAAGTTCACCAGAGCAGAGCTAACCACGTTGCTGAGAGCAGCTGCTGCTTGGGATTGGTTCTGGGAAGCAGGACTTAGAGGAGTCTGGTTTGGAGGTGGGGGAAAGACTTTCTAGGGCATGTGGGGGTCATATCTCTCATTCCTCCAATGACTTTCCCTCCCACATCCATCACAGACAAATGCAGAGGGCTTCAGTGTGGTACAGAGGGAGAGGGGTGGGGATGGGGGAAACAAGCATTTATTAATTTATTAATTGCCGTGCCAGCCACCGTTCTAAGCACCTTACAGAAATTATCTCATCCGATCCTCACAACAATGCAGAGATCAGAAGACCTTGGGACCTCAAACCCTACTTCTGATGCTTATCTATGAGACCTTCATCATGGCTCAACCTCCCCGGCCTCTAGTTTCTACCTTGGGAACATAAAGAAGGTGATACAACAATAGAGTGCCAGCCTTGGAGCTAGGATGGCATGAGTTCAAATCTTGCCCCAGACACCTAGTAATTGTATGTTTGTTGCTGTTGTTCAGTGGTTTCAGTCGTGTCTGACTCTTCAAGACCCCATTTGGGGTTTTCTTAGCAAAGATACTGGAGTGATTTGCCATTTCCTTCTCCAACACATTTTACAGTTGAGAAAACTGAAGAAATAGGGCTAAGTGACTTGCTTAAAGTCACACAGCTAGTATCTGAGGCCCTGAGGCCAGATCTGAATTCATCAGTATGAGTGTTCCTGATTCCAAGCCTAGTGCTCCATGTACCATGGCGCCCCTAGCTGCCCAGTTGTGTGACTCTGGGCATCTAAAAAATGACAGAGTTAGGCTTAATGGTCTCTGAGATCTCATCCAGCTCTAGAGCTACCATCTTTTATAGAAGAGGAGAGAGGTAAGCATAGGGAGTGGGGCTTGTACTGTCTATTCTACACATTTTCAAGGAGCATGGAGTGCCCTGACCTCACTTAGTATTTTTCCTTCTAGAAATTACCTTAATTTGATGTTATCAGCATATATATTAAATGCACCAGCAACATGTCATCTCCTTGGGGGGGGAGGAGGTACCTTTTTCCTTCTTGTCATTATATACCAAGCACCAAGCAAAGTACCTGCATATAGTTGGCACTTAATAAATGCTTATGGAATTGAACACTGCAGGGTGGTAAATAGAGCCCTGTAGTAGGATGCAAAGCCCTCAGTTCTACTTCTGTGCCTTTAAAAAGGAAAGTGCCCTTGTCTACACATCCATTTCCTTATCTGTCAAGTAAAGGAGCTGGGTATCTATTGATCTGTCCAGCTCTGTTGCTGTCCAGTTCATCCTCTGGGACTCCTCTGGCTTTGATTTGAGAGTTGGTAAAGGGGTTCCAACAAGGAACCCTGTTTATGACAAGAGCTGTGCACCATCTCCTAAGAAGACACACCGATGGGGGCTCAAAGGGCAGCAGAAGGATTTAAGGAGGATTGTGATGAAGCCTGGGACAAAGGGGCTCCCTGGCCTCCATCTGAAGCTTAATTAGCAATAAGTATAACCTGAATCTCCCCCAATGCCCAACTGGAGAAGTTCCCAGAGAAGCAGGATGCTGTAGTGGAAAGCTTGGTAGAACCAACAAGGACCATATGACCCAGGGTCATCATAGTCATAACATGTCAGTTTGGAAAAGCATCTTGGAGACCAGCTGTAGGACTGGTTTTACCTTTCTTTGTATCCTAGCAGAGTACATGGCATGAAAGAAGCACTCAATCAAGATTTGTTCATTGACCGCCTGATTGGCCTTGGATGAATCACTTCTCTGGGCCTTGATTTCCTCCTTTGTAAAATGAAGGGATTGGATTAGATGTCCCATCAGGTTATAAATCCTGCAGATCTTTGAGGATTTCTGATCTCCCAGCACCCAGAGGTGACAACTGCTGATTGACTGAGAAACCAAATGGGGATAATACTAAGGATTGTTGGGGGTTTGTTTTGGGTTTACCCCCCTGCACAGACAATAAATGCATGTTGTTTAATTAGGAAAATATTATCTAATTGGTATAATCTGGTCATATTCCCTTTTTGACAGTCACTTATATGCAGTCCCATTTCAAGCTTGAATTGTCAGGAATATCAAGCTAATAATTGAAATATCAAAAACCAAAAAAAGTCCAATCAGACTAATCAGAGGATCCCATTAGATGAGTTAATGGCTTGGGGGGAAAAGAATTTGATTCTCCTGCCTTCTTCTGGCCCTCAACAAGGTTTCAGATGGAGACATGGAAGGAACTTTATGGATCACTGCTTCCAACCTTCTTCATTTTACAGCAGGGGAAACTGAGGCCCAGAAAAGAGAAGTGAAATGCCTGAGGAGGTAGAGTCAGAATTTGAACTCAGGTCCTCTGAGTCTAAAGTCAATGCTTTTTCTGCTACAACAAGATGCCCTCTTCCAGAATCCTTTCTGACTTCCTCTAGGATGGGGGGAATCGAGGTCATTCTCTCTCTCAGACTTGGGACTCCCTGAGGACAGGGGCTATGTCTCTCCCACTCCATAGTGGGCTCCCTGAGGGCAGAATGAATTGGATTCCCTCTTTCCTTCCAAGCATTCCCAGGTACAGGACCTTGGGCCTTTCTCTCTCTTTCCCTCGTGCTCCGTTGCCATGGTGCCGTTTCCATGGTTACCAGGCCACGCTGGGGGAAAGCACTGGAGTGGGGGTGGGGTGGGGTGATCATATACACCTGGGATGATGCTGAGAGGCAAAACTAAGTAGAAAAAGGAAAAGGAAGGGGACCAGAGACTGGTTTACAGAGGAGGGAAAGGAGGAGCCCTAGATTTCCAGTCTGAGGACCTCAATTCCAAACTCACTTCTGTTCCAAGTCACCTGGGTGACCTTAGGCAAGTCCCTTGCCCTCTCCAGGTTTTAGTTTCTTCATCTCCCAAATGAAGGGACTGGACTAGCTCTGAGGTCCCTTCCAGCTCTAGAGCAATGATCCTATGCCTGGACAATCTGAGAAACCTCAGATCTCAATCCTATGATCCTGAGCCCACCTGCAGTCCTGGGGGCTCTGTGAGGACAGAAGAGAGACAGTGAGCAGTATATGAACACGGAGCAGGGGGTGCTTCCTCCAGCCTCCCCACTTGCCAGTTTCCAGTCTCATAAGAATATCTCCCATAATCCTGGCAGGCGGGTACAATGGATGGCACACCAACACGAGAGAAAAGGACTCCATATGTGGTCCGGTGGATAGAGAACTGGGCTTGGAATCAGGAAGACCTGAGTTCAAATGTGGCTTCAGACATTTACTAGCTGTGTGACCCTATGAAAGTCACTTAAACCCCCCTGCCTGAGTTTCCTCATCTGAAAAGCGGGGATCATAATAGCACCTACTTCCCCAGGGTTATTGTGAAGATCAAATAAGATTGCATATTTAAAATGTTCTGTAAACCTTAAAGCACTATATTATTAGCTCATCTGAGACCAGGCTTAGCCAGTGTCATTGGCTGTATTACCTTAAGCTAGTCATTTCTGCCTTTCTCTAGTGATTATCTCCAGTTTACCCTGCACATCTCTTGTTTGTATGTAGTTCCGCTTGCTGACTCCTTCGTTAGACTGGGAGCTCCTTGAGGGCAAGAATTGTCTTTTCCCTTTCTTTGTATTCTCAGGATTTACCACAATGCCTGGCATGTAGTAAATAATTGAAAAATGCTTATTTTCTGATGTATTGAATTTGGTTCTTGTGGGGAATGCCCCCAAATTTGCAACTGAAAGGCATCATTTCCCCCACCCCACCCCTCCCACTGAAACTTGACCTCAGCCTCCTGGAAACTCCTCCCTATAATCCGAGGGGGTGGGCCCTACTGACCCCCTTATATACATCTCCCTATCCTTGGCTCCAAAATTGTGCCAATTTTAGTGGCTCAAAAATTCTGAAGTCTGGCAAAGGCCCTCTTCTGCAATGCAGGGAGCCATTAGCCCTGCTTAGAAAGTTGAGGCAAAGTCAAAGTAGCCCTAATGTACTCACTTCAATTTATACACACCGGATTTGGGCCTCTTGAACCTCACAGCTAGACAAACATGTAAATGTATGCAAATGAGGCACTGATTTATTTAAAGCTGCATGCAAATCCATGTCCCTGGATTTGTCTAAGGGGAAAAAAATTCTGGTCACCTTATTTTGCACAAACAACATAGCAGAGACTACATGTCTCTTCCTCAGAGCTAAATCTCATGGTCCCCCTTTGGGTTTAGCCCAGAAAGAATTCAAAGGAATCTTTGGTATTTTGGATTTTGAGCTGGGAAGGAGTTTTAGAGATCATCTAAGTCATTGGTCACATTTGACAGGTGAGGAAACTGAGGACTAGAGTCCCATAACTAGTACGCAGTAGAGAGAGGGTGACCACCTAGAGAACAGAACCCAGTGCCCAGTTCCACTCCAGACTTCAGTTTCACATCCTTCTCTATCAGTTCATTCACTCCTTTCTACTCACGGCTCGATGTCACAACGGGCCAGGACTCAGGAAGACCAGAGTTCAAATATAGATTCAGGCACTTATGTGACTCTGGGCAAGTCACTTTAACCTCTGTCTGCCTCAGTTTCCTTGACTGAAGAATTAGGATTAATAATAGGGATTGTTGTGAGGATCAAACGGGATTCACGTATTTGCAAAGCACTTGGAACATTGCCTGGAAAACAGTAGGTATTTAATAAATGCTTGTGTCTCCCCTCCTCTGCCCCCACCCCCAACGATCCTTAGGTATCATTCTTAGCTCTTACATAATGATTTGTGTTTCCAGCTTCCTTCCTTCTAGACTACTTGTTTCCCCTACTCCTATCATCCCTTCTCCCATTCCCCAAACTCTGCTCACTTCCTCCAGGAAGTCTTCCTTATTGATATTTACCTGATGTCAGCATCCTGCAGTATGGACAGAGAGATCTCTGATTTATACATTCCTGATTTTCATTTACCCCCTTTATACTTTGTGTCTATTCTGAGTATGGTCTATATTGGGGAAGTCCTGATTCCTTATGTAGAGGGTGATGGTCATGTGTGTGCGGCTCTAACGGAGGAAGGAACAAATATATCTCTAGCATCTCCTCCTTCTACCTTCCTCCAAGGGAAACTTTAATTCATGCCAGAAAGAAAAATTAGGACCAGCAACTGGCCACCGCTCTGAAGAGACAGAGTGACAGAGACAGAGACAGAGACAGACAGAGAGAGACAGAGACAGACAGAGACAGAGAGATAGAGACAGAGATAGACACAGAGAGAGAGACAGAGACAGAGACAAAGACAGAGAGAGACAGAGAGAGGAAAGAGGAGAGAGGAGAGAGGAGAGGGGGGAGAGAGAGACAGAGAGAGAGAGCGCGTCCTAGACTAGAGTTATATTGAGATGCTACTTTAAGTAGTATTGGTCTGGGGTATATGAATTTAAAGTTCTTGATTAAAGTCCTGATTGCTGTTTCTTAATGGAAGAAGAGAGACCCCAAGCTCTTTGTCTAAGACTACTCTCTTCCCACTAATACCAGTTCCACAATGAACACACATAGCAAATAGGAAAGAAATCCATTTATTCAAGACGATAGTGAAACAGAAATCAGAGAAAATATGCTTATGAACATACACACCAGATAATATAGAATGAAGGAGCTCTCCCATTGGGAGCAAGGTAACTCAATTCAAACGAGAGAGAGATTCCCAGACCTCACCTAAAGGGAAATTCCCTGAAGTCTCTAATGTCTAAGCTGGGAACAGAGATATAATTAAAGTTCTATTTCTCCCTTTATCAAGCTGAAGAAAGGTTGACAGTGAAAATCTTCTTTCTCAAAGCTAGAAGCAAGAAGAATGCAAAGACAACTGAGGACCCTGGAAAGACTGAGTGGTCCCAGGAGACTGAAAAGCCCTGGTCTCTTCTCTCTTGCTCTAGCCAACTCCAGCTACACACACACACACACACACACACACACACACACACACACACACACACACACACACACGCACACGCACACCACACATGCACACACACCTTGCAAAGGCACAGGGCATTGATATCCACCAATAATCCACCATATGCCAATGGACTTTGGAGTTCAGATTGCACTTTCAATCTACCTGCATTCCTACTGTTTATGCTCTATACTCACTCTCCAAAAATTCTTGGCAAAAACATACCTGCTGTTAGCTGTGGGTTTGGTTCAGGACTTGAGATGGAGACTCCTTCATAAATCACTAAGTCCTTAACTCTTCCTTTAGAGGCAAAGTTCTCCTGAATCTAAGTCTCCCAGATGGAGGACAGAGGAAGACAGAGGGAGAGTTGGGAGAGGGGGGGTCTTTATAGAGTACAGCCCTTTATTAGAAAGATCGCCTTCCTAGTAGAAAGAGCATAGGCAATAGAGTCAGCAAGACTTGGGATTCAAATTCTGATTCTGACACTAGTTCTAAGACCTTGAGCAAATGGCTTCACCTCCCCAAACCTCAGTTGCCTCATCTGTAGAATGGGATAATACCACTTGTAATACCTGCCACGATAGCAAAGCTCCTTAAGGACAGGACTGTTTTCTCTTTATACCCTCAGTGACTAAGCCTCTTAAGTTGCAAAGCAGAGGCCAACCTGCATTAATGGAGGGAGCTTCCTTACTGGGAATTTCCCATACCAACAAAATCACACGTTCAGGAAAAATAAATAAATTGACATCTCCAGTATCTTGCATACAGGAGGTGCTTAATAAATGCTCATGAAATGAATGAATACAAAAGAACTATTATTATTACAGGGGAAATTAAGGTGGTGCCCTAGTGCGCAGAGTGCTGGGCCTAGAGTCAGGAAAACTCATCTTCCTGAATTTCAGTCCAGCCTCAGACACTTAGTAGCTATTGACCCTGTGTAAATCACTTAATTAATCCTATTGGCCTCAGTTTCTTCATCTGTAAAATGGAGAAGGAAATATCAAACACTCCAGTATCTTTCCCAAATGGGCAAATGGGGCCATAAAGAGTCGTACATGACTGAACAGCAGTAACATTATTATTACGTATCTCACTGAAAGAAGCCTTCACATGAGATAAGTGCTTACTACCTTCTGAGGTGCTAGTTTTCTCTGAGTGGGGAGCTGAAATGAGTAATCACGACTAATCGGCCAAGATAAAGAAGCCTACCATGAACGAGCAACCCAGCGTCCTAGAATTCGTAGTGTGCCTGTGCTAGAAAGGCATCAGAGAGACCAGCGAGCCTTCATGTTACAGACGAGGAAGCCAAAGCTCAGAAGAAGTGACTTGCCCACAGTGGGTCAATGACAAAGTCATTGGGGACCAGAGCTCAGGTCTCCTGCGCTGCCTCTGGAAGGGGTTTTGTTGATGAGCAAGAAATGACAAGAAATAGCTCAGCTAATTACATTACTTTCCCTCAATTTTCACTTTCTCGCTACTCATTTTCTCCTTGAGAAGGTAGAAATAAGAAAGTGTATCATCTGTCTACACAATTCTGATTCTCTCAGCAGTATGTATTTGTGTTACAAATAACCTTACAAATGTTTTACAGGTTAAGATCTGGTCTCTCCCCGCAGATGAGGGACTCCTGAGGGCTCCCCGTCTCCTCCATCAGATTCTGTAAGGGCAGAGACCATGGCTCCCCCATCAGACAAGGAATTCCCTGAGTTCAGGGACCATCTCCTTCAATAGACTCTCTAAGGCATTGGTTCTCAACCTTCCTAATGCTGTGACCCTTTAATACCCTCATGTGGTGGTGACTCCCAACCATAAAATTATTTTCATTGCTACTTCATAACTGTAATTTTGCTACTGTTATGACTCTATCTGAAATGCAGGATATATTTTCATTGTTACAAATTGAACATAACCCACAGGTTGAGAACTGCTGCTCTCAGGGAAAGAACTGTGTCTTCTCCTCTCAGACTAGAGGCTTCCTCAGGGCAGGGACTGTTCCTCCCCTAAGACTCTCCAAGCACAGAGGCTGTGTCTACTCTATTTTATTGGGTCCTATGCAGGACTAGGGACTAGAAGGAGTAGTGACCATGCAGTCTGGATAGTAGGTGCCATCATTCCTGGCATTATCTGCCCTTTGTCAGTTGCTGACAAGCTTATAGAGTTGGGACACATCATTTATTACCAGTAATGACTGAGTCCTCTCTAACTTCAGTGCCCATGACGGTGGAGGCTAGAAAGCCTCTCCTCGTTGAATTAAGTCTTGGGATGTCCAGATTCCATGAGACCTGGGCCTGAATACAATAATCGTGTTAGAAGGCTGGAGAATTAGGGAGGAAGTATGATGGTCAATTTAACAGGCATTTGTTAAGAACTATGTAAACTGCTTAGAGGTACCAGGCATTGTGATTGTGCTAAGTGTTGGGAAAACAAAGGCAAAAACAGACAGCATGAAACAGTTATGTATATGCAAGATATTTACAGGGAAAACCAGAGGTAATCTCGGTGATGGTGGCAATGCTCTAAGGACTATTAAACCTAAATCTAAGGGTTCAAGGAGAATCCTGATGATCCAAGAGAAAGGAAAGGAACAAGCACCTGCTCTGTGCCAGGCACTGTGCCAAATGCGTTATAAATATTACCTCACTCAGTCATCCCAACAACCCTGGGAGATAGATGCCATTATGATCCCCCTTCTGTAGTTGAAAAAACTGAGGCAGACAGAGGCTCAATGACTTAACCCAGGTTACACATCTCGTCAGTGTCTGTGGCTGGATTTGAATTCAAGTTTTCCTGGCTCTAGACCCAACACTTTCCACTCTGTCACCTAGTTCCCCTGGGCTCAGCAAGGCAAATAAGAGCACGAGAAAGGCAGCCGAAGATCCTCCATATCGCCTTCTTCCACCAAGTGGAGAGACTATGGGGAATAACTGACTATTCTGTCTTAATTAAATACTCTGCTATTTCTTATGTGGCTCCTGGACAGTCTGTGAATAAGTGTAGCCTGGAAAGGGGACTTGAGTCATGGTTTGCATAATTGTGATTATCTAGACACTGCATCTGACCTCCAAGTATCAGGTGTTCCAGTTTTCCAGGGGACCTATGTCACTTGTGGGAATTCATTCTAGATTACTAAGGATGCTTATGGATTTGTGTTAGGAGTCAAGCTAAGGCTATGGACACTAGCCTTGCAGGGATATAGCAGATATGGGGAGGGCAGCAGTACACACGAATCTAAGCTACAGTGATATTTCGAAGTATAAAATGTTCATGCCAGTAGTTTACAAACTTGGGTTTTATTATTTATTATTGGAGCCTCCACACTGGGAGGGGAGGAGATACATTGAAGTGCTATGTTGGGGAGTTTTTTCTTCTCAGTGTCTAGGCTTTGATGTTTTGCAAGGTAAACTCTATTTTTTCTACTAGGCAAGTTGATTCAAGTCATATTGTCCCTCTGGGTATGAAAATGTCATTGCATTTTCTCATGTTTATTGTTGAAGTGATATCATATATTTTGCTGAAATAACTTTTATACAACAAAAGCAAAACTGTGTTGCCCTGTTGTGTGTTTGTGTGTGTGTGTGTGTGTGTGTGTGTGTGTAAGTGCCATGGTTGAAGTGTAAACAGAAACTGTGTCCATTCACTCTAAGTATTGGAGAACAGGCAGTCAATGATGCTTCTAGACTGAAGGAGAGAGGATGGGTGAAATATAGAATTGTACAGTGCAATGCAAAAAGTATGGGGGAGGGAGGAAGTGGGAGCCAAGTGTCATTGCTACCTGCCTGAGACAAATTGCTTGACCACTCTGGCCTTCAGTTTCCTCATCTGAAAAATGAAGAATTTGAACGAGAATGCTTCCAATAACCCCTTCAACTAGCTATAGATCTATAATTCCATGATGCTATGGCTAGATCCTCATTGGAAATTAGTGAGCTGTGGACCAGAGTGGGGGTACAGCATAGACCAGGAACCCACTGAATGAGAAGATTAATTTATGGGAAGCATTTTATGATGTGCTGTGGAGCCTCTGAATGGGGTAAGGGAGGCAACACTGAGCATTGAGAAAATCCTAGAGCAAGTATGTCATAATATTATATGAACTGCTTATGGTATCTCCCAAAGATATCATTGGCAAGAGGGGTGGGGGTTATATAGAAATTAATTACTAACTTCTGATAAATAGGAGCTGATAAGTAAGTTTAAGACCCTGATGATGAGAGTGGAATAGAGTGTGAATTTTGTGACAAGTGATTCCCCTTTCACTAGTCAATGAGTGACCCAGTGCCAGCTAAGGCATTATTCCCAATTGTCAGGGTACCATTTTCCAAAATGAGAGGGAAAAGACTCCTGGCTTCATATTAAGGTGGAAAGGCCCACCTCAATAATCAGTCACCAAAGAGTCAGTGCCTAAGAAGAATGTGTCACATTAGACCAACCCAAGGGATCAAGGAAGGGGTACAACTAGTGACTTTTTTCCACACCAAGGCCAGTCACAAAATTACAAAGTCCCAGGGAGCTCAGGAAGGGAGCTCAAAGGTCAGCTAGCCTAACATACCAGAGTAAGAATCTCCCCCCAAATGGTCATCTAGTCTTTGCTTAAAGATATCTTATTGAGAGGTAACTCATTACTTTCCAGGGCAGCCCAGTTAGTCCACCTTTGGATCCCTCTGACTACCAGATTACTTATTTATTCCCTAAACTTCTTTTTCAATATTGTTGAACAAACAATTATTAAATGCCTGTTATACAAAAGACTAGGGGCTAAGATTACAAAGACAAAAACAAAAGGATCCCTGTCCCCAATGAGCTTGCCTTCTATTGGAGGTACATGGGAAGGTGCAACATAAACAGATAAGTATATACAAAATATAGTGCAACTCTACCTCCCCACCATTGTTCCTAGTTCTGTTCTCTGAGGCCAAGCCGATAGCCCTTCAAATACTTGAAGACAACTAGTATGCCCCACACCAAAGTCTTTTCTCTGGGATAAATGTTCCAATTCCTTCCACTAGCTTTGATCTGTCAGGATCTCCAGTCTCTTTCATCATCCTGGTTGCCTTCTTCTGGATGCTTTGTTGTTCAAGTTGTTTCATTTGTGTCTAACTCTCTATGACCCCATTTGGGGTTTTCTTGGCAGAGATACTGAAGTGGTTTGCCATTTCCTTCCCCAGCTCATTTTACAGATGAGGAAACTGAGGCAAACAGCATGCTCTACTGCTTGTCAATGTCCTCTCTAAGATGTGGCACCCAGAACTCAGTGCCATATTTCAAATGTGGTCTATCCAGGGGTGAAAATAGTGGGACATTGACCTATCATGTTCTGGAGCCTATATCTCTCAATCCAGCCTAAGTTCACAAAGCTTTTGGTTTTCACATTATATTGTTGACTTATAATGAACTTGCTAACTAAAACCCCACATGAACTGTTATCTTGACCTACCTTTCCCATGTTGTACTTGTGAAGTGATTGTTTGAACCCGAGTAGAAGATTTTACATTTACCTTTGTTCATTGAGAATTTTTTGTATCTTCATGTTCTTGGTCATTGAATTAGCTTATCCTACTCAGCTTTACGTCCTTTGTGGAGCTTTGACTTGAGACAATGTCAAGGTTATCTTTCCAAGCTCATTGCGGATGCCCATTAAATTAATACACTGTTCACTACAATGTTATTGCTAGATTGGAAAAGTCACTTTGTGAATTCTTTTCAACTTTCTCACCTTCCTTCCTCTCAGAGCTGTTATGAGGATTAAATGAGAAAATATTTATAAAGTGCTTAGCACAGTGTCTGGCACATAGTAGGTTCTTTAAAAAGTCTTGTTCCCTTCTGCGCCTTTCCCATCCAGCTGCATTGCAACATTGCCAAATAGGACTGTGTGACGACAGGTTCCAGGACAGGTACAGAAGGGACATGATGGTTTAGGTGTCTGCTTATGTATTTGTCAGCACATTTCTTCTGACTGCCCCCCTCAAACTAAATACAAATGATTTTGAAATTTTTCTTTTGTTTCTGATTACTCCTGGCACTATCCTCCTCCATCAATGTGGATAAAGGAAAATGGTCCATACCAGTGTTACCTGAACACTTGCGGTAATTTTGGACAATTATCACATTTCTCTTGGATGGTCACTGCAGATGGACAATGAGTTCAACCCAGAATTGAATAGGAGGAAAGAGAGGCTGAATTGCATTTGGGGGATTGTGCAGGGCTTTCAATGAGCCCATGCTGTTTGCTAGCACAAAAGCCCATCCTTTCACTACCAATATCTTCCCAGCGAGGCTCTCTGGCTGCAAATCATGAAACACCGGTATCTGACGAATCAGATTTACGGCCTCACCAAGGTAGTGTTGATCCTGTTGGTAAAGAAAATGGAGACGACAATAATAAGCAAAGAGAGTGAACAGAAATGAAGCAAGTCAGCCCTGCATGCTTCCAAGACATCCCTTCAGTTGCGGGCCATCGAGAACAAATTGGAGGACAACACAGATCACGTAGGTCCCACTGAAAAGAGGTTGGGTCGGGTCTGATGGAACATGGGTGAGTCAGTAAAGCTGCTTCCCCTAAAAAGGCAAACACTTACGAGGCTAGACATCATGGCAGCCCACTTTGGGAACAATATTGCCAGAATCTGGCCAAAGAGGGCCAAAATGAATTTTGCTCCAACTATGGACAAGGTGGGCATTATTTATGCGTACTGGCTATACTCCACAGGAGAAGTGCACCTTGGTTTGCCAGATGGTAGAGTGTACTGCTCTGGTAATAAGAAATGGGGGTTTACTTGAGAAAGGTGCTATCCTAGGCCTATAAGAACTTAATCTCTCCTCTATCAATCTTTCTTAGCTCCTTTTCACCTAGACTCATGGGGCCTATACAGTGCTGATGATGAGAATTCAAAACAGAGAGTATTCAGTCAGACTGAACAGTGGATTCCTACTGAAAATTATATTCCAGTCGCTTTTATGAAAGATACCGCCAGACCATTAGAATGTAAGCTCCTTGAAGGCAGGGACTAGTTGTACTAAGTAAGACCACTTCACGTAATATCTGGTACATACTAAGTGCTTAAAAAATATTTGTTGGTGGATTAAAGGATATAAAGCTTTATGAGAAGAAGTATGGCACCCTAGATTGAAAGCTAATCCTAAGCTATAGGAAGACCTAGTCTCAAGTCCTGCAGCACATGTATAATAGGTGACTCTGGGCAAATTGTATAACCTCTCTGGGTTCTAGGCAGCCCTCTAAGACAGCAGTTCTCAATCTGTGGGCCATGACCCAGGGGTCAAACGACCCTTTCACATATTTCCCATGGTCTTAGGAACCCAGACACCGCTCCTCTATCCATCTCCAGGGAGGTCTGTCCACATGCAGATACGCCCACATACGAGTATTAAAGGGTCAAGGCATTAGGAAGGTTGAGAACCACTGCTCTAAGACTAGCTGTTGCAGAGAAGATAGTAACCTGCACTGGGAGGAGTTTCCTTATCTGGGAGTTTTTCATACCAATGAAATGAGAGGTCTATACTCTCTCGATTCTCCCTATATCTTTATGGGCTCCGCCCAGAGCTAGAATTTGAACCCAACACCTGAAACTCCAATTCCAGCCCAGGAAGATTCCTAGTAAAAAACAAAAAAACAAAAACCAAACAAGTCTGGTGTGTTCTCCTTGCAAGGATGGGATTGGAATGAATGCAGAAGCCCTTCTTAAGGGCTATGAACCAAGCTCCGTGATAAGCACTGGGAATATAAACAGAAAAAGAAATCAATTCCTGATCTCAAGGAGCTCGCATTCTGACGTGGGGAGACAACTCACAGAGGAAGGTTTGGCCGGCTGCAGGGAAGGCTCCAGACGTCCTGAAGGGGCTTCATTATTATATTTGCCCACAGGATTGGGAGCCTAGGCGGGACTGGTCTGCCATTTTGAGAAAGGAGGGGGCAGGCTTATGGGTGGGAGTAAAATGAGGATTCTGGACTCCTGCTGGCAGGTGTGGGGATGGGGGCAGAGAGAGGAGAGAGGAGGGAGGGAAATATCCGTGGGGGTGGGGGAAGGAAAAGTGGTAGCAAGAGTGTGGGTGGGGTCTGGGTGGTTTGGGTGGGGGAAGGCAGGACAGTGTTGCTGTTGCAACTGAAGCCCAGCTTGGGGGGAATTCAGGGCAAGGTGGGGAATGGGGAAGCGGAGAGGAACAGATGTGCTACACTTAAGGACTGAAAAAACCAACACACCTCAATAACTCCAGATTGGGAGTGGGGAACCTGCTCCAGATCTTTTCAAGAATAATCTCAGGGGTGGCTAGGTGGTGCAGTGAATAGAGCACCATGAATAGAGAACTCAGGAGGACCTGAGTTCAAATCTGGCCTCAGACACTTAACACAAAATTAGCTGTGTGAACTTGGGCAAGTCACTTAATCCCAATTGCCCGACCTTTCCCCCTCCAAAAAAAGCAAAAAATAAAAAATTTTAAAAAGAATAATCTCAGAAAAATCACCCTGACAGAAACGGGAAGACCTCAGATATCAATCTCCCTGCCTCGGGCCTCTCCCCTCTCCAATTCATCTTTCACACAGATGCCAAAGAGATCTTCCTAAAGCATAGATCTGACTGTGCCATTCCCTTACTCAAGAAACTCCACTTGCTCCCTATTACCTCTGAGATCAAATCCAGACTCTTCTGTTTGGCGCAGCGGCTGGCACATAGTGGGTGCCTATAATTTTTTTTAAAGGAATTGTTACTCTAATGCAACGGCTTTCAAAATAAACTAGGGTCCCTGAGACTCCTTCAGGGGGTCCTGAATATTTTCATAATAATACCAAGATATCTTGATTTCTAATACTGTACAAATAATTTTTAAGAGTAAAGAGTCCCAAGACCAAGAAGTTGAAGAATTGCTGGTGTAGGACATGATCACAGGTGATGAGGTGCAGGCTCCAGGAGCCCCCTTGAGCTCTCCTTGAATCTTTGAGAAACAGGCTCTGGGAACCCCCTTGAACTCCCACTTGATGAGGCATTTGCAGAGGTCATAAGCTTTTCATTGTGGCTCTGCCCAGAACTCTGTTACTAGCCTAGCCCTCCATTGTCCATCTACTTCCCACCCTTGAGCCTATCAAAATATCAGTCCACTCTTGAACTGGCCTAGCCCACCATTGTCTGTGGCTCCAGGTAGCCTTCAACAACTTCCCACCCTTAATCACTCATTGACCTCATTAACTCCTCCTGAAGACCCTCCCCAAACTCTTCCTCTGGACCATCCCTGGATTCCTTCCACAAACTTTCTGTATGTCAGATCCCTTCTTGCCCCCATGTGGGTGAGAGGGCCATAGAATGACCCAGCACAGACTTGCTCTGGCCAGCTTACCCAATGCAAACATCACAGATCCGGAGGCTCCTTAAGAGTCTACCCATTATGGCAAACCTTTAAGAAGCTTTACTTTTCTTTGAATGAGAAGACTTGAGTCAAATTCATTCAGCAGGACCCGGTGTGTTGGTATTTTGGGGTCTCCAGGGCACCCTTAACCCTCTTTACGGGTAACCGCATTAGTAGGGTTCCATAAAAACAGCTAACATTTCTGCAGTACTTTAAGGCTTGCAAACTGCTTTGTAAGGATTGTTTGAGTTGTGAGACAACAGGTTTAAAGTGGTTCACGAACCACAATGAACTAGCTGGAAGCTACCTATGATTATATTATTATTTCTTCATTTTTTTGAATTTGATCCTGTGAGGTAGATGGTATTGTGGCCATATTTTTTTCAGTCGTGTCCAACTCTTTGTGACCCCATGTAGGATTTTCTTGGCAAAGATACTGGAGTAGTTTATCATTTCCCTCTCCAGATTATTTTACAGATGAGGAAACTGAGACAAACTGGATGAAGTGACTTGCCCAGGGTCACACAGGTAGTAAGTGTCAGAGGCTAGATTTGAACTCAGGAAAATGAGCCTTCCTAACTGCAGGCCCAGAGCTCTATCCACTACACCACCCAGCTGCCCCTGCTGTCATTTTACAGATGAGGGTCCTAACACTAGTAAAGTTTCCTTCAAAAGTTCCCCTAACTCCAAGGCCAGGGCATCATCCACTGTGCTACCTAGTGTTGACACAGAAAAAGCGTGGGAAGAGCTGTCTATCTATACACAGAATTTTAAACAGATAACTGGCAGTGAAGTGAAGTAATGGATAGAATGCTAGGCCTGGAGTCTCAGAGACTCATCTTCCTGAGTTCAAATCCAGCCTCAGATACTTACCACCTGCATAACTGAGCAAGCCACTTAACCCAGCTTGCCTCAGTTTCTTCATCTGTAAAATGGGCAACAGAAGAAAATGGCAAACCATTCTGGTATCTTTGCCAAGAACCACCCCCAATGGGGTCACAAAGAATTGGACACAATTGGACAGCAAGCAAAAATAAGAAATCGGAGGTGAGTGCGCAAGTCCATCGCGCCAAGAGTCAGCAATGCCCTGCATTATCTGGTCGGCAGTCAGTAGTGTTCAGGGTGGACCCGTGCAATAATACTATAAGGGCTCCCAAGCAGAGGATAAAGAAAACATGGCTTTTGTCTCTCCAGTGAGACTCCACAAATTGAAACTGATGCCCCCAAGGAACTTCTGAATCCTCTGCCACTTTTTAGTAACTCATAGAAAAAGTGGTAGGAGATACAAGGTAGCTGGAAGCCTTGGGCTCGGCATATTTCGAAGGACGCTCGCGAAGTGCGAGGAAAGGCTGCTGAAAGTCCCAGAAATGCTAGAAGCCACTGGTCTGAATGTCGGTTGGCAATTACCAGTGCTGGGTAGGCTCTGCCAAGTTCAAGGGTCCCACCATATCTCATCAGGGAATGAATACCAACTCCAGCAAGAAAAAGGTGCTCATCTCCTGGTCAGGTCCAGAGAAACATGAATTCATGTATTAACAAGCATTTAAGTGTCTATGTGCTAGGTTCATAACAGCTAGGTGGCGCCATAGTGCATAGAGCACTGGACCCGGAGTCAGGATGATTCATCTTCTTGAGTTCAAATCCAGCCTCTGACGCTAACTAGCTGTGTGACCCTGGACAAGTCACTTAACCCTGTTTGCCTCAGTTTCCTCATCTGTAAAATGGTCTGGAGAAGAAAATGGCAAACTTCTCCAGTACCTTTGCCAAGAAAACCCCAAATGGGATCACAGAGAGTCGGACACAATTGAAAACCAACCAAACAAGAAAAACAATGCTAGACACCAGTGTGGACACAGACAAAAATGAAACAATTTCTGCCCTCGAGACTCTAACTTTTTTTCTAAAGGGAAGTTATACATGCAGCTCTAAGTAAAAACAAAAATATAGAAAGAGTAATTAGGAGGGGGACAGTAGTGATTAAGGGAACAGGAAAGACCTGGGGCAGGAGGGAACATTCTAGTGGAGCTCTGAAGGAAGCCAAGGGTTCTTAGAGGAGTAACTGAGGAGGATGCACATCCTAGGTATGGACAGCCTGAGCAAAGGCAGGGAGATGGCAAGGGCAGCCTCTCATGATGTCACTCTTGAACTATTGTATTAACCTGCTGGAGGGTCTGCCTGCCTCCAGCCTCTCCTCACTCTGGCTCTTCCTCCATTCAGTCACTAAAGTGATTTTCCTAAGGCACAGGTCCCACTAGAGGACCACCACCCACACATAAGATAAACTCCAGCGACTCCCTGATGCTTCCATAGGCAAATACAACATGTTCCACTGGACATTCAAAGTCCTTCCTACCTAGCCCCCTCCTACCTTTCCAGTCTCCTTACACCTTACTCCCCATTAGCCTTCTCTTCAATCCAGTAACTGGTCTCCTGGCTGTTCCACAGACAAGACACTCCATCTCTCAGTTCTGGGCATTTTCTCCAGCTGTCCTCCATGCCTGGAATGGTCTCCCCCTTCCATTTGTACTACTGACCTCTCTTGTTTAAGTCCTAATTAAAATCTCACCTTCTACAGAAAGTCTTCCTCCACCCCTCTTATTTCCAGTCTCTTCTCTCTGTTAATCATTTCCTAGTCATCCTGTAGATAGTTTGCTTTGTATATATTTATTTGTACCTACTCTTGCCTGTTAGATTGCAAGCCCCTTGAGGGCAGGGACTGTTCTTTGCCCCTTTTTATATCCCCAATGTTTATCACAGTGCCCCAGCACACAGCAGGTGATTAATAGATGCTTATTGATTGATTGAGAAGTATCATGCATGTTCATAAATAATTAGGAAAATACAGTTTGTAAAAGGGAGTCATGTGCATTAAGTGTAGAGAGACAGGTTTGAGACAAACCCTGAAAGCCTTTATTTAAATGCTAACAGAAGAGTTTGTACCTTAGCCTAAAAGTAAGAAAACCAATGCTTGAGTATCTGTATGTATGTGGGGGGTGCAGGGGTGATGTGGTCAGACCTGTGCTTTAGGATTATCAATTTGGCAGCCATCAGCGGATGGATTGGAAGAGCAAAGTTGGCCTGGAATTGGAAGATGGATCTCAGATGAATAGACTCAAGGTAGGGAGACCAATGAGGGTGGTAGCCCTGTGAGTGGAGAAAAAGCAGCAAAAGTGAGAAATGACATGGGAAAAAGAATTGATGAGACTTGGCAACTGACTGGGTATGGAGAGGATGAAGGAGAGGAATGAGTTGACAATAAATCTGAGGTTACAGACTCAAGTGACTGGAAAGACAGTCACTGTCCAGCATGCCCTTGGAAGAAATAGAAAAGTTGGAAAGAAGGGAGGGAGCCAGAGTGGGGGTGATGTGAGGATAATGAGTTTTCTTTTGGACATGTTGAACCTGAGGAGCCTATGGGGTCTCCAGTTGGAGATGTCCAATAAGTAGTTAATAAAAATAAGTTAATGGAAGATGGATCTCAGAAAAAATACTAGAACTTGGTATATCGATCTAGGAGTCATCAGCTTAGGGGTCATAATTGAGCCCATGGGGATTAATTATATCATCCAGAGAGAAATTATCAAGAAAGAAGAGAAGAAGGCTCAGAACAGGACCCATTGGGATGCCCTTGGTTAAAGAGAGAACACAGAATGTCAGAGCTGGGAGGGCCCTTAGAGAAGAACTCAAAACTCGTGCAAACTGAAGTCCTGATTTCCTGAATCAGGAAAATGATATACACAATGACTATAACAATGTAAATTTTAAAATCCAAATGCTACAAAATTATAAATGTAAAACTTGACCCCAAACATAAAATATAAGAAGTTACCTCCCGCCCCACCCCCAATCTCTGCAGAGGTGGGGAACTATGGATTTGGGACAGTGAATAGACATTAATGAAAATCAGGTCACCACTTACCCAGATTCACTCCAATGACTCATTCTTTCTGTTGGTCCCCAAGGAGTGATTTCCTCAGAATCTTATGATGATAGGATTGAAGCATCTGGAGCTGAAAGGGACATCAGACACCATCTAATCCAACCCCTGGATTTTATAGATGAGGAAATGAGCCCAAAGAGGGGTAGGGATTTACCCAGGATCACACAACCAGTAAGTGATAGAGTCAGGGTTCAAACTCAGGTCTTCTAACTTCAAACACACTGTAAGCTAGATCATGGAGTAAGAGCATCAGTGCTGAAAAAGCTTTATTTTACCAAGAAGGAATCTGAGGTCCATAAAAGCTTGGCCATACAATCATAAACTTTTGAACTGGAAGGGAACTTGATGGCATCTAGTCCACCCTACTACTGTCTTACAGATGATGAAACTGAGACCCAAAGAACATGACTTGCCACAGGTCACAGAAAATTCCAAAAAAAATTCAAAAATTGCCCCCCCAAATTCCAGAAAATTCAAAAGTCAGAATTCTAACCCAGGTCTTCTGATCTCAGATTCAGCATTCTCTCTACAGTACCAACCTCCCTATCTGCTACAGGACTCTTTCCGCCATGCCAAGCTGCCCATATTGGTTCTCAAAAGGGAAAGAAAAATCTATACACAAAGGGACAATAACAAACAATCTCCACCAAGAGTACAAGGAAGGTCTTTCTCTCACATGGCCTCCAGCCTTCAGTTTCTTAATCAGCACCACTTCAGGGGCCGGGCTGAGAAATAGGCCAGCCTCTCGTCTGGTCTTCCAGTGACGCGGACTTCTCTTTCTTCAAAGTTTCTTGCCCACACGTGCGGGAATATAGTGACAGAGGCTCTCACTCTCTAAGTGGGGGAGGGTGGTCTCTTAGCTCCCTGTATCACCACCAAATCCCTTCCCTGGTAATTGAAGGAAGACATGGAACTTCAGAGGTGGGAGAGACATTAGCACATAAAATGATGGGCCTTAGAACACGGGATATCAGAGATGGGAGGGCCCCTAGAACACAGAATGTCAGAGCTGGGAGGGCCCTTAGAACACAGGATATCAGAGCTGGGAGGGCCCTTAGAACACAGGATGTCAGAGCTGGGAGGGCCCTTAGA
>CM053588.1:51229893-51244899 GCA_028646515.1 Pseudochirops corinnae
TGTTTGATTAAAGTAAGATTGTTAACCCATTTTGAGTTGCTTTCCTTTAGAAAAGCAGATCTAAGAACCTGTGCTAGTAGCCGCCCTGGGTATGCTAGGGTGCTTGTTGTTACACACCCCTCCCCCCCAAGTACCTATTCCCTGTGGGGAGAGCCTCAGATGTTCAGGGAGCACTCTAAGGACTAGTCTTATTCTCTGAAGGAGGAGGCTTGGTTTCCTTTTCTTTATTGCCTTTGAGTTGGGAAAGACCTTTTGCAAGAATCAAGATATCCAGTAAAGTATGAAAATTTTGTTAAAAAATTCTATTAGTCCATTAAGTTATGACATCTTACCTTCAGAAATATGGAAGAATGCTAATTTTCCAATTATTTATGAACTATGCTACATGGATTTTTCCGAGACTCTTGCACAAGGCCCTGGGAAAGGTACTGGATAATGCTTGTACTTCCCCAAGCCACTATATATTATCCAGGGTTTGGGGACTGTCCATGGACTTGCCAAAAGGACGCTAGCTGATTTGCTGAGGACACCAAATTCTTAACTGGAAACTTAATATAAGGGTGGAGGTCCCCTTCCCACTCCATTTAATCACAGAAGGCCCAGGTATTTCCATTGAATCAATCAACAGTCAACTAGGTGTGAATAAGTCTTTAATCAATTAGAATAGTCATTGGATGAAAGCAGATGTCACTTGTGATTAGTTGAAAAGAATAAGTCATGTCCACGATGCAGTAAATAACAAGGTCAAGAGTGGGATGGGTTGGCAGGCTAAAATCCCAAAGAAGGAATGATTAGGGGGAGAAGAGATTTTTCTCCCTCTCTCTTTCTAATAATCCTAGGTGAATGAATAGGTATAACAGATCAAGGAGTCCCATCAGAAGTTCCCCCAGGACTAAAGGCAGGCATGGCCAGTGACAGAAGAAGCCTCTTGGATGTGGGAAGACAGTCATCCAAGGATGGCAACAGTTTCAGAGAATGAGACCCCTTCTGGCAGGTAGAAATGCTGGTTATGGACTCTAGAAAGGAACAGATCTCTGAACCCAGGAAGGAGCTCTACCTAGAGGAAATTTAATGAGAACCCTACAAAAGGAGAAAAGAACTACCAGTAGTGATGAATTTCAGTGCCCACAGGCTACACCATTATACTTTATGTCTGAGCCCATTCTCCTCAGGGACTTTTTGTGTTTGGGGAAAAAAGGCCCCAGTTTAGGAAGAATAGCTTTTGTTACTACTATTTTGGCTTATACCTCCTCAACTAGCTGGGAAAATGGATAGAAAGTCGGAACTGGAGTCAGGAAGATGAGCTAAAATTCAGCCTTAGACGCTGACTGTGTAATCCTGGGCAAACACTTAACCACTGTTTGCCTAAGTTTCTTCAACTGTAAAATGGAAATTAATAACAGAACCTACCCCTCAGAGTTGGTAAGGAACAAATGAGAAAATATTTGTAAAAAAAAAAAATACTTAACACAGTGCCTAGTGCATAGTAGGTGCTATTTAATTATTATTCACTTCCCCTCCTCCCTCACCTTCATCTCTAAAAAGCTAATTAAAGCAACTAGCTGATAACCAATGAAGAAACATGAGAGGCACAAACTCAGAGATATCTCCCCTCCAAATGTTCTTATGGACCGTTTGGGCCCAACCAAGCTCATATTTGTCTGATTGGCCACAGTCAAACACACTGTACCTTGACCCCAACATAGTGATGCCATTTTGTCCTTCTTAGACCTTCTTTCAAAGAACAACAACCAATAGGAAGCACCAAGTGGGGGTTCTGCTTCTGATTCTCTGGACTTTATCACCATGCCTTAGTTGTCCTCTCACCCTGGAACACTTTTTTTTTTTTATCCCTGTAGCCCCTTCTCTCATCAGTGAATTCCTCCCATAATCTTCATTTTGAGGATTTGCAACCACATGCTCAAAAATCTCCTTCAACCCTGCCACCCCCACTTTTTATGTATTATCTTTCTCCATTAGAATAGGGGCAGGAACTGTCTCTTTGCTTGTATCTGCATCCCCAGAATTTAGCACAGTCCCTGGAGCATACATAGTAAGCTTGTTCACTTGGGAGGTGAACACCAGAATTCTAGCCCCTCCAAATAATCCTCATAGAAAAATGAAAAGAGTGACCAATAGCTGTCTTCTGGGAAGCCAGCCCACCAATACAAATGAGAGTTGGGGGGAGGGAGGAAGTAGCCCAGAAGCAGGTGTTACCAATAAATGAATGAAATTCCACCATGCATCTACCAGATTGGCAAAGATGACAGAAGAGAAAAAGGACAATTGTGGGAGGGACTGCAGGAAAACAGGCTTACTAACACTCTATTGGTGGAGTTTATCCAGCCACTCTGGAAAACAATTTTTACTATGCCCCCAAAGTTACTAAACTTTATAAATCCTTTGGTCCAGCAACACAACTACCAGGCTTATACCCCAAAGAAATCAAAGAAAGAAGAAAAGGACTCATATGTCGAGGGAAAATATGTTTATAGCAGTCGTATTTATTAAAGAAAAGAACTGGGCACTAAGGGAGTCCCCATCATTGGGGAGCAGCTGAACAAATTATGGCATATGAATGTCATGAATATTATTATGCCATGAGAAATAAAGATACAGTTTCAGACAAACTTGGGAAGGCTTATTTATATAAACTCATGTATAGAAAAGCAAACAAAACTAGGGAATAATTTATACAACAAGTGCAACATTTTAAAGAAAAACAGCTTTAAGAGGCTTAAGAACCAATCAACCAATCTGATCAACCAATCTGATCAATCACTCTGATTAATCTTGAGTCCAAAAGGACTCAAGACGAATAATGTTACCCAACCTCCAGAGAGAGAACTGGGGAACTGAGTGCAAATTGGAGCATACTTTTTAAACTTTATTTTTCTTGTTTCTTTTTTCTCAACATGGCTAATATGGAAGTATGTTTTGCATAATTTCACATGTATAAGGAAGCTCACATTGCTTGCCTTCTCAATGGGTGGGGAAAGGGCATGAGGGAAGAGAGGATTTGTAACTCAAAAAAACTTTAAATGAAATAAAAAATTTTGAATTAAATTTTAAAAAAAAGAACTCTGATCAATGTGATGATTTCAGAGCACCAATGACTAAGCATCATCCTGACAAGGAGGTTGGCACAAGGCACAGAACGAGACATACATTTTCAGACATGGCCAATATGGTTGGCTTGACTACATATTTCTTGTAAGGGTTTTGTTTTTCTTTCTTTTTATTTTTTTTTTAATTTAGGTGGGAGTAAGTGGGAGAAAGGATTAGCAATAGGAGTTGCCAAAAAAGAAATAAGGGAAAGAAGAACCATTGAAAGCATTTCTAAAGGCAGAGAAGAAAACAGAAGGAAGGGCAGAAGGAAATACAAACAAACAGGACAGATTTGAAAGTTATATGGTGAATTTATTACATACTTAAAATGCAAACTGCATATTATAGGGATCCACAGTGTCATGTACAGTCTTATTTTTCTGTTCCAAATATTTTGCATATTTAAATGCTCATTTAAACAAAATAAATTTAGAATAAAACATATTTAAAATGAATTATATTAAGCACTAGGGACAAACATAGAAATGCAAAGCAGCCCCTGCCCTCAGAGAGCTTACACTTTAATATGAGGAGACAACATATGTACAGGCATAGTGACCAGGGCGGTACAGAGCTGGTTAGTGGAATCACAGGAAAGCAGACTGGCACAGCTTTTCTAGTCCAGTGGAAGTTTTGATTTGATTATTTACCAGAATTAGAAAGGGGGAGAGGCAGTTCTTGAGAAGGGGAGGGAAGAGTACTTGGACAGGAGTAGAATGGATGGCAAGATCCATTGGTCCATAAGGTATAGCAGAAAGCAGTAAGGATAGTTAGAAGGCATAAAAAGATGGTTCTGGTCCCTTAGAACACAGAACAGAGCTGGGAGAGGCTTAGAACACAGGATGTCGGAGCTGGGAGGTCCCTTAGAACACAGGATGTCAGAACTGGGGAGTGGAGCCCTTAGAACATACAACATCTGCTTTGTAATCCTATTAAATCAGGTTCAGAAATCATCTTTATTTTAAAAAAGCAATAAGCAAAATATAGAATGATGAAAGAAACTTGATTTTTTTAAAATTCTCAATTCTCAGAAGTTTTCGAGCTTTGTTCTAAATTTTAAAAATTAGAATGAAAGAATTTATTTCATATGAAATGTTCATCTTTCCAACATTTCTTCATTCATTCACTTTGTAATCTGTGCCATTTAAAAATTTAATTAAAAATTAAAGCAATTCTGCTGTTTCAACTGTAAGAAAAAAAAAAGAACATAGAATGTTAGTACTGGAAAGACCTTTCACAGATTCTCAAATCTAACCTTCTCATTATACAGATAGAGATACTGAGTTTTAGACAGGAAGTTGAGGAGATGGGGCATAAATTACAGCCTCATTCAGCCTCAAGATTATCTGATTTTTCCAACATTTCTGTAGCAGGCATCCCAAGCCTCTAAGAAACTGTGGAAAGGGACAAATGATGGAAGAAGTGGTTGTGGGGAAGGAAGGAAGGAAGGAAGGGCTGGAGAGTGAGGAGAGAGCTGATAAAATATTTGTTCCATCTTGTCTAGCAGTGAGAAAATCAGAGCTGCTATTGACAGTCTGATAAAAGGAGCCCTCCCCCGATCCTCTGAACAACTGTGGAAGAGCTGTCCAACTTTCTGGAACAGTTTGTTGGGATAAGATAAAGTTATTAATTCATCAATAGAGCCTGGTGTTTCAATAATTACAATGAAAGTTGGTGTGGAGGAAGAGGTAATGGGAAAGAAAACCAGTGGTCTCTGGGATAGTATTGGAGGTAGAGGGTTGACTCCAGCCACCAGAAACACCTGAGGGCTAGTGGAAAGAACACTGGCTTTGCTGTCAGAGTTCCCTTACTCTGCTACTATCTATCTGACTGTAAGCAAGTCATTTCCCTTCTGTTTATTTCATTTTCCTGATCAGAGGGGGTTTGATCAGTCCAGAGGTTTTTGGGGTCTACAAAACTCCAAGGGGTCTATGGATATATTTCAGAGGGTTCATGAACTACAGGCATGCCTCAGAGAAATTGAAGGTTCTGATCCAGACCACCACAATAAAGTGAATATCACAATAAAGTGAGTCACAAATTTTTTGGTTTCCTAGTGCATATAAAAATTATGTTTATACTGCATTCTATTAAGTGTGCAATAGTATTATATCTTTTAAAAAATAATGTAATACCTTAATTAAATAATATTTTAATGCTTAAAAAAGCTAATCAACACCTGAGCCTTCAGCTCTTTTTGCTGGTAGAGGGTCTTGCCTCTCTCTTGATGACTGCTGATTGATCGGGGTGGTGGGTGCTGAAGGCTAGGGTGGCCATGGCAATTTCTTAAAATAAGAAAACAATGAAGTTTGCCACATCGATTGACTCTTTTTTTCACGAAAGATTTCTCTGTAGCATGCGATGCTTTTTAATAGCATTTTACCTACAATAGATCTTTCAAAATTGGAGTCCATTCTCTCAAATCCTGCCATGGCTTTATCAACTAAGTTTACGTTTTCAATATTGATGTATTTCAGGAAATAGGGAGGCCTGAGGAAAGAGAGAGACAGGGGAACGGCCAGTCAGTGAAGCAGTCAGAACACACACAACATTTATTAAGTTCGCTTGTCTTATTCGGGTGTGGTTCCTGGGGCCCCAAAACAATATAGAAGTAACATCAAAGATCATTGATCACAGACCACCCTAATACATGTAATAATAATGAAAAAGTTTGAAATATTGTGAGAATTATTGAAATGTGACACAGAGATATGATGTGAGTACATGCTGTTCGAAAAATGGCACCAATTGACAAGCTTGATGCAGGGTTGCCACAAACCTTCAATTTGTAAGAAAAAAAAAAGTGCAGCTATCTGCAAAGAGCAGCAAAATAAGTTTACCTGTATATAACAAACTTGCGGGTTTTATTATTACTTTGATAACTGCATTTCTATATAAGTGGCTTCCTTTGGAATCCTGTATTTTATGTATTTAAACATACTATTCTGAGAAGAGATTTATAGATGTCACCAGACATTGCCAAAGGAGTTCAGAACACCAAAAGAATGATTAAGAACCCCTAAGACAACCTCTAAGCACCTTTCCAAGTCTGACTGTCTATCTTCTAAGGGCCCTCCCTGCTCTGACTCTTTACATTCCACAGTCTCTTCTAGAATTAAATTTTCTGTTTTATGACTTCTTTGGGGGTTCCTTCTAGGTTTCACTGAGCTAGGGCAGCTCTGCAGGTCAATTTGACCCACCTTGATACAGAATAAAAAGCTCTACCCTAGTAGTGAACAAGCCTCCATCTTCATCCTTGATGACTTGTCAAGTCATGTCAATTTTGAGACCCTTTTTCTCAATCCTCTTCCTCCTTGACATTGACAACTGATGACAACATCATTCACTCCCTTTCCTTCAATTCTCTCCTCTTTGGGTTTTGTGTCATTGCTCTCTGCAGCTCCTTTTACCTGGGCATCTGGCCACTTGACTTGAGAGTGAATTGGGTTTAAATGAGGCAGAGCTATACAAAGTCAGCTCTCACTCTCTCCTCCAGAGCCATCAGAATCCAATGGCAAGACAAGAGTCAAGATGATTGGTGATGGCTCAGCTCCACATGTATCACATGTATCACAAACCAGAGATAGTGTGCTGTTCCTTGAACAGGACACTCCTTCTCCAGCCTCTAAGCATTTGCATGCACTCCATGCTTAGAATATTCTCCCTCCTCCTCTCCATGATAGCTTCCCCAGCTTCTTCCAAGGTTCTGCTAGAATTCCACCTTGTTCAGGAGACCTTTCCCAGTCCCCTTTCCTCTCAATTACTTCTTCCATTGCTAATACCTTCCAAGATTCTCTTCTATTTCACATTGTACTTACTTTGTTTGGACGTTGCTTCCCTCTGTTAGAATATGGGCTCCTTCAGATCAGAGACCAAGTTTTTTTTGCCTTTTAATGTGTTCCTGGGGCTTAGCACAATACCAGACATAGTAAGCATTTAAATGCTTTTGGATTGATTGGTAAGGTGTCAAAGTTAGATGAGCTGAACTCTGTGTCTTTTCCAACTCTAAACATCTAAACTTCTATATGTGTACAGTCATCTTGGAGTACAAGTTAAATGACTACAACAGGGACCCTTGTGGAGCAAGCCTGGAGGCCCCCAAGCTAGGACAGAGGTCTAGGGGAGATGACAGGAAGCAATCAGTAATTAGAAGGTTCAGCTAATTGAGAATGTGACAGAGATCTCTCTGGATCCCTGATTGATACTGTTGACACAATCCATTCACTTCCATTACACCTTCTAAAACTGCATCAGATTCAACATGGATCAGAAATCTAGCTTGGTCCTATTTAGTTATTCATGCAACCCTGGTTTACCTGAGGAAAGTCCAGAAACAACAGAAAGCTGATAATAAATAATCAGTCAGGACCAGGGACAAGGTCTGGCCAGTTGCCTCCTTTCTCTCTCTCCATAGATGTGACTACCGCCCAAGTAGCCCCTGAGTGTCAGGGGACAAGAGAGCTGTTTACTTCATAATTACAAACGGAAGGGGGCAGAGGGGCAACTTGATATTTGTGTTGGGAAGCCTGGCATTTACCCATAAATCCCATCAAAGCAAAAGCACATAGAGCTCTTCTTGAAGAGCATTCTGGGCTTTGTATCAAAAGATCTGGCACTGCCACATGGACTAGCCATATGATTTGTATAAATCTCTTCCCTTCTCTGAACCTCAGGCTCCCCTGCTTTAAAATGGGATCAATATCCCCTGCTCATCTCAGAGAGTTAGTGTGAGGAAAGTCAGTGCTTTGAAAACTATTAAATGCTAGAGGAATGATAGCTTTCAATGCTGCATTTGGAATCAGGGCACTTGTGTTTGAATCCTTAACTTTGAATTTAGCCAGTGTGTGATCTCAGTTAACAACCTAGAGAGGCTCTCAGAGCCTTGGTGTTCTCCATACTCTGAGAAGAACAGAACTCACAACATTGTAGTAAGGAGAGAATCTTATAAAACACAAATAGACACAGGAATTGTCTTTGTCTGGGACCTGTGATTTGGCTGACATGTGGAATTCCTAAAGAGGCAACTCTTTATACGAATGCAGCAGGGCAAATCATCTTCAACTCATAATCTTAAAGAGTGTCTGGGGGCCATGTATAACCTATATCAAATTGCTAACTGTCTCAAGGAGGGGCAGGGAAAGGGTAAGGAGGAGGGGAGAAAATTTGCAACTCAAACATTTTTAAATGAATATTTAAAATTGTTTATATGTAATTGGGGAAATATTATTTAAATAATATTAAAATCAAATATTGAATAAAATTTTATATAATAAAATAAAAAATTTAAATAGAAGAATTGCTGGGGGCAATAAGATGTAAAAGCTTGTGGCCAGGGTCATATAGTCAGTGTCTGGCAGAGGCATGCTTGAACTCAGGTCATTCTGGTGCTCCAAGCAAAAGGTCAGGCAGTGAGTGCCTGTGTCAGAAAGGAAGAACAGCCCAAGTCTCTGGCTGCCCTCCCCCGTGGCTCTGGAGGCCTAGGGGTGGGAACCCTAAGAATGGAAAAGGGAAAACAGTCAAATAGCTCTAGATAGTTCCTCTTTCTGGGCAACAGGAAAGAAGAGAACCAAAGATGCTGTAATCAGGCTTCCCAGGGCTTGATCAAGACACTTCAGCTGCAAGGGAAGCATCCCCTGGATCAGGTGGTGATGCCCACAGTTGGGGCTTTATAGACCTTAAGGGGCTACATAAATCTAAGTTAGAATTATTATTTGTCATCATTAGAAATCCTAAATGCTGATTTCTCCCAGCAGACAGCAGAAGAGGCTGGTCCCACTCCCAGCAAATCCCCTTCTCCTTACAAAGCCCAGGACTATCCCAGGGTATAGTGGAAGGTATGTGGGGGAGGGTGGGGCCAGATGGTGGCAGAGATTCTAAAGGGGACTGTTTCCATTAAGGACAACACAGGAGGGAATGAGCTGAAAACAGAGTAACGAGGTAGGCAGGATTTAAAACCTCCTGCAGCCATGGCATAGTGGAAAGATCCAGGGCTTGTGAGTCAGAGGTCCTAGGTTCAAATCTCAGCTCTGACTCTCATTGCCTGTGTGACTTTGGGCAAGGTACATAAGCCCATCAGGCCTCAGTTTCCCCATCTGTAAAAGAAGAGTTGGGACTAGACGACCTTAGATCCTTCCAGGTCTGTCGTCCTATGATTACTGGACTTGAGAGCCAGAGGAATTGGACTTGAATCTTGGCTCTTATTCTTACTCTCTATGGGACCCTGTGTAAGTCACTTCCCCCTTTGAGACCTCAGTTTCCCCATATGTAAAATTAAGGGTTCAGACTAAATGGTCTGGAGCTCTTTGTACACCCCTTAGTATAGCACCTGGCACATGCCTCTGCTATTCATTTCCGTCATGTCCAACTCTTTGTGACCCCTTTTGGGTCACATCTTGGCAAAGGTACTGGAGTGGTTTGCCATTTCCTTCTCCAGCTCATTTTACAGATGAGGAAACCGAGGCAGACAGGGTGAAGTGATTTGCCCAGGATTGCACAACTAGGAAATGTCTGAAGCCAGATTTGAACTCAAGAAGGTGAGTCTTCCTGACTACAACCCCAGTGCTATATCCAACGTGCTACCCAGCTGTACACAGTAAGTGCTTAATAAATGCTTCATTCATAAATGCTTACCAACTGATTGGCTGACTGACAGGTCTAACTCTCATAAACCTATGGTCACACATGATAATGTAAATGAGGATCGAAAGAAAATTTTAGACCAGGCCATTCATACAAGGATCAGTCAAAGGAACTTAGCAATGTTTAACCTAGAGACGTGAAGATTCGGGGAGATGTGATTATTGTCTTCAAGTATTTCTTAGATCAAGAACTCAAAGGAATCTTGGAGGAGGTCTAGTCATAGATATGGATATGGAAGATCCATTGGGGGAAATCCAGTCCCATGGATGTAAAGTGATTTGCCCAAGGTCACATAGGCAGGACTTGGCAGAGCCAGGGTTCTAATGGAGGGCTCATGACTCAGAGTTCAGCATCCATTCCACCACACCATGCATCTTCTCTTGCTTAAAGGGCTTGCCATGTTGGAAGAGGATTCCAATGTTCATCTTAGATGCCAGTAGCAGAACCAGAAGTGCTAGCTAGGAGTTACTAAGAAGCAGATTCCAAAGGACTTGGGTTTCATGTAGGGGAAAATGATTCAGTGATTAGAGCTATGCAAAAGTAAAATGCACTACCTTGTAATGTAATGAGATCCCTGTCTCCCAAGGTATTCAAGCAGAGTGTGGATTGAGTATATAGTAAAGGGGATGGCTATCTGTGCACCCCAGGCATTTGCAGAGACTGTTCTCCATGTCTGGAATGCTCTCCCTCCTCATTGCAATCTCCTGGTTTATTTTACTTCTATCAATTATACAACTAAAATCCCTCCTTCTACAAGAAGTCCCTCCTACCCCTTGTCATGTTAGTGCCTTCCCTCTGATATTATCCCCAATTTATCCTGCATATATTTTGTCCGTACATAATTATTTCCATGTTATTTCCCCATTAGACTGTGAGCTCCCTGAGGGCAAGAACTGTCTTTTGTCTTTCTCCGAATGCCCAGTGATTAGCACAGAGCACCTGGCACACAGTAGGTGCTTAATAAATGCTTGCTAACTTGACACTGGAGTAGATGGCCTCTGAAGTCCCTTCCTTCTCTGGCAACCTTTGATTTTGAGTTCCTGCAAGGGGGTAGGGCAGGAGGGGGTGGCAATATGGTAACGCTGGGGAAGGGTGTGGTAGCATTTGCTCTTGAGATGGCCTGAGAGGAGTCATGGTCAGACCTTCCTGATTTCTCTCTGGTGTAGATATGTGCAGACAAAGCAACCTTTGTTAGTCACTTTTAACAAAGGGGTGGGGAACGTGTGGCCTTGAGGCCACATGTGGCCCTCTAGGTCCTCAAGTGCTGCCCTTTGACTGAATCCAAGCTGTCTTGAGAATTCATGGTTCATAAATCCAGCCCTGAATGGAGCCTCAAAGATCAATTAGTCCAACTCCCTCCTTCTCATAGACAAGGAAACTGGGATCCAAGAATGTCAGAAGTCTTGCCCAAAGACACACATGTAGGAAGTGTCAGGCACAATACAAACCAGTCTCCGAGGAGTCAATGCTTTTCCCATTGAATCACTAGTTTTGGAAAGGGAAGATCATAGGCTCAGGAACCTTTCTGTCCCATCTCCTTCATCTTCCCTCCCAGAGATTTTTGAGCAGTCCTGGCTAGATGAAATCTTCTAATACCCCCTGACTCCTATGAGAGTTCTGAAAGTCTGTGCCTTTAAGGGGGGAATTGATCCGGCACTTCCAGCAGAGCCCATCCATCTCTTGCCTCATTCACAGCCATAGCCCTGCTGATTGAGAGCTGGCTCAGGAGTAATTAACCTGACCAATTCCTCACACCTCCTCCTTGTCTCGCCATCTACAGGCCCTGGACCTTGAAGAGCTTCCTGATTCAACTCCAGTAATTCCATCAGCCTTCAGGGTCTCTAAGCCTTACCCCCCTCCTCAGACTGGGACCAAGGTAACTTCTGGGCCTTGGCAGGAGCACTGGTAACTGAGGGAATCAAGTCCCAGAGGTATATAAGGGTAAGGTAAGAAAGGCCCAGGGGTTGGGGTTGGGAGCCGTGAGACCCTGGAAGCCCCATGGTGGTACTGCCCAGGAGCATACCCAACTCTCAGGCTATCTCCCCTAAGAGGAATGCCCTAATCACTATAGTGATTGGTGAGTGCTCCCATCTTTGAAGGTCTAAAGCAGCGGTTCTCAACCTGTGGGTTATGTTCAATTTGTAACAGTGAAAATACATCTTGCATATCAGATAGATCCATAACAGCAGCAAAATTACAGTTATGAAGTAGCAATGAAAATAATTTTATGGTTGGGGGTCACCAAGACATGAGGAACTGTATTAAAGGGTCACAGCATCAGGAAGGTTGAGAACCACTGGTCTAAAGCATTTAACTACCCTTCATTTAGAACCTCTCCCATAACCTTGTACAGCTGTTGAGCTCAGAATGTCAGAGATGGGGGAAGGGAACATACAGGATGTGAAAGCTGGGAGAACCCTTAGAATACAGGATGTCAGAGTCGAAAGGAAGCTTACAATACAGGATATCAGAGCTGGGAGGGGCCTTAGAACACAGAATGTCAGAGCTGGGAGGTTCCTTAGAACACAGGATGTCAGAGCTGGGAGGGCCTTAGAACACAGAATGTCAGAGCTGGGAGGGGACTTAGAACATAGAACTGGGAGTGACCTCAGAACAGAAAATGTCAAGGCTGCAAGGGTACTTGAAACACAGAATATTAAAACTGGAAGGAACCTTAGAACTTGGAATGTTAGATTGAGAATGGACCTTAAAAAGAATCTAATCCAGCTCCCTCAATTTATAGCCACAGGTAAAGTGTGTTGTTCTTGATCACACAGAGAACCAATTATTTCTGACTGTGAATGTTTTCTCTCATCTATTAGATTTTAGGTTTTCTCAGGGTAGGGACTGTGCCTTAATATTTCTCTGTATCACACACACACACACCATATACTTTTATGGTTTTATGGCCTTTAGTGGCAGGTGAGAAGTCCAAAAAAACACCATCCTTAGAGTCAAATGGGCCCATGGGAGCGGGAAAGAGGATGGGGGAGGAACATTCAGACCCTCTACTTCCCCTTCCCTTCCTCCTCCCTTTAAAAGGCACACTTGCATCATCCCCTCCAGGCTGCTAGTTTCTCCGGGATGGAACCTGGTCTTGTCTGCTGCTCACCCAGCTTTGTCCCCTTCCCCTCCATGTGCACACTGCTCTGGCAGGAGAATGCCTCATTAGGGTAGAGAACAGCACCAAAATTGTCCTCCAGGGACTTCCCAGCTTTGGGGCTTGCCACAAAGGAGGTGGAAAAAATGGATCCATATAGGGGCTATTTGCTCAGATATTCTGTCTTAAATGAAGCTCCTTTTTATCCCAGTGTGTGACGTCTGGGAACATTTGCTTTGGTGCCTAACAACTTGCTCTCTGAAAGTAAATAGATATGTAGAAAGAAAGAGAGGGAGACAGAGAGACAAAGACATGGGGTGGGACGGGAAAGACAGAGACCGAGAGTCATAGACATGGATGTGAGAGAGAGAGAAAGGAGGAGAGAGATAGAGAAACAGAGGGAGAGAGGAGGGACAGAGACACAGGGAGAAAGAGACAGAGACATAGAAGGGGGAAGAGACAGAGTGAGGGAGAGACAGAAACTGAGAGAGAGACATAGATGGGAGATAGAGAGAAAAGAAGAGGAGAATAGAGAAAGAAACACAGAGGGAGAGACAGGCAGAGACAGAGGGGGAAGAGAGAGAGCAACATAGGGAGAGATAGAGATGGGAGAGGAGGGGAGAGACAGATAGACAGACAGAGACAGAGAGACAAAGACAGAGAAAGGGGAGAGAGACCCAGTTCCACAGCATTTGATGAAGCATCTCTCCCCCTGGGCTTCTCCTGGCTCCCACTTCTCAGTCTGGACCTTTAGCCACCAACCAAAGTAGCCAGATCTTTCAAGGAAAAGGATAAGTGGGTGGCATCCCAATATTCTTCTTTGAATACTTTAATATGAATAGAGGGCACTATTCCACTGGAAGTGGGGCATCTCAATAGTATTGTGGAGACAGCAGCAGGTCTGGAGTTGGAAAGAGCTGAGTTCAAATCCAGCCTTAGACACTTACTAGCTATGCTATGCTGGGCAGGCCATTTAACCTTTGCTTGCTTCAGCCATAGAGTGATGATAATAATAGCTCCTGCACCCTGCAGTTGTTGTGAGGACCAAACGAGATAATGTACGTGAAGTGCTTTGCACAGTGCCTGGCACATATTAAGTGCTTTACTTCTATCAGTTATACAACTAAAATCCCTCCTTCTACAAGAAGTCCCTCCTTGTGAAAGTTAGCGATTGTTATAATTATATAAATCAGCCTCTGGTGCCCGTGGCTAACTCTTCACTTAGCTCACATTCAGTTTTAATTGCAGGCTGCTGGGGTGGGGGTGGAGGGGATGAGGAGGCAGGGAGAGGAGGAGAGGGCAGGGTGGGTGGAGGAAAAGGAGAGGGGAAAGTGGCAGATGGGCAGGCTTTCAACGGCCCCAATCAAGTTATTGGGAAGGAGATGATTGATAACCTGATGGAGTGGCTGGGTTGGAGGGGGTGAGGAGAGACTTTGAGAAGTCATTTGGCCCATTCCCCCAATGCTGAGAAGGGCAGCATCTTTAAACTTCCTGGTTTGTTGTTGTTTTTTTTTTTGGTCCTGTAATTTTGTTGGTATAGAGAATGACCAGTGGGGAAATGTCCACTGCCACTGCAGAGCTCTCCCTGCTCTGCAACTTACAGGCACTGAGAATTATTGGGGGCATGAAGGGGTTAAATGTGCCCAGAGGCACACAGCTAGGACTGGAACCCTGGTCATTCGGCTCTGAGGACCACTACTGATTCATTATGCTAGGCTGCTTCTCAAACCCCAGGATAATAGGCAAAAATATTCTAACAAGTTTTTTAGAGGAGCTTCATCTCCAGGGTACTCATTCATATGAATGCTGCATGTCAGAGCTCAGAGAGACCTCAGAGCAGAAAATGTCAGAGCTCGGAGGGCCCTCAGAACACAGGATGTCAGAGCTGAGAAGGCCCTTAGGACACAGGATGTCAGAGCTGGGAGGGCCTTTAGAATACAGAATGTCAGAGCTAGGAGGGCCCTTAGAACACAGGATGTCAGAGCTGGGAGGGCCCTTAGAACATAGGATGTCAGAGCTGAGAAGAACCTTAGGACACAGGATGTCAGAGCTGGGAGGGCCTTTAGAACACAGAATGTCAGAGCTAGGAGGGCCCTTAGAACACAGGATGTCAGAGCTGGGAGGGCCCTTAGAACATAGGATGTCAGAGCTGAGAAGGC
>CM053588.1:51245399-51260399 GCA_028646515.1 Pseudochirops corinnae
CCCCCCCCCCCCCCCCCCAGGACTCAGAGGTGTTTAACCTTTCTATGATCTTATGGTTTCTTTTGCTTATGTAATCCACCCTTTCCATCACTGTACAAAGTAGTACATGAAAGTCTTGAGAGTTGAAGGGATGGGCAAAGTATAAATCCTTTAGTGAATGTCTAGATATTAGGATTTGGGGGGAGCTCCTGTGTTTGAGGTGGACGGGAGGCAGGAAAGGGAGAGGATAGGCATGGTTTCTCCCTTTGCTCCAGATGAACATCTTTTCCAGTCCCTAGAAATTCCCCCTCCCCCTTGCCCCCAGCCTTACCCAAGAGCCTGGCATTGAGTAATTACCCAAACACCTGAAGGTTATCTGAACCTGGGACCAACTCCTCAGGGGAATTCTTTCAGTTCCCCTTGTCCAGCTTCACCCTATACCTGAGGCTGAGGACAAGTTGTGACTCCCTGGGGCTGTGTTTACACTGTGCAGCTAATTGCCTAATGAACATAATTGGAAATAGTGCCTCTTAACCTCTGTGGAGGCCTTGGCTTTGTGCTAGAAGAGCAAAGGGCAATAGGAACATTGATTAACTCTCCTCCCCATGACAGGCTTTGCCTGGAGAGATGACTGGGAGAATTCTCTTGGGAAGCCTGTGAGGTGGAAGGGAGTGGAGATGGGACCTTAAGAAGGAGGATCCTGGGGTAGCTGTGGCCTGCCATGCTGCATGGGTAAACTGAGGCATGAATGGATGCAGGATATGCAGCAAGATTCAGAACACTCATTGGTTTTGGGATCAGAGGTCCTGGAATCAAATCCAGGTCTTACTCCTTTAGGATATCTGTGGCTCTGGTAATTTTCTTAAACGCTGTGTGCCTTGGTTTCTTCCTCTGTAAAATGAAAGAGTTGGACTAGGTCATTCATAAGCTCCCTTCCAGCTCCAACTGTCAAAGATTCTAAAGTGCTTCAGGGATCCCACTGGAGCCCAAACCAGAGAGTCCATGGAGACTATTGATATGTTAGCAAGTACTTTAGCCCAGGAAGGGTTTGTAAATATGGAAATGATGTCAGGGGAGTGGTCCCAAAGTGGAACAGGCTGTGTCTTAAGGTGGTGAGACACCAGAGATGGTTAAGTGAAGACTAGATGGAACTTATCTGGGTTGTAATAGATGGAATTTTTGTTTTAGGACTCTGCCTATGTTGGATCTTTTCTGGGCTCCCTCCCATTCATGAAATTCAATACGGTTCTAGTACATTCTTGCCCTTAATGAGCTTCATGAATCACTTTCTCTGGCATATGGGTCCAGCTTGGAACTTTGAGGGCACCTGTCTAGACCAGATTGACACTTCCTTAAATCTTTATGAATTAGTGGCTGTGAGTTATCCGGAGATCTCAAGCTGGAAGGCAGTCATTTAGTGAATCAGAATTGTATTTCACCCAATGATTTCGCAAACTCTGTGATTTAACCTCTTAGGAAAATGATGTGCTATGGAGAGTAAGTTTTTATTAGTCCGACCAGACAAGAAAAATACGTTAATCAGTCCAATAGGATGTTTACTCAAAATTGGGATTGGGCAGAGTCATAACTAGGATGGGGTGACCAGAATTTTGTCCCAGAGTGCCAAATTTAGTGTTTGCTGATGGCCCTTGTAGTCCTTCAGGCAGTTAGGTGGCATTTGATAGAGCAGAGGGCCTGGAGTTGGGAAGACCTGAGTTTAAATCTGGCCTCAGTCACTTATTACCTGTGTGACCCTGGGTAAGTCACCTAGCCTCTGTTTGCCTCAATTTCTTCAACTAAAAGAAATAACATCACCTGCCTGGCAGGTTTGTTGTGAGAATCAAATGAGATAATCTTTGTTAAGCAATGCCTGGAACATAATGTGGTTAAATCCTTTTTCAGTTGTGTCTGACTCTTCATGACCTCATTTAAGGTTTTCTTGGCAAAGAAATTGGAGTAGTTTGCCATTTCCTTTGCTAGCTCATTTTACACATGAGGAAACTGAGGCACATAGGGTTTAGTGACTTGCCCAAGATCACTCAGCTAATAAGTCTGAGACTGGATTTTGAACTCAGGTCCTCCTGACTCCAAGCCTAGCACTTCATCCACAGAGTCACCTCAGTTGCCTTGAAGCCAGGTTGCTGCCCCTGGCACATAGTGACCTCTATACAAATGCTTGTTCCGCCTCCTCCCCCACCCCCATCCCCTTCAGCAGCCTAAAATGCATGAGTTTAGCACCTTGTTGGGAAGAATAACTAGCTGTCAGTCAGTCTGTCAGTCAATAAATATTTATTAAGCCCCTCTAGTGTTCCAGTGGTTGTGCTAAGTGCTGGGGATGCAAAGAGAGGCAAAAATCTGTCCCTGCCCTCAGGGAGTTTGCAATCTAGTGGAGGTTGCTTGCTTCTGCGCTTTGTCCTTTGTTCTTGAAGAGGACTGAGGCTTTAAGAAGGTGATGCCATGACATGCAAGTGAATAGAATTTAAGTGAGGGAGGACTGTATAAAGCCACCTGCCTCACTTTCATCTCCTCAGCCATCTGGGTCTAGTGGCCAGATGTGGATTAGGACAACTGGAGATGGCCCAGGATGCAGCGGGGATCCTTGGCCTTTCCAAACTAAGGTCCTTAACAGAGACTGAGGCAAAGCCTATTAAAATAAGAAACTAGTAGAAGGGGCTGAATGTTGGGTCTGCCTCCTTCTGTTCCCCAGTCTCCAAACCAGTGTCCCCAAATCTCTGAATACTTCTTTACCTCGGGCACCGATTCATATTATGTGCCCTGGGAAAACTTGGTGGCACAAACCCTGGGTCCTAGTAGCAGTTCTGAGTTTGAGCTGACGAATGAGTCCACACTCACTGTTTGTTTAAATAAAGGTTGCTCCAGTGTGCCTGAGGTCACCCGGGACCCAGAGTCTTGAACATGTTGGGTTATGTCACGTCCCAACATTTGCCTCTGACAGGAGGCTGGGGTTTTTCCCTGGAAGTGGAAGGATCTTCTCAGAGGAGAGTGGGACTGGTATGGGAAAGGATGCTCAGGATTAGCCTCAGCCTGGGCTCTGGCACCAGAGGGGTTGCTTCAATGGAGCTGTCCCATCTCAGGAACCTGCTGTCCAATTCACAGTGACCCCGGCAGTTTAGTAGAATGTGCCTGGCTTTAGCTGCTCTGTAATAGAGTGTGAATCAACAGAAGGTATAGTCCTGAGCCAATCAAGCCTTAGCATCACAAAGTAGAGAAAAGTGCTGCAGAATGTTCTAATTATAGCCAGGCTTTCTGGAGGTCTCTAATGGGGGCTCTCAGACATTACCAATGTCTCAAACAGGCTGGCCAGAGCTGGAGCCAGAATTCTTTCATGCCCCAGAGCAAAGAGAACAAAATGGGAACGAGAGAGAGAGAGAGAGAGAGAGAGAGAGAGAGAGAGAGAGAGAGAGAGAGAGAGTGTGTGTGTGTGTGTGTGTGTGTGTGTGTGAGTAATGGCACGTAATGGGTGTTGAAGAAGGACTGGGGAAGCTTTTGTCTGGGTGAGTATAGGGCGATGGGCCACTGACCCAGGGAAGAGCGTACCTATGATGAGGCTGCTGGCAGGTATGTGTAGAGGAAGAAGAATCTCCCCATGTGGCCACTGCCCATTCTACTTCTCATCGTTAGCTTTTGTTAACGACAGCTAGCATGCACCCGTCACATTGTGCTTTACAAATAACATCTTAGCTGATCCTCACAACAGTCTTGGGGCTGTTATTATCCCCATATTTCCAAGGAGGAAACTGAGGCAAGCAGAAAGGAAATGATTTGCCTGGAATCACACAGCCAGGAATCACCTTCATTCCCGAATATATGCTTTTCCTTCCCTTCCCCAGAGAGCCATCCCTTATTACCAAGAATAAGGATGAAACTGAGAAGAGGAAAAAAAAAAAACAACAGCTCAGTAAAAATTGACCAGCATGCCAACTAAGTCTAACTGTATGTGACATTCAGCACCCTCAGACCCCCACTTCCGCAAAGTAGGGAGAACATTGCATTTTATAATTTCTTCTTTGGAAGCAAGCTTGGTTATTATTATTGTAATGTTCAGGTTTTTTTCTTCTATTATTTTTATTGTTGTTGTTATTGTGTACATTGTTTTTTCTGGTCCTGCTGACTTCACTTTGCATCAGGTCTTATAATTTTTCCTGTGTTTCTGTCTTCTTCACATTCACACTTTCTTACAATGCATGTGCCATAGTTTCTTTTTGCCATTTCTTCAGTCAACGTGAAAGTGGGCAGCCACTTATTTTAATAATTAGATTTGCTACATAGGTGCTGAGTTCATTTGTTTTAGGGCTGCTAAAGCTCTGAGTGCTCTTGGCACCTGACAAACTGGCACCTTGGGGCAAAGCCTTTGTTTCCCACTCCCCAACATTTACACAAAATATCTTTTAGATAGGGGTGGGGAGTAGGGGGTGAGGAGGGTCATGTCTGGAATCAGCATGACATACAAACACAGAAGAGGAACATTTCTAAGATATTGGCAGGGTGAGAAATGACTTGTACAAGCCCACACACCAAGCTGAGGGCAGAGGGAAGACAATAAATCAGGCACTCACTAGCTGTGTGACCCTGGACAGGTCATGTAACCTCAGTTTCTCCTGTAAAATGAAGGGGTTGGTTAGATCTGATGATCTCAAAGGCTTCTCCCAGCTATGGTATTCTATGTTCCAAGGTCACTGGTGAGCATCATGGCACAATAGAAGGAGTATCGGACCAGGGTAGTAAGTGGCAGAACCAGAATTTATATTGACTTTATTGCCTTGGCCTCAATTTACTCATTTGTAAAATAAAGGGCTTAGATTAGATAATCTATTAGATTCTTTCTGGCTCCCCAAGATCATCAATGTCAGAACTCAGTCTCTCTCCCCCCTCCCCCTTCCCCTCTTATGTCTTGTTTATAAGAGGGAGGAGAGACAGTGCTGGTGGGGGTGGGGAAGGAGTGGGATTTAGAACTTGTTGTAAATTGTCCATTTTAACACATTGATGATAATGCAAGTAATAAGACAAACCACAAGGCCTCGGGAAATGCATTTCCCAGCAAGGAAATTATTGAATATTTAGAACTAGGAGCAGATCATTTAGAGGGGGAAATGAATTTCTCAGCTTCCTCTGATCGAGATACATCTCTGTTCCTGAACCTTAATTTAGCCTCAGTTCCAAAGCGGTGGGCGATGGGCATCTATGCATTTGTAAAGTTGCCGTTCCTGCCCAATTGGTAGCAATTGCTTCCGAAGCCAAGGCTGCTTATTGAAGTGAGAGCAAGTCAGACACCATTAGCTGAATCCAACTCTTACAATGCTCGGGCTCAGCTAAGCAGGGAGGGAAGAAGAGTGGGGGATGGGTGGCCTTGGACGCTCAGGACTGAGAGTTCTCTCGTAGAGCAATAAGGGCATTGTGTCTGTGGGGCAAAAATTGAATCACAGGCTCTCAGGGGCTGGGGGTTCTTTGGGGGCAGGAATTGTATCCTCCCAACAAGATGAGGTTCCTTAAGGTTATGGACCCCTGATAAAATATGATGAGACCTGTGTCCCCTTTCCCCCCACCAGACTGGAATATCCCTCAATAAGACTGCAGGCTCCCTGTATCTCCCCTTTCTCCAGCACACTGAGACCTTGAGTGGTTTTGGTACTGCCCAAGGATCGAACCTGTGTCTTCTCCATGGCACTGGTGACCCTTTGAGAAAAGAGGCCATCTCCCCCATCAGACTAGAGACTCCCCAAGGTGGGAAGTATATCTTATCTGCCTTATCCAGTAGACTCTACTTCTTTTTTCCTCTACCCTGCCCTTCTCCTCCTCATCTCTTTTTTTTTATAACACCTAAATACAAACCTGTGCTCATTCTTCACCCAGTCTTGAAGGGATCTTAGAAATGATACAGTTTGGGGTGGCTAGGTGGCGCAGTGAATAGAGCACTGGCCCTGGAGTCAGAAGGATCTGAGTTCAAATACAGGCTCAGACACTTGACACACTTACTAGTCTTGTGACCTTGGGCAAGTCACTTAACCCCAATTGCCCTGTCTTCCCCCCTTCCAAAAAGGAAAAAATAAAAGATACAGTTCAACCCAACCCAGATTGACTACTCATTATCTGTGTGACTAAAGGCAAACCCTGATCTCTCTGTGTCTGAGTTTACTCATGAAGAACAATAAAGGGGGATGGACTAGTTGCTCAATTAAATTCCTTGCATGATCTAAGTTATGTTTTTATGAAGCTCTTCATTTCACAGATGAGGAAACTGAGACTGAAATAGTTTGCCCAAGATCAGAAAGAGAATTTTAAAAATACGTTTTTATAGGTATTTTCTGTTTCTTACATCATCATAGTTATCTCATGTATCCGTCCCCATCTCCCATCTACTTCCAGAAAGCCATCCCATTAAACAAATTATATTTTCTTGAGAGAGAAAAAAGTCAACACAACCAATTGATACATCGAATAAGTCTGAAACATGCAATGTGTAACTCCTGTGGACTTTGTACCTCCATACAGGGGTGGATTGGGAATGTCTTCTCATATCTCTTCACTCAACTCCCATTTGGTCTTTTTAATTTTGCTACATTTACCTTAAATTTTTTTAGTGTGTGGTTGTTTTTTCCAGTTCCATTGTTGTAGTTACAATATATATTGTTTTCTTGACTCCAATTACTTCCCTTTGCATCAGTTCATATGAATCTTTCTGTGCTTTTCTGTATTCATCACAAACATCATTTCTTATAGCCCAGTAATATTCTATCACATTCATGTGCCACAATTTGTTTAGACATTCTCTGATAGATGAGTACCTCCTTTGTTTCCACTTCTTAGCTATCCCAAAAAGTTCTGCTATAATTATTTTGGTATATGTGAGTACTTTCTCCTTATCAACGACTTGGGGTGTGAGCCCAATAATAGAGTCCTTGGTTCAAAGGGAATGGACATTTTAGTCACTTTATTTGCATAATTTAAAACTGCTTTCCAAAATGACCATACCATTTCACAGTTTCACCAACAATGTATCAGTATGTTTATCATTTCCCAAGCCTCCAGCATTGAATATTGTGATTTCTTTTCATCTTTGCCAATTTTGCACGGTATGAGGTGAAATAATCAGTTTTTTTTTCTTTTCTTCTATTATTAGTGATTTGGATTTCATGTGGTTGTGAAAACTTTGCAGTCATTCTTTTGAGAAATGCTTGTTCATGTCCTTTGATCACTCAGTCTATTAGGGAATGGTTATCACAAAGGAATTTAATGGCTTCAGTAGGACTTGAACCCACACCTCCTTGTTCTGTCTAAAATGCTATTCTCTCTAGAAAGGAGAGGGCGTAGTTGCTGAAAGAGATGGGGGTATGGTGTCCTAATGAGAACTTCAGCAAAATGTGAATGTCTGGGGGCCTAAAAGACATAAACATTGAAATGTAAAAGGGAAGCCCTTCAGATATAAAATAGACATTCCCACTCTAGAAAGGTTATGAGGTTTGGATTGCTCAAATATGAACGAAGAGGTGAGACAGACAATGTACTTATGTTCATGGCACAGTCTACTGTTATACCACTGTCCCATGACATGCATGCATTTAAGGTCCCCCAAATAGTTTGGGAGGTGAAATTGGACTGACTGGAACTAGGACAAGATGGAGGTAAGAGACTTTTATGTTAGAAAGGATTGTAGAACAGGAGAGGCCTCTTCCATCTCTAGCTTAGGGGTGACAACCTCAGAGTTGAAGCTGTGAGGGCATAAAAGGCTTTGTGGATCCTAACCTAAGAGTTGCTGTCCTAGCTAGAAGAGCATTGTAGTATGACAGATGAAGGGAAGAGCATTGTAATACTCTGGCTAAAGAGGGAACAGTACCACCCAGCCTAGCCAGGGGCTGAAAGTAGAAAAGGAAGTGCAGCTGATCTTCAAAGAGTGAAGCCAGGCAGTTCATCTGGCCAGCTCACGAAGTGTAGGATACAGCATCTTGAGAAGGGCCCAGCCCAGCACTGTTTGGCAGTAGCTTCCCAATGTCATTGGCTTGGCAGCCACAGTCCAGGCAAGCCTAATGAGAAGCATGTAGAGTCATTGGGTGACTTAATTGACCCAGATCAACAGTAGATTGGCCGGTCCAGCTAAGTCACCTCATCCTACCAAAAGCAAACTCAGCAGAGCCTTTTGTTCAAAGGAAACACATTGGTGTGGGCTTATGAGTTAGTGTTAGGCAGACAGTCACTCATAGGTTTACTCCTTAGACCAGTGGTTCTCAACCTGTGGGTTGCGATCCCTTTGGGGGTCGAACGACCCTTTCACAGAGGTCATAGGGGTCACCTAAGACCATCAGAAAACACATATTTCCAATGGTCTTAGGAACTGAGACACTGCTCCTCTATCCATCTCCAGGGGGGGCTGCCCACATGCAGATATGCCCACATACAAGTATTACAGGGTTGCAGCATTAGGAAGGTTGAGAACCATTGACTTAGACCCTGAACGTAGTTTTAGTCAACCCTCTCAGAACCAAACCTGCTACAGTATGTATGGACAGGGAGAGTAATTCCACAGCCAATTTATTGCTATTCCCAGAACTCATTGGAAAATGGATATAGAAGTCATAAAAGATACGTGGATTTAACCCTTTAAAGAAGAAGATTTTGTGGATTCACGTCCTTAAGTAGACTTTGGGACTAGGATTCAAGAGGCAAGAATTCCAGTACTGGTTGTTACCAATCATCTGTTTGACCTTGGAAAAATCCTTCTTTGCTAGGCTTAGTTCTTCATCTATAAAGTGAGCAAGTTGCATCCTATGATCATTAAGGTTCTTCCTAGCTCTGCCATTTTCTGTTCTAAGGCCCCTCCCAGTCCTGACATCCTGTGTTCTAAGGGCCCTCTCAGCTCTGATATTCTCTGTTCCAAGGGCCCTCCTACCTCTGACATTCCCTGTTCTAAGGCCCCTTCCAGCTCTAAGCTAAGATTCTATGAGTCTTCCCATTCTTTCCCTTCTTTTCCAGGCTGAGGGTACAGGTCTAGAAAGCCCAGATCAGCAATGTTGAGCTCACCTATTATCCAGGCAGCCTCCAACCCTAGCTCCAAGTCCCTTTGCCCTTGGGATGCTGCAGCCTCCAGACTTGGGTCCAAGGCTGTGTATGGATCTCCAATTGGTACCAAGATTTCCCTTTTCCCAACTCAAAATATCGTTGGGATGCAAAAGGGATAAAATCTCTATTCTTCGACTGGGGCAGGAGGAAGAAAGAGACAGAAAAGGCTTTCCTTGGTTGCTTTGCTTTGTTGGGGAGCTCAAAGACCTGAGCACAGGATAATACCCAAGTCTCCCTGCCTTGCCCTGAACTCACCTAGTCTAATACTGTGATTTATGGCTCCCAATCTTCTCTAATCCTCTTGCTTTGCCTTTTGCTGGTGAGGATGAGCCCCTGATCCTAATGCATAGCCCAAGTAGAGTGAATGGCCTGGAAAGCAGATCAGAGAAGGGAATGTCTGATACATACATGAGCAGAAGCTCTTGGAGTCTGCAGGATGGAGCCAGGCATTTAGGCTGTAGTCAATTTTAGATCTGCTTGGGATTCAGAAACTTTGGCCTGGGGCTCTCCTGTCCCCTTCCTCATCCTCCCTCCCTCTCCTCAGCCCCACCCCAGAGCCTCCCTGCCCAAAACAAAACAGAACAGAACAAATAAAACCTCCAAGAATTTCTTTTAAACACAGAAAATAAGAAACAGTTAGTTTCCTAGGTGAACAATCACTGAAAAACCAATATAAGTAACACATAGAATCACGCCATGTCAGATCTGGAAGGGACTGCAGAACACAGGATGTCAGATTGAAGAGGGACTCAAAAACTCAGAAACCTGGGGATGGAAGAGCCCTTAGAATACAGAATGTTAGAGCTGGGAGAGCTCTTAGAACACAGGATGTCAGAGCTGGGAAGGTCCTTAGAACACAGAATGTCAGAACTGGGAGGGGCCTTAGAACACAGGATGTCAGGGCTAGGAGAGGCCTGAGAACCAAGAATGTCAGAACTGGGAGGTCCTTTAGAACAGAGAGTATCAGAGCTGGGAGGGCCTTTAGAACACAGGATGCCAGAGCTGGGAGGGCCCTTAGAACACAGGATGTGAGAGCTGGGAGGACCCTTAGAACACAGGATGTCAGGGCTGGGAGGGCCCTTAATGCTAGAGCTGGCAGGGGAGAGGGGGACTTCATAACATATGAGGTGAGAAGATCAATCTGGAAGGGACTTTAGGACAGAGAATATTAAAGACAAAGACATTTTAGAGCTCCAATCCTCTCATTTTACTGATTGAAAAAAAGGAGTAGAGAAGGGGAATGAATGAGATCACACAGAGAATTAATCAGATGCACCAATTTCCCCACTGCCGATACAGACTGCTCTCAGTTATCCACAGGACTGGCAGCAGTAACGAATGGTGAGAGGTGGGGTGTAACGGAAAGCACATTAGACTGGATCAAGAAAGGCCTCGGTTCTTATTCTATAACCATTGCTTTTTGTTTGTATAATCCTTGGCTCTTTGGACCTCACTGTATTCATCTGTAAGATGGGGTTAATAAGCATGGCTACCTGCCTCACAGGGCTTTTGTGAGGCTCCAATGAGATTATCATAGGCCACGAGCTTCATCAACCTGTTAGCATTGCATAAATGTCAACTTTTTTTTTTTTAAATAAAAGGCTAAGGGACAAATCATACAAACATCACCTTCACTGGCATTATTTTTTATTCCCAGCATCCAGAATTTTAATCTGTAGTCCTTGTGCTCAGACAATGAAGAGAGATTGCCTGCTGCATGGTGTATTGGCTAGGGAAAACCCAGACCCCTCCAGTCTCTCAGCTGAGCATTCAGTAAAGATTTACGCTCTCCAGCTTTTACTATGTGCTCAGGATTAGGGATAGAAATACATGCAAAAAGAAACATACTTTCCTGCCTTCAAAGAGCTTATATTCTAATGGAGGAAGACATATAGAAAAGGGGGACAGGAGGGAGGATGGGGGGTGGTGAAGTCTGGAGAGTCAGAAGTAGGGGTGGGGGAGGAATAAAAGTTGGCTGGCCTGGACCCGTTTTCAAAATGGAGGTTCTGGGATGAACTGGTCAATGGGACAATGGGCTGAAAGGGAGGAAGGAGCTTTCAGGATAAGAAGGAGGTTGCAGTATGATGACCAAGGTCCATAATATGATGCCCAACCCTAGGTACTCTACCCTTCTCTTTTTCCAGTGGCCCTCGTTTGTGACAAGATGGTTCTGCAGTGGCTTGGGGCTTTAGAGGAATGAAAGAATGAAGGGCTTTTTAAAGCAATTGCTATATATACCAAGCACTCTGGTAAGTGCTAGTGGTACAAATACAGGTAGATGAGACAGTCAATGCCGCCCTAAGCATTTTGCTGGGGTGATGGTGGGGGTGGGCTTTGGAAATGGTTTTCAAGTGATGAGAAGGCTCCAGTCTAGTACTGGTCAGGAGAAAACTCACCATCCAGAGCCCAGGACCTTAGGACAGAAGGGATCGTGAAGAGGATGGCCAGAGGGAATGAAGCATGATTGAAAAATAGACAAGAAAGGGCCTGGGAGGCCTTGTGCCAGGCCAAGGATAAGAAGGTTGGACTGGGAGTCTGGAACCCTAGGTTCTAGACCTCAATCAGTCATACACTGGCTGCTATGCTAGGACCAATCCCTCCCACCCCTCCTTTGGCTCAGGGTAGTGAAAGCTACATTATGATTGGTCATTGTGCCAATCTGGTGCCAATATGGCTTCTCCAAGGACACTCATGATTCTGAGTCACAGAATCTGCCTAGACAGAAGTCCCCTTCCTTGGCCACCATTCCTTTGTCCTTTTGTCCCTCTATATATGGGGGGCAGGGCCCTGGAGGGTGGTAGGAGAGAAGATTGTTATCTATGTCTTCTATAGGCTTCCATGGTACCCTCAGGAATTCCTGTTCTATTAGTTTTAAAACTACTCTTAATATAGAACGTCCCCAAAGTCTTGGTGCCAGTTTAACCTTTCATGGCATTAAGGCTTAAAACAGAACTGAGAATTTTGGGACACCCAGTATTAGCCTTGTGCCCTGCTGCTGGAAATCACTGTATGTGTTTTATATTTATTTATATGGGTTAGTGTGATTCCCTGCACTCCTGTATTCCTCTACCCTGAAAGAAAGCTCCTCAACAGCAAGGATGAATGCATTTTTGTCTTCCTATCTCTGGCCCCTGACATACAGTAGGAACTTAATAAATGCTTGTTGAGTTGAACTGACTTGAGGAATCAAAGGTATTTCACCATTCTGGACTTCAACTTCAACTGTAGGAGACTTACACTAGGAGGTCTCAGGCTGACATTCTGCATTCTAAGGCCCCTCCTAGCTCTGATATTCTGTGTTCTTTTTTAAAAAAATAATTTATTTTAAATTTAAATACAAAAAATGAAATACATAAAAAGAAACCATATTATAAACCTAAATATTAAAATTTAAATACAAAATAAAAAAGAAAAAAAAGCATTGCCATGTGTCCAGCAGAATGTATAAGAGGATTAAAAATACGCAGCAACCAATTTCCATTTCAAAAAAGCCTATATAATGAATACATTTTATGTTCTAAGAGACCTCCCAGCTCTCCAAGGGACTCTAATGGATTTCTGACATTCTCTGTTCCAAGGGTCCTCCCAGCTCTGACATCCTGTGTTCTAAGGGCCCTCCCAGCTCTGACATCCTGTGTTCTAAGGGTCCTCCCAGCTCTGACATCCTGTGTTCTAAGGGCCCTCCCAGCTCTGACATTCTATGTGATTGTAAAGACTGTAGTTAGAATAAAGAAATTTCTCTGGGATTAGGAGGAGTAAAATTACTGATTTGATTTCTCTTGCTCAGCTTCTCTTAAAAGGCCACCTAGACTTTAAGGCTATGGTGGTGAGCCTGGGGAGGGGGAATGGAAAGAAGTCAGGGAATGGGGGGATAGCATTGCTTTGAGGCCCTTCAGAGAGGGCCCTGTGGGCCACGTAACTGCTTTGGTGACAGCAGAGAGCATGAGAGGCACAATGAGGAAGGAGATGAAGGCTAGATAAGGGAACCCTGGCTATGGGGGATTAATTCTGAAAGACTACAGAATTTCCTATGAATACCAAGAGAAAGCATTATCATGATTAATGTTATTTCAAAGACTTATTTTTTTCTTTCAAAATTGTGTGTGTTGTTGTTCTAAGTGCTATCTCCTGATTCCAAATGTCCTTCCCTCTGGAATAATTTGGAACAAGGTTATTGCTTGCCAAGCGGGCCTCTTTTCTGATCTTGGATCTGACAGTCCCGAGGAGCTGAAGGGTTGTTATCAGCGGGAGGCTGGATGATGAAGGAGCTGGAGCTGAGGCCCTGAGAGGCGTTGACAAGGCGCTGACGTCTTCTGATGCCTGACTGATGGTGGCCCACTTCCTAACTCTGCTTGAATGGATGGACACCCAGGCCTGAGCCCCAGCCCAGAGCAAGGGAAGGCCAACAGTTGGCATCCTCAGAACTAGATCCCACCCTATGAGGAAGAGTTGTTAGCACAGCCTTACCAGGCACAGGGGCAGGGAGGATAAACCAGCTGCATGATGACTGGAAAATCCCAGCAAGCCAAAAGGGATCTAAGGATGCGGAAATCACTTTATAAGAAGTATTTTCTACTTATGACATTCTATGTTGTAAAGAAATTTAAAAACAATAGCAATAATCCAAGAACTTTCTTAAAACACAGAAAACGACTAACCTACCTGCTCAGGTGAAAAATCATTTTCCTAAGTGAATGATCACTAATACACTAATACTGGTAACACATACACTAGACTGTCTCAGGCTGACATTCTGTGTTCTAAAGGCCCTCCCAGCTCTGATGCTCTATGTTCTAAGGGCCCTCACAATTGGAAGGGACCTAGAACAGAGTGTTAGAATAGCCTTAGAATATAGAATGTCAGAGCTGGGAGGGCCCTTAGAACCCAGAATATCAGAGCTGGGAGGGCCCTTAGAACCCAGAATGTCAGAGCTAGGAGAGCCCTTAGAACACAGGATGCCAGATCCAGGAAAGAGGATCTTTGGAACAGTCTAGTTTTCCAATTCCTTATTTCTCAGAGGTCTTTCTTAGTAGTGATTTGCACAAGGTAACACTATTAGTTATTGGTAAGAGCTTGCACGGGAGCCCAGGTCTACTGAGTTTCTCTGTACCCTTTCCCTGACTCTTACCCAGCTAGGTGGTATAGGGGATATAAAAGGGCCTGGAGTCAGGAAGTCCAGAGATTTACACTTACTACTTTGTGATCCTGGGCAACCTCCACCTACCTCAGTTTTCTCAACTGTAAGATGGGGATAATAATCATACTTCCCTCCCAGGGTTCTTGTGAGGATCAAATGAGGTTGCACTTGTAAATCACTTAGGAGGTACTTGGCCCACAGTAGATGCTTCATCAGGTATGTCCCTGTTCTCCTCTCTTCCCTAATCTCCCAGATGAGTGCTCTTTCCACCTGTGGATAACAGGGATCAGATTACTTAAAAAATCCATCTGCCTACCCCTCCTATTCTACTCCACTTATATATGTAAAGGGCCTGTGTGTATATGGAAGTAGATTAGATGGGTTCTGTGTGAACTCCAAGGGCTGAACTAGAGAAGAAATACAAGGGAAGTTAGAGGGAAGCATTTAGGAATATAAAATCACAGTCAGTCAACAAGCATTTTTTAAGCTCCTACTGTATGTGTAGCACTGTGCTAAGCACTGGGCATACGAGAAAGGCAAAAAACAGTCCTTGGCTGAGAGGAGCTCACAGTTTAATCACAGGACCACAGATCTAGATATGGAAGGGCTCTCATGGGTCATCTCGCCCAACTCCCTTGTATAACAGATGAGCAAACTGGGACCCTCAGTTGAGGGATGTGAAGCCACGGCCTCTTAATTCCAGAGTTTGTGTTCTTTCCACTCTTCAGCACAAGGAAGAATTTACTAACATTCAAAGCTGAACTGACAATGAAATGAGCTGCCTTTTAGGTCGTGAGCTCCCCTTTCCTGGA
>CM053588.1:51262469-51278326 GCA_028646515.1 Pseudochirops corinnae
GAGGAGGAGAGAGAGAGGAGGAGGAGGAGAGAGAGGAGGAGGAGGAGAGAGAGGAGGAGGAGGAGAGAGAGGAGGAGGAGGAGAGAGAGGAGGAGGAGGAGAGAGAGGAGGAGGACGAGGAGGAAGAGAGAGACAGAGGACGAGGAGAGAGACAGAGACAAAGAGACAGAGCAGGAGGAGGGAGAGAGGGAGGGGGATAGAGGAAGTGAAAGAGGGAGGGGAGGAGAAGGAGGGAGAGAGAAGGAGAGAGAGAAAGAGAGAGAGTCACACTAAATTGATAGACTGGTTAGGTTTGCTGAAGTCTTTTCTCATCCTCCTTTTTTAGAAGGTGTGGATTGATGATGGAAACCAATGATGTAAAAGCAAGAGCAAAATATTTTAATTAAGTGGTGGATCTTTCTGCAACTGAATACCTAGATCTCTCTGGCAGTTTCTTCATCTGTAAAATAGGGGGCTGGGGGGAAGAGTGGTATATTGAACTAGATGACCTGTAAGGTCACATCCAGCTCCAAGTCTGAATTCATGAACAAGATTCTTTTTTAAAAAGAGAGAGAAAAAAATAACTGATTCCTATTGCATAAGTGCATTAGAGAAATACAAACTCCCTTCTATGAAGATTCATTGCCAACTGGCAAAATCAGTGAAGGCTTCCTGAAGGGAACCTATGAATTGGGCTTCCTTGGGAGTTACAGAACAATATCCCCTAACAAGAATTCAATTGAAGAAGTATTTATTAAGCACTCACTATGTGTAAGGAACCATATTGGGTAATAGGAATGTAGATAGAAATGAAGAAAACTTCCTCCCCTAAGAGTTTGGGGGGAGGTGAGAGGAGGGGACAGAGGGAGAGGAGGAAACAGAGGGAAGGAAGAAAGGGGGAGAAGAAAGAAGAGAGGAAGGAAAGAGGAGGAGGAGAGAGGTAGAGGGAAGAAAGGAGGGGGAAGGAAGGAAGCAGAGTACAACATGGAAGTAAGTAATAAGAAATAAGTAATGAAATTGAGCAGGAATACTACTAACTAAGGAGAAATCATGAAAGGTTTCTCATAGGAGGGACACCAAGTTTTTTCGCACAGATACTTGATTTCTCTGTTGTAGTCTCCACATGCACCAATAATAAACAAATCCCAATTCCAGAGTGTTTTGCAGCTTACAAAACACTTTCATCAAAACCACCCCATGAGGGAGCCAGCATATGTGTTATCCCCCTTTCACAGATGAGAAAATGGAGGCTGAGAAGGAGGGTCATTTACCTAGATCACATTGCTAGTAACTTTCTGAGGCAATTCTCTACTTTCTACCACACCAACCTTTCATGTAGATACTGCAACCCCTAGAGATCTCCACACACCAGGGATACCTGATAAATATTTCTCCATAGCCCATCACCTCACCCCTTCCCACCAGAATAACATCAATTTCTTCCCAAACACTAAATACCAATCTGTCTATACCAGTTCGGCTGAATAGATATAGCCGTGATAAAGTTATTAGCTCAAGCCAGGGGTCTCTAAAAATTTATGATCACCAATAATCCTGGATCTCTGGCTCTCAGCTGGCTTCACATAAACCCTGATCCCCTTACTCAACCCCTCCTCCTAAAAAAAAAAAAAAAAAAAGAGGTCTGAAGCAGTCATTATAGGAGCCTCCCCTAGCCTTGCTGGGCCAGCTGAATGAATGTTTCTGCTGGGCTCAGACTATCATTAGGAGGGTTGAAGTCAGACACAGGAATTCTGGGAAATACCTGCAATTGGTATTTAATCCATGATGAAAGCATCACATAGAACCTTCTTGGATCTAAGACTTTCAGCTCCCCTACGGGGGCAGGGGGAGGGGGGAAGGAACAGAACAAAAAGAAAAATCTGTGATTTCATTGGCATTGTTAACAGTCACAGTAATGCTCTGTGAAACCCTCCCCCACTACCAACACAGGTCTATCTAGAATACAACTGCTCATTTTGGACGGCAACCTTGAGTACAGAGAGGTTAAGTAATTTGTCCAAGGTCTCACAGCTAGCATATGTCAGATGTGGGCTGGACCTGCCCAGGTCTTCCTGACTCTGGGGTTAGCCATCTACCACATCAGGCTGCCTCTCATCAAATCTCAGGATTCATTTGTAATATAACTTTCTGCAGTGTTTTAAATTAGGGTTTAGAAAGTATTTTCCTTTGGGCAGCTAGGTGATGCAGTGAATAGAGCACCAGCCCTGGAGTTGGGAGTATCTGAGTTCAAATCTAGCCTCAGATACTTGACATACTAGCTGTGTGACCTTGGGCAAGTCACTTAACCTTAATTGCCTTGCCTTCCCTCCCTCCAAAAAAACTATTTTCTAAAGATAATCCCATAAGGTAGATAATGTATGTAGATACATTATCCCTATCTTGCAGCTAAGGAAACAGACTTAGAGGAAAAAGGACTTATCCATAGTCATTAAGATCCTATGGGATCACAATGGGGCAAATTGAAGCCTTCCCAGTACAAGTCCAGTGCTCTTGCCACTAAATCCTATTGAGTCTCCAAGGTACAAATCCAAGTTGATTTCTTCCAGGCAATTTCCCTTGATCCCTCTGGTCTAATGGATTCTCTCCTTCCTCTGCTTTTTTACTGCTCCTTACTCTTCCTTCCACTCAGATAATACATAATAGTAGCAGTATTTTTATAGTTCTTCAAAGTTGGCAAAGTACTTTTATTTTGAGGCAATCATAGTTAAGTGACTTGCCCAGAGTCATGCAACTAGTAAGTGTCTGAGGTTGGATTTGAACTCAGATCCTCCTGACTCCAGAGCTGATGTCTTCTGCACAATAGTGCCACTTAGCTGCCCCCAAAGCATTTTAAAGGTGTTATCTCAATTGATCCTCAAAACAACCCTGGGGGGAGGTGCCATTATTATCATCTCCACTTTGCAGATGGGGAAACTGAGGGGAAACCACAATGCAGTGGTTAATTGATTTGTCCAGCACTCACACAGCTGGTAAGTGTCTGAAGTAGGCTTAGAACACAGGTCTTCCTAACTCCGGGTCCAGCACTCAACTGCCATGCCTTATAGCTGCCTAATAATGAACAATAATGCAGTGTCTCTTATTTACAGTGTTAAATAAGGCTCGACACATGGATTCCCTTCCTTTCTTTGCTCCAGTCTCACCTTCTCCAGGAAGACTTTCCCTGTTCCTCTTAATCCCCATTCCTTCCCTCTGTTGCTTATTTTATTATATTAATTTATCCTGTATTTCTGGGGTAGCTAGGTGGTACCACAGTGTATGGGCCTGGCTTCCTTAGTTCAAATCTGACCTGAGATACTTACTAGCTATGTGACCCTGGGCAAGTCATTTCCCCCTATCTGCCTCAGTTTCCTCATTTGTAAAAGGAGCTGGAGAAGGAAATGGCAAACCACTGCAGTGTCCTTGCCAAGAAAACCCCAAATGGGGTCACAAAAGAGTCAGACATGATTGAAAAATGACTAAGCAGTGACAAAAAAAAAAACTCTATATTTATAACTTGTTTGTCTACAGCTGTTTACACATTATTTCTTCCCTCCCCCACTAGACTGTGAGCCCTCTTGAGGGCAGGGACTGCCTTTTCTTTCCATCCCTAGCCTTTATCGTCACAGTGCCTGGTATACAGTAGGCACTCATTAAAGCTGGTTTACTAACTGAATTCATCCTCATCATGGAAAGCATTTAGATAGTGCCATGTTTGCCAAGCCCTTTACAAATATTTTATCCTCAAGAAAACCCTTGAAGGTAGGTGCAAGTGTTATTCCTATTTTATAAGTGAGGAAACCAAGGCAGGCAGAAGTTAAGTGACTTGCCCAGGGTCACACAGCTAGTAAATGTCTGAGGTCACATTTGAACCCGGGTCTTCCTGACTCCAAGTCCAGGGCTCCTTGCACTCTACCACCTGGTTGCCTCAACTCCTTGGCTAGATTACAAACACTCTGAGGGCAGGGATTGCTTCACCTTTGTAGCTGAATCCCCAGCACCTCATAGTTTCAGGTACACAGTTGGGGCTTGTTGTTGTTGGGTTGTTGTTTTTTTTTCTGCTTTTTTTTTTGTAAGGGGGAGGGCAGGGCAATTGGGGTTAAGTGACTTGCCCAAGGTCACATAGCTAGTAAGTGTTAAGTGTCTGAGGCCGGATTTAAACTCAGGTCCTCCTGACTCCAGGGCCAGTGCTCTATTCACTGCGCCAACTAGTCACCCCAAGTTGGAGTTTTAATAAATGGTGTTGGTTGAGCCCTCTCTCCCACAGAAAAGATGTTCAAATCCAAACTGAACGATTGGCAAGGCCATGGTCCGATTGTGTCAGTAAGAAACCTGAAACATGCTCTGGTTACCTTTGATACCAAATCCTATGTCAAAGAGGGGTTTCACAGAGGTTCTTCAGGATGTGCCCCAAGGTTAACAAAGTACCTCACTGATAGCCTTTTTAATTTAACTTTTTTTTTTCATTTAAGAAGCATTCCTCCCAACATTGAGATAAGGAGATGGGGAGGGGGGAAAGCAGAGGAAAGGGAGGAAAGGAAGAGGGGAGGAGGGAGAACGGGAGGAGGGAGGAGGGAGAAGGGGAGGAGGGGAGGGGCTACAAAATATCTTGTAATAAATATCCGTAGTTAAGAAAAACAAATCCTCACATTAGCACTATCTGAAAACGTATATGTCATTTAGTACCTTGGAACTCCCATTCCCATAACATTTTACAGTTCATAGAATCACAGGTTCAGAACTGGAAGGGACCCTTAGAGGACATCAAGTCCAACCCTCTCATTTTATGGATGAGGAAACAGAGACTGCCTTGCCCAGGGTTGCTTAGCTAGTATCTGAGGCAGGACTCAAACCCAGGTCCAAGTCCTATAGTTTATCAGCCAAGCAATGTTTACAGAATGTTCTTCCTCCCCAGAAATCTCATGAAATAAACAGTAAAAGCACTGCTATCCCCTTTTATGAATAGAAGGCTTGAGGGTGAGATAGGAAAAATAACCAAGTAGGGACTCTATTTCATGACCCTATTACAAACTGCCTCTCCAAATAAAAATAATTTGTGACCCAGCTCATTGTATCCAAAACAATGATTCTAAAGTATGTGAGCACAATTTGCTCTTTCCAGTAGGATAAACATGGCCCTTAATCTTGTTTACAAACTGATTTGCTCAACAGATCAATAGCTTCATTGTGGTATGCCTCAGCCGAGTCCTGGATAATCAAGAATTCCAAAAGGATCTGGGGCTGAAATAATGGGCCAACTGGATTTGCTAGGTCCTACTTATGGAACTCTGAAGAACCAAGTCATGCAAGGATGGCATGGTCTACAGGGTGCCCGCTGTACAGGGATGGTAACCGCTAAATTCCAAGTCAAATTAAAAGGCCAGTAAGTGTCATGGCTTATTAAATTCAGGCCATCATGTCTTGCATGAGATGTGTGATATCCATGTGAAATTATAATAATTATTCTCTTTGAGTGTTAGGTCTATGAACTTTGGCTGGTCTAAGAAATAGAGGGTGAGCTTTTACATCCTAAAAACCTCTGGGTTGGCAGCCTTGCCTGTGAAAGCAGGGAAAAGAGAATCTAATGATCAAGTTCAATAGACTCCTCAAATTAGTTCTCTTTGGAAACCAGGGGTCAGCTGCTATACAAAATTAAATGAAAGAGAAGATGGCCAGCCTGGCAAAGGGAAGCCAGCTACCCCATGGAAATAAGAAGGCAGCTCTGGCTTCCTGAAAGCCTTTCATGTCCTCATCTCCAAACACCCAGCTAATTATGGTAAATTGGGCTCCCCCACAGTCGCAGAGAGAACAGCTGCATGAGAGAAAGAGAGAACGGGTTTGGCTGAACCAAGGATGGAGCTGAAAGGACAGAGGAAGGGCAACAGGTCCCTTGAGGTCATGGATGAGAGGAATGGGCAGCAGGGGGATCGCGCCACACTTCAATCGCTCCATGATCTCATTGTCCCAGGTTCCCACTAGGCTTCTCTGTGGGTGCCCACTTCCATGCCCTCTCAACCAGGAAGACTCTTGTTTGAGACTTTTTAAGAAATCATTCCTCTAGCATGTCCCTATTGAAAGTCTCCCTTGAGACCTTTTGATATCTCACAGCTAACAATGCAGGATTCAGGATGGCCATCTGCCACCCTTAAAGCTCACTCGTGTCCTTTCGGCAGATTGCAGCATATGGCCAGCCACGCCTTGTGCATAAGGAGCAAACAGAGATCTTGCTGAAGGACAGGTACATTTGTGCAGGGCTTCATGAACTACAAGCACACACTGTGTGAGTCTTTGCTCATTAGATCTTCACACCTGGCAGGGGGGTAGTAGAAAGGTGGTGGGTTTGGGGGGGTTTTAGATTTGTGATTTCATTGGTTTAGGGAACTCCTCTTGAGGAAACTCTAACAAAGTAAATTGCCACCTGATTGGCAATGACTTATCTTAAGAGAGCTGCCTGGAGGCATTGAAAGGTGAAATAGCTTACCCTGGATCAGCCCTGGGAGAGAGGGGGAGAGAGGGGGAGAGAGGAGGAGAGAGGAGGAGAGAGGAGGAGAGAGGAGGAGAGAGGAGGAGAGAGGAGGAGAGAGTGGGGAAGACAGGGGAGAGGCAACCCTTGAACCTTGGTCTTCTTAGCTCCAAGGCCAGCTTTCTATCAACCACAATGCTACCTAGCAGTAAGAGGATTATTAGAATGCTCAGTCATGAAGTCCAGAGTTCAAAGCTCACCTCAGATACTAGCTGTGTGATAGTGGGCAAATTACATCATCATCTTCAGCAGCAGCAGCAGCATTTGCAAAGCGCTTTACCTATGTCTCATTTTATACTCACAGCAACCCTGGAAAGTGGGAGCTATCATTAACCCCATGTTATAAATAAGGAAACAGAGAGAGGTTAAGTGGCTTGTCCATGGTCACACAGCTAGTAAGTATCTGAGGCAGGATTGGAACTCAGATCTTCTTGACTTAAGGTTCAGTGCTCTAGCAACCCAGGGAAAGTTGCCTCATTCCTCATCTGTTAAATGGGAATAACAATAGCTCCCATCTCATGGGGGTGTTGTAAAAATCAACTGAAATAACTCATATAAAAGGTTCTGCAACCCTTGAGCTCTACAGATGGTAGCTATTGTCTACTGTACCCCTGGTATGCCTCCTTAATTTCTCTCAGTCTCAGTTTCCTCATCTGTACAATGGGGGTAATGATCACACAGACCTCCCAGGGTAGTGATGAGGATGCAATAACATATGTAAAGTGTTTTGTAAACCTTAAAATGCTTTGAAATGCTAATTACTATTGTTCTCTATTTTATAAATGAGGGAACTGAGCATCAGAGAAGGATTTTGTCCAAGGTCACACAAGGGTTGGACTTAAATCTAGGTCTTCCAATTCTGTTGTTCATGCTAGTTCACCACACTCTCACATGTATGCTCCCACCTTCACACCTTTGCTCATGCCGTTCCTCCTTCCTGGGATATTGCTCCCCTTCTCTTAGCCAAATTACTTTGTTGTTATTCAGTTGTATCCAACTCCTTGTGACCCCATTTGGAGTTTTTTTGGCAAAGACACTGGAGTGGTTTGGTATTTCCTTCTCCAGCTCATTTTACAGATGAGGAAACTGAGGCAACCAGGGTACAGTGACTTGCCTGAGCTCACACAGCTACTAAGTATCTGAGGCTGGATTTGATTCATCCCAGTGCCCTATCCACTGCACCACCTAGCTGCCCCACTATATTGTACCTATTTCAAGAGCTACTACCACCTACAAGAAGATTTCCTTGACTACCCCAGCTCACCATGATCTTACCCTTGAAATTCCTAGAATATTAATTGTCTGTACCAGAAGTGTCAGACACACAACACTCCCAAGCAGCCTGAACAAGATTAAAGTGTAATTAGAAAATATTTAACAAAATAAATAAAAATATAATAAAACATAGATAATGCTAACTTGTGGTTTTCTAAGTTAATATGTGGTTCATAGGGAGCCTTAATGTAGATCTGTATTGGAGTTTGACGAGACTGATCTATACCACTTTCACCCAATGTCTGATAATGTTAAGGGAGGGGAGGAAGAAGATGAAAAACAAAAATCAGAAGACTTAAGCTCAAAAGTCTTGATTGACCCTCCTACCCTGATGTTATTCTCAAAGATCACCAATAAAGAACCCTCCTAAACCTACTAGTCTTTTCTTAATCCTCACACTATTTTACAGCTGTGGCCATCTCCTCCTGGAAATTCTTCTCCAGGTTTCTCTGACAAATTAGCATGGTTTCTCCTACCTCCAGTTCATCCATTCTGGTGGGCTTTCCTCAAGACTCAAATTCTAACACTCTGTTCTTCTCCTTATAGTCTGTTTTTCCCCAAAGCAATACTGTCTTAGAGCTTTAAATCTCTTCACTGAAGACTCAATAAAATAGTTCCCTCCTAGACTTTGCAAGGATTCAGACAAACATGAACTGGGAAATTAGTTCATATGTAGAGTTCTGCATTGAATTTAATACCAAGTTTTAGCTAAAATACTGTCTCTGACCTTGAGGGGCTTATAATCTAGTAAGGGTTCCCACTAGGCTATTTATTTGTGTTTATAGAAATAGCTATAATATAAAATGTATCACTGTAGGGATGTGCCAAGTGCCCTGGGCGATCCTAGAGGGAAGGTGCAGGAAATCAAGGAAACTTTCTCTTAAGACAACATCTGAGATGAGTTGTAAAGGATGGATAAGAACTTGAGGTAGAAAGAATAAAGGCACAGGGGACAGCAAATCATCCAATAGAGGAGATGGAATGGAGAAATTGAGCTAACGTTGGAAAGGTAGGGAGGCACGAGACTATACAGGACACTGAATGAGAGATTAAATATAAAACAGACTCAGTAGGCAACAAAGAACTGTTGAAAGGCTTTGATCAGATGAGTGATATGCTCAGCTCTATAGAAAAAGAGAAATATTTGGGCAGCAAGGAGGAAGGGACAGAATCTCAAATTTATCTTAACTTCAATTTAGAAGTAACTTTATGGGTCATCTAGTCCAATCTCTGACTCATACAATCATGTAAAAAGAAATCATATCTACTAGATTGTTGGCTTCTTGAGGGCAGGGATTGTCTTTTGCCTCCTTTTGTATATCCAGAACTTAGCCATAGACCCTTAATAAATGCTTATTGACTGACTGATTACATCTCTCCTCCTGTACAAAAGCGATCTAGCACAAGAACTCATCAAATTTGGAGTCTGGAGACAGGTTCAAATCCTAGCTCCAAACACTTTCTCAGGTATATGATCCTAGGCAAGTCACTTGACTTCTGAGTGTCCATTTCCTAATCTATAAAACTGGTACAATTAATTCTTGTCCTAGCTGCTTCCCAGGAGTTCTGGAAGTGCTGAGTGCTTTGCAAAACTTAACTTATAGGGCCATAAGAACATGAGTTTCTATCCTCAGATTTATCTTAACTTCAATTTAGAAGTAACCTTATGGGTTATCTAGTCTATCCTCTGACTTATATAAAACTCATCTAAAAAGAAATCATATATTTTGTTATATAATTGACAAATAGTCAATTCTATTGTGTTCACATGACATTATTTCCCACTATTATGCCTTTGCATAGGCTGTGCCTCCTGCTTGGAATGCATTCCTCCTCCTTCCTCAGCACCATCTTTCAGAATCATTTCTCTCCAAAAAACAAAACAAGACAAAACAAAGCACCTTCTGCTCCAACATTGGTTTCTTCATGAAACCTTTCTTGATGCCCCCAAACTCCAGTGCTCTCCCTCCTCAAAACAATATATTCACACTTATGTGTATATGGGATCTCCGATAAAATATAAACTCCTTGAAAGCAAGGTTTTGTCTTTTTATCCTCTCATAGTACAAACTTTCTTTGTACAAGCTTAAATTGATTATTAGACTAAATTAATAATTTTGTATTTATAAAGCACTTATGTGCCAGGTACCATACCAGATGCTGAAGATACAGTAACAAATTAAAAATAGTCCCTGCCCTTGAGAGGCTTCTACTCTGCTGGTGAGATGCAACATGTAGGCAGACAACACACAAGATAATTTGAAGTGGGCAAGTATGAACAATGAAGGCGCTTAGGAAAGGCATCCTCGAGAAGAAGCATGGGAAGTGAATCTTGAGGGAAGTGAAGAAGTCCAAGAAGAGAAGAGAAGACATTCCAGGCATGTAAAACAGTTTGATTTAATTTATGAAAGGTAGAGGTAGAATGCCAAATACAGGGAAGAGCAGGTAGTCCAATCTGGCTAGCATGTTGTATAGAGTTTGGGTTTCATCTATCAACTGAGGGTGATGGCAAATACACATACATACACACACACACACACGCACACACACACACACACTTTATAAGGTAGTGGTGAGAAATCAGTCCAGCATACCTTGTGACAGGAAACTACAGATTATCATTGCCTTTGCTGGACAGCTCCAGTTCATTGGAAAATGCATTCCTAACAACTATTTTTTTATGGCACAAGGAAACCCATTTCAGAGAATCCTAAAATCTCAGAAGTGGAAGGGACTTAAGAGGTCATCCTCATCTAACCTGTACGTGAACAAGCATACCTTCTATATTTCACATCCCCCACAAAAGGCCATCCAGTTTGGACTTTAAAACCTCCACCAAGAGGATAACTACACCAGCCCTCCCCCCAATAAGGTAGCCCATTCCACTTTAGAGTAGCCCTCATTGTGAGGCAGTTTTCCCCTCTACATTAAGTCTAAATCTATTATTGTAAAATTTCTACCCATTGCTGCTGTTTCTGCCCTTTTCAGCCAAGTCAAAGCAATCTTTTCTGCCTTTCCACAAAACAGACCTTTAAATACTTGAAGAAAGCTCTTATCCTTCAATCTGTATCCCCCTCCTTACAAAGCATCCATCCCCTGTTCCTTCAACCAGGTCCTGCTTGACCTTTTCTTTATTTGCTGAAAGTGGTATAAAGGGACACAGAGAAAAGTAGTTTAAAGAGAAACAGAGGCTGTGAGGAGAGAACTGGAGAGAGAGTAGGTCCTCAGAGGGAATCGTACTGACTGATGACACAGAAGGCTAAAATGCCATTTCCCAGCAGTTAATTTGTAAGTAATTGTTTTCAGAACTTTGGAGTTTAATGCCAGTAAACTCTGAACAAAATAAATGTTTGAGGACTTACGGATAATAGTGATTTATATCATGTCTGACTCATGTGGATTTGGGTGTTCTTATTCTAAGTTATAGATGGGTGACTATCCATGAAGAAGTCATGATCACAGAGGCATTAAAGATCAGAAGTCAACAACCAAAGACAAAAGAGACAAATCAGAGAAGTCAATGAGGAAAAAGTAAGACCTGAAAACCCACAACACAGTAGTCTACAGAGTAGAGAAGTCACTAGAACAGAGACATTAACAGACCATGAAAATAGCCATTTGAGAATTGACAATTAATGCAGGGAACTGATCTGATTGGGGAAAAAGCTCTGTTTGAAAAAGCTGATTGGAGTAAAGGAGACTCTTCTGCTGTGGGTTTTAGACAGAGACTGAGAAAGGTTTACTTGCTCTGGTGCCATCTACAATTTGAGGGAGGGGAAACCCCTGAGAGGTTACAGAGAAGATCCCAGTGCTTTTCACTGAGAGTGTTCCGTGTTGCTTCAGCACTTAGCAAAGGAATCAGACCTGGAAAACTTTGAAGACTCCAGGCTGAAGGGTGTTTAAAAGGACAGCACTGCTTCAACAACCTGAGAGTAGAAAAAAAAAAAAAACCAACCCAGCTCCATCCATCTAGAGAATTGAGAGGTACAGATGACTCGTGATAAAAATCTTTCCCTAAATAGACTACAGACATCCAAGCCTACAACCCAGGGTTTTTTTGCGTTGCCCTGGGCCCATGGGTTTCCCTACTTAAGTGTCTCCCTGCCATATTTCTCTGGATGAACCCACTCTCCCCACCATACACTCTGTGTATTGATGGGGAAGTGTGACCCAGATTTATAGGTAGACATACACTAATTGTTCTTGCTTTTGACTTCTATTGAGTAAATGTTATATTCATTCAATGATTAGTCTTAATTAGTAAGTGATTAGTCTTTTGACTTCTTGGTTAATGTTCATGTTTAGGGGTTAATGGAGAATGGGGTTAATGGCGTCACTGTGGCCAATTTGTATAAACAGGAATGTGTTTCATTCAACAATCAGTGTTTCATTTCCCACTAGAAGCCCTCTTTTTGACTTGTATGGACTTCCATCCTGCCCTCAGGAATGTCATATCATTGGGAAATCTTTTCATCTTGCAAAATACAATCAGCCTTGGTACTCACACCTCATCAGTATCCTTGACCTCTCTGATTTGAGGGTGGAGCCAAGATCTTCAAAACCTCCCCTTGCAGAGGGGATCCAGCTCAGTCATCTCATTTCCCATTCCACCTGTAGTCTTCTGGACTCTTTGTACATCATTGTGCCCACCTTCCCTCTTCGCAGCTTCCTTTAGTGTGCCTTCTTCCCCCATTAGATTGTAAACTCCTTGAAGGCAGGGTCTACTTTTTTAAATTGTATTTGTATCTCAGTATTTTTCAATTCAATAATCATTTATTAACTACCTACTATGTGCCCGGCACCATGCTAAGCAATGTATTTGTATTCTTAGCACTTAACACAGTGCTTGGCATGCAGTAGGTGCTTCGCAAATGTTTATAGGGAGACTGACCAATGCGGGTTCAAGAGCTACAATGGTGAGTTGTAGGAATGTATCTTTGCATACTATGGTTGCCCCTAGGACAGTGAGGGTTAAGCTATAGCTATGTGGTTGCCTGTGGTCAGCCTCTGAACCATGAAACAATTCTGGAAAACCTCCCTAGACCTACTGCTGTGAGTGCAAGTTGGGGTGAGGGACCCAGCTTAGAAAGAGAGAACGGGGCACCATGCCCCTCTACTCACTACACTCACATAGTATTATCTCAAGGCCTTTCACCATAGAAAGAATGTGAAGTTTATAGTCCAAATACATGGGTTCACATCCTGGGTCTGATACCCACCAGCTTCAGGACCTTGGGTAAGTCATTCAGCAATTTGTGCTTCAAGGTCTTCATTGAGAAAATAGAAGGGGAGTGACTAATTTCTCTCTAAGGTCCCTTAAAGCTTTGAATCTAAGTCCTGTGATACATCCTGGCTGCTCTTCTCTGGACATTCATAGTTATTCCATAAGGAACAAGATGATAAGTTGTCTCCCTCTTTTGCACAAACACTCTTTAAATATTGGGAATTAATAAGGCTCAAAGTGAGCAGGAAAGAGGTGAGTGCATTCTGAACACTGGGCCAAGTTTGGCCACATTCCCTGGCAGCATCCCAGGCCCATTTCTGTCCATATGGGTCAGCCAATCATTTGCCAGTACTCTTTGTGACCGTCTTGTCTCCTCTCCTCTCCTCCTCCTACCCTTGTTGAATTTCTGCTCATCTTTTAAATACCCAACATAGTGATTTATAAAGCAGACAGACCACCAAGGGTAGAACACTGACAGTAGGCCTTAGATCTGGGAAGACTTCCTGGAAGAAGAGCCTATGACAGCATCTGTGTGACCTTGGGCAAGCGGTTTGGCCTTGCTTATTCTCAATTTCTTCATTTGTATAATAGGGGGTTAGGACAAAGGGACTTAGAAGGGCCCTTCTGGCTCTTAAATTCTGTGATCCTAGAATCAGTATCAGGATGATCTTAGACAGAAGCCTCAGAAGGGGGATCCTGGGTGAAAGTTCAAATCAAATGCCAACTTTGAGATATGGAAGAGAAATTATAAGAGGGAAGAGTTGACCTGGGATGGTAGAAAGACCCCTGGTTTTAGAGCCAGAAGTCCAAGGCTCAAGGCCCATCTTTGTCATTTTCTAGTTCAGTGGTTCTCAACCTGTGGGTCACAACCCATTTTGGGTAGAATGACCCTTTCACAGGGGTCACCTGAGACCATTGGAAAACACATATTTCCAATAGTGTTAGGAACCTCTTCTATCTGTCTCCAGGCAAGTCCATCCACATGCAGACATGCCCACATACGACTATTAAAGGGCCCCGGCATTAGGAAGGTTGAGAACCACTGTTCTAGATGGACAAACCTTGGCAAGTTGTTCCCCTTTTCTAAGCCTCAGTTTCTCCCATCTTTAAAATGGGTATAATTTTATTCTCATTTTATCTATTATCTCCCATTTTATCCCCCATCTTTACAAGAGGGATAACTTCACACGCATTTAATCTGTTAACTATCCTCCATTTTACAATTCCAGACCATAGAGTCCCCCCACCAGATGACCTTGTGGAAAAGATACTGGATTTGAAGCCAGAGGACTGGGTTTCCCATCTTGCCTACCTCATGAAGTCATTTCAAGGAAAATACTCTTGCAGATTTGCACATCCATTTCTAGAGATCCACAAGGAGCGAGCCTCAAGTCACTGTCCAGCCACTGGGGAAAGTGACAGAGACAAAGACAGAGAAACAGGGACAGACAGAGACAGAGGGAGATGCTTTGATTTCTATTATCACAGCCATTTCTGTAGGAGATCCCAGGAGAAGTCACACAAGCAGAGCTCAGGGGAAGGAGAGATGTGAGATATTCGTTTTTAAAAAAGAAAAATCCAACTATTAAACAGAAGTGTCCCCTGCCAGCCAAGACTTGCATACCAAGTAGGGTCAGTGCCAGAGCTAGTATATCCTTACTAAATATGCTGACAAGGCTGAGAAGAACACCTCGACAAAGCTCACAGTGGGCAGGGGCGATTAGCCCCCAAATCAGCTGGCTTTCCTTAGAGTAAGCCTAAGTCATCCCTGAGTGGCCAGGCCACAGGGCATGAAGTAGACTATTTTTTCCCCTCTTGGAAAGGGCCTACAAGATTGATACTATCCCCCAAACACTCACTGAAGTTCCCACATCTAGGACCATTTAAAGTTTACAAAAACACTTTTATTACCATACCCCTGCAAAGTAGGTAGGGCTAAGGGTCCTCTCTTTTATAGATGGGAAAAATGAGTTTCCAGAAAGTGGAGTGTGTTGGCCAGGGTCCCATAATCACAGATATAGAGCTAGAAGGGGCCTTAGAAGCCAAACTGCTTTGTCTTTACAATAAGAAAACAGATGCAGAGAGATCAAGGTTCTTGTCCAAGTTAACATAACTAAAGTGTCTGAGACAGGGCTTGAACTCATGGTGTCTCTGTTCCAGATCCAACTCTCTTTCCACATTTCTGTGTTTCCCCTCAATGCTCAGTCGCTCAGCTAGAGTCAGAATAAGGTTTTGTTGGCCAAGTCCAAGCTCATAGCTCTTCCCACTGTACTATGAAGACTCACATCAACAACTTTAGAAACAACCCAATATAAACCCCTTGTCTTACAGATAGGGAAACTGTGGCTTACAGGGAGCACATGGTTTGCTCAGGGCCACAGACTGACTTCTGAGTGAACCTCCCACCAACCTCACATCTTCACCAGATATCAGGTGAAATGTCAGTAGGGTTCAGAACAAGAAAATACCTTTCTACACAGGTGATAAGAGCCAAGTTGTGATATACAAATAATCCTAGAGTCATAGAAGCTCACAAGCTAATATATAAGAGAGGAAGGTTCCCTTCACACTTCAAAGACTATAATCATGGAGTCCAGAATGTAATTGGAAGGTATAGAGTAGGTGTTAAAGAAACCCCTACAATCCCATAGCCATAAATAAATCTTTAATCAGTTTGAGAAGATTACAGGGCTTTGGCTATTAAATAAGAGTAATTGACATTGTCATCAATCATCATCACCATCACCACCATCACCATCACCACCACCACCACCACCACCACCATCACCATCACCACCATCATCATCACCATCACCACCATCATCATCACCATCACCACCATCATCATCATCATCATCA
>CM053588.1:51278826-51321642 GCA_028646515.1 Pseudochirops corinnae
TCTCTCTCTCTCTCTGTCTCTCTCTCTCTCTGTCTCTCTCTCTCTCTGTCTGTCTCTCTCTCTGTCTCTCTCTGTCTGTCTCTCTCTGTCTGTCTCTCTGTCTGTCTCTCTCTGTCTCTCTCTGTCTCTGTCTCTCTCTCTGTCTCTCTCTCTCTTGTGAAGTGTTTTTCTCCATTTGTGTTATTGTGGTTAACGTATGGATGTTTCTTGAATCTCCTTCCTTGACTGTACAACCATTGATATGTCTCCCCACAACAACTCAGTCCTGCCGACATGAAGAACCTACCATGTGCCAGGCATGGTAGGTTTATTCCTCTTCTGACATGTGAGCCCCATGAGAATGGGGATCCTATTTTAACCAATCTTTCTCCTTCACTGTCTTTCTGTGCTCTGTACACAGGAGCTAAGCTGCTGTTGGAGTTAATTGGTCATTGCTGTGAATGGGATGTGCTTTTAGCTTATACAGCCAGTGTAGAGTTCACTATAGGGACGCTATTTCCCTCCTGGGGCTGTGGCCAGAGGTGTTCTCTGCCATGGAGCCTGGCCTCATCCAACTGCTGACCTCATGGCCATTAAGGATGTTTGACATTTGTTGAACTTTTTTGAGGAATGATAGTGTATCCTGGTAGAGAAACGGGCATTGATCTGAATAAAACCAACTTGAGTTTGAATCTCAGAGCTGTCACATTTCACAATGAAAAAGAAAACTCGGTTGAGAGTCAGAAGGTCTAGGTTCAAATCTCAGTTCTGTACCTTAGTGCTACTATGTAATCTTGGGAAACTCACAGACCATTCTTAGGGCCTGATTTCCCTATCTGTAAAATGAGAGAGCGGAGCAGAAAACTCCCAAGGGCCAGTTCGGTTTCAAAGCTATGACTGTAGGTCCTAGGCCACGCAGGTGGAGAACTGTGGTCAGCTTGCTCAGGTCTGGGTTTCAGTTTCCTCATCTGGAAAATGGGAATGTTATTTTGTAACCTTACATCATATGTCTGTGAAGAAGAAATTGCCTCATAAACTTTAAAGCTCAAATTAGGGAATGAATACACATACACACATATAGGTATGTGTATATGTATGTATGTGTGTATACACACAGGCATTCCTATACACCTTTTTACATGCACATCTATACACCTCTATCCCCGCCCACTACCAACCACCATCTCTCCTAGGATTTAGAGCTACAAAGGGACCTTTGTCTACCCCATCCACTACTGCTGCTAGACCATTTTTTTTTTTTTTTGCATCTCTCAACATCTAACTTGATTCTCACAGCCCCATGAGGTAGGTATGACCAGTTTTATTCTTGTTTTACAGTTAAGGAAACTGAGGCCCAGAGAGCATAATTAGTAAGTGGTAGGACAACTAAATGTCCCGATTGATGACAGGGTGGAAAGACATGATACTAAATGGCCCCCTTCCCTCCACCTGTCTCCACGAGCTCAGCCTTCTGAATTCTTGGAGTCTTGAGCTTCTGTGTGTTGGCCTCAAGCCTGCTCAAGGAGCAGCTTTGAAAGGAAAGGCTCTTTAAGATTGAGGCAAGTTCCCAGGCCCTTTTGTCTGACTGGACTGGGCAATTTCTCCACCTGCTCTGAAGACCTGGCCTATTTGGATGATGGATCATGCATTTATGAAGCAATAACCCAACCTGGGTCTAATTAACTCCGACGCACAAGGGTTGGGTGTTGGCATTGTGTGCTCCCATTAATGGGTTTTGATGGGCTAACACTGCCCATCGTGCCTGCTCAGTTGACATATGGCTGTGCTCACTTGGTGAGCTGGATGGAGTCTGACTGAGCAGGGAGCAGCAAGTCAGGGTCTGTCCTGCCTTACTAGCCCTGGGCTTGGAGGAGATGAACTTGCATCCATCTAGTGGCATGAGTACTGTCTTTGGAGTCAGAGCATGGGCTCTGCTCTGGATGAGTCACTTCAGTTTCCTTATCCCTTAAATGAGAGATTTGGATTAGTTCCCAGATGGTTCCAGGTATAGAGCACCTGGAATAGGCCTGGAATCAGGAAGACCCAAGTTCAAATCAGGCCTCAGACATTTACAAGCTTTGTGACCCTGGGCAAGTCACTTAACCCTGTTTGCCTCTGGAGAAGGAAATGGCAAACCACTCCAGTGTCTTTGCCAATGAAACCCCATGGACAGTATTGGCATGCTATGGTCTATGTGGTCACAAAGAGTCCGAAGTGACTGAACAATAGTAACAACAGATCAGGGACTCTTGACCTTTTTTGAGGGTCATAGACCCTTCTGGCAGTTTGGATGAAGTCTAGGGACCTCTTCTCAAAAGAATGTTTTTAAATAACTCAAAGAAATGCTAAATTTCAGTGAGAGATGAGTGAAAATGAATTTTTTTCCTCATCCAAATTCACAAAACCCCTGAAATTTATCAACAGAGCAAAGGGTCTGTGAACTGTAGGCTAAGATCCCACTCCACTATCCCTTCCCCAAGTAACTATTTCCTTTAAAAAAGAATAAGAAAAGGAAGAAAGAGATATGAAGGAAATGAAGAGTAGCTTAGGGGAAAAAAGCCCCAACCAATATATCCACCAAATCAACTGCTGTAGGCAACACTGTTGTCTCCTACCTCTGCAAAGAAGTGAAGGAGATGCTTCTTTTCTTCTAAAGCAGTGGTTCTTCCTTCCTAATGCTGCGACCCTTTAATACTTGTATGTGGGTATATCTGCATGTGGGTGGACCCGCCTTGATATAGGTAGAGGAGCGGTCGGTTCCTAAGACCATCGGAAATATGTGTTTTCTGATGGTCTTAGACAACCCCTGTGAAAGGGTCGTTCAACCCCCAAAGGGCTGGCAATCCACAGGTTGAGAACCACTGTTCTAAAGGGTCAGACTTGATCACCACTTAATGCTCTGCTCACTGTTGTGATTTCCTTTATTTTGTTCTTTCCATCTATATTGTGGTCATCGATGTTTTCTTCATTCTGCCATCTTTTTGCATCAATTCATACAAGTCTTCTGATGCTTCTCTATATTTGTCATGGTCAGCATTTCTTTTGGCACAGTAATATTCTGTTGTGTTAATGTACCACAGTTTGTTAGGCTATTTTCTAAATGATGGGCCTCTATTTTTTTCCTAGTTCTTAACTATTGGAAAAATGTTATTATAAATATTTGGGTGAATTTGGGACCATTCTATCATTGACTTCTTTTTGAAACATACGCCTGATATTGGGGATTCTGGATTAAAGGGTATAGATATTTTAATGACTTTCTTATCATAAATTCAAATTGCTTTCCTGAATGGCTGGTCCAGTTCACAGATCCGCCAACAGTATGGGTGGGCCTGTGTTTGCATAAATCCTCCAACATTGATTATTCTCATTTTTGGGGTCATCTTTCTCATTTTGCTAAGTGTGAGGTGAAAACCTCAGGGTCATTCTCTTATTAGTGATTAGAAGCAGATGTTAATAGTTTGCAATTCTCTTGAGACCTGGTTGTTTGTATTCTTTGACCATTAAGTCATTGGGGGAATGGTTCTTTATATTAAATATTTGTATTAATTCCCTATATGTGTTAAACAAATTATATTAATTCCCTATATGTGTTGAATGTAGAAAACTAAATTTAAAAGACATACAAAGAACTCTCCAGTGAGAGGACATAGATCTCATATAAAGTAAAATATGTTAATAATAGAACAGGGGGTTTCAGATGGCACAGTAGAAGGCTGGGATAGACTAAGATGGGGACATGAAGGGGTGGGGCTGATGTGGATGAGTATTGGAGTATAGTCAACTGGAAAGGAAGCTTCATCCTTAGCCAAAGTAGGGAGGGTGATGGAGCATGCAGGGCAGATGGTGAGATCCTTTCTGGTTATCTGAGTCTCTCTTAGAGGGACCTAGGTGGTAGTGACTAGAGAAATGGGCCTGTAGTTATGAAGACCTGAGTTCAAATCCTACCTATGATGCTTTTTATCTGTGGGTCCTTGGGCAAGTCATTAATGATAAAATGGTGATAATAACAGCGCTTAGCCCAGGGTTGTTGCAAGGATCAAATGAGTTAATATTTGTAATGTGCTTAGCACAGCACCTGGTACCTAGTAGGGGCTTAATATAGTCTTTCTCTCTTTCTTCCCTACCTAATTGTCAAGGCAGGGGTTAGTGGAATTCTGGGGCTTGGCTGGTTATAAGCTGGACAAAGCATGTTTGAAATACTCTTCCTATATATAAACCTTCAGAGACAGGGAGGCTCTGGCCTGGGGGTCACTCCAATGCTGAATAATCCTAAGTGCTGTGGGGGAGAGCAGGGCAAAACGTTGGTATCTTAGATGGGCCCTACAAATCTTTCCTACCCAAATAACTGTTAGCTTATTTCTGTGTTTTTAGAACCATTATTATTATTTCTGTTATTATAGATTATTATTGTTTCTATTATTACAGAACTATTAGATCTTTGGAGACTTGGGGAAGGGGTTTTAGCAATTGAAAGTTTGCTAAGTTTTATCTATGTGAACTCATTGAATCCTCACAACAACCCTGAAAGACAGGTACTCTAGGTATTCTCCCCATTTTATCCAGTTTCCTGCCTTCAGGCAAGGCTGTATCATCATAAGTTTGCAGAAAATAATTGGAGGGGACCTTAGAGCTCATGCAACCTAAATGCCCCTTCTAGAAATGAGAAAACAGGCTTAGCAAAGAGAAAAGTGGGTGTTGTTCTTCTTGTCCCTTAGCCATAAGGACACATCCTTGAGTATTCCCTGTCCTGTACATGTACCTTCATTCCCATTTTCCCAGACTCAACAGCAGATCTTGCTGTACTTAGCTTCAGCTGTAATACTGTTTCTTCTCTACCTCACTCCTTCCCCTCCTGCTCGCTGCCTCATCCTGCCCTCCCCAGTTGATTCCAGATGCTGCTTACCCATTTCCTTCGTTTTTCCATATTCATCATCTGCAGCCATTCCAAAGACTCCTTAACAACTTCATCACCATAACAACCACCTCAATCTAGGGTATTAGGCTTATGAGTCAAAAGCCCTCAGTTCAGATCTCTGCTCTGTTATTTATATGACTTTGAGCAAGTGACTTCCTCTCTGGGCCTGTTTTCTTCCTCTATAAAGTGAAACTGTTGGATTAGATGACACGTAGGGTCTTTCTCAGCTCTTTCTATGATCCTTTAAGAAGCCAGGTCAATAATAGAGGGATGAGAATAAAATTCCAGGCAACAACCCCAGGTCTTTTTTGTTTGTTTTAATTTTTTTCCAATTACGTATAAAAACAATCTTTAATATTCTTTTAAAAAATTCAGTTCCAAATTTCCTCCCTTCATCTTTTCCTCCCTCCTTGAGAAGGAAAACAATTGGACATAGATTATACATGCGCATGCACGTGTCATGTAAAACACATTTCTTATTGGCTACATTTCAAAAGAAAACAGACAGAAACCCCAAGGAAAATAAAATTAAAAAATATCTTTAATCTGCATTCAGATTCCATCAATTCTTTCTCTGGAGGTGGATTGCATTTTTTCATAATGAGTCTTTTGGAATTGTCTTGAATCACTATATTACCGAGTCATTCAGCGTTGGTCATTATACAGTATTTCTGTAACTGTGTACAGTGTTCTCTTGGTTCTGTTTACTTCACTGTAATCAGTTATTTAAGTCTTCCCAGGTTTTCCTGCTCATCATTTTTTATTCCACAATAGTATTACATTACAATCATATATCATAACTTGTTCAGCCATTCTTCAATTGATTAGCATCCCTTAATTTCTAATTCTTTGCCACCACAAAAAGATCTACTATAAGTATTTCTGTACATGTTGGTCCTTTTTCCCCTTTAAAGAAATCTCTTTGGGATACAGACCTAATTGTGGTACTTCTGGGTCAAAAAGTATGCAGTTTTATAGACCTTTGACCACAGTTCCAAATTGTTCTCCAGAATGGTTGGATCGGTTCACAATTCCACCATTGGTGTCCCAATTTTCCCACATCTCCTCCAACATTTGTAATTTTCCTTTTCTGTCATTTTAGCCAATCTGATAGGTGTGAGGTGGGTCCTCAGAGTTGTTTTACTTTGAATTTCTGTAATTAATAGTGATTCAGAGCATTTTTATGTGACTATAGATAACCTTTGATTTCTTCTGAAAATTGCCTTTCATTTGACCATTTATCAATCGGGGAATGACTCATTATTATAAATTTAGCTCAATTATCTATATATTTATGAAATGAGGCTTTTAACAGATAAACTTGCTGTAATTTTTTCCAGTTTTCTGCTTTCTTTCTAATGTTGACTACATTGATTTTGTTTGTGCAAACCATTTTTTTATTTAATGCAATCAAAATTATCCATTTTACATCCCATAATACTTCCTACCTATTGTTTGTTCACAAATTCTTTCCTTATCCATAGATCTAGCAGGTAAGATATTCCATGTTCCTCTAATTTGCTTATGATATTGCCCTTTATGTCTAAATCATGTCCCCATTTTTCTTTATCTTGGTAGCAAGTGTGAGATGTTGGTCTATACCAAGTTTTTGCCTTCTAGTTTTCCCAACAAATTTTTTTCAAATTGTAATTTCTTGTCCCCCAAATTTGGATCTTTGTGTTTATCAAACAGTAGATTTCTACAGTCATGTACTACTACGTGTTGTATACCTAATCTATTCCACTGATCTATCGCTCAATTTTTTGGCCAGTACCAAATAATTTTCACTTTGTTATATAATTTGAGATCTATTACCACAAATTTCTTCACATTTTTTTGGGTTGATTCTCTTGATATTCTTGACAACAAAAATTCTTTTGTTTTTTTTTTTTAGATAAATTTTATTATTATTTTTAGTTCTATAAAGTAATTTTTTTGGTAGTTTGATTGGTATGGTGCTGAATAAATAAGCTAACTTAGGGAGGATTGTCATTTTGATTATACTGGTTAAGCCTACCCATGGGCAATTACTATTTCTCCAGTTGTTTAGATTTGACTTTCTTTGTGTGAAAAATATTTTGTCAACTTAGTTTCTGAGTTTGTCTTGGCAGGTAGACTCCCAAATATTTTGTATTGTCTGCAGTTATTTTAAATGGAATTTCTCTTTCTATCTCTTCTTGCTGGACTTTTTTGCTGACATGTGGAAATACTGATGTTTTATGTGGGTTTATTTTATATACTGCAACTTTGCTGAAGTCATTAATTATTTTAACTAGTTTTTAGTTGATCCTCTCGAATTCTCTAAGCATACCAACATATCATCTGCAAAGAATGATAGTTTTCTTTTTTCATTGCTTATCCTAATTCCTTCAATTTTGTCTTCTTTTATAATTATAGGTAGCATTTCTAGCACAATGTTGAATAATGGTGGTGATAATGGACGTCCTTGCTTCACCCTTGATCTTACTGGGAAAGTTTCTAGCTTATCCCCATTACAGATAATGCTTGCTGATGGTTTTGGATAGATACTATTTATCATTTTAAGGAAAGCACAATTTATTCCTATGCCTTCTAGTGTTTTTTTTTTTTTGGTAGGAATGAGTGTTGTATTTTTTTCTATATTCACTGAGATCATCATATAATTTTTGTTGCTTTTGTTATTGATATGGTCAATTATGCTGATAGTTTATCTAATATTGAACCTATATTTCTGGTATAAAACCCACCTAGTCACAGTGTATGATCTTTGTGGTATATTGCTGCAATCTCCTAGCTAGTATTTTATTTAAGAAATTTGCATCAGCATTCATTAGGGAAATTGGTCTATAGTTTTCTTTCTCTCTTTTTGTTCTTCCTTTTTGAGGTATTAGCATATTTGTGGACTTCTTTGCCTATTTTCCAAATAGTTTAAATAGCATTGGAATTAATTCTTCTTTAAATATTTGATAGAATTCACTTGTGAATCCATTTGGTCTCAACCCCAGGCATAGAACAAACTGAGCTTTCCTTAAAATGATAGATAGTATCTATTCAAAACCATCCAAGTCTCTAGAACAGAGGTTCTCAACCTGTGGATTATGTTCAATTTGTAACAATGAAAATACATCCAGCATATCAGATTCATAACAGTAGCAAAATTATAGTTATGAAGTAGCAACAAAAATAATTTTATGGATGAGGGCCACTACAACATGAGGAACCGTATTAAAAGGTCGTGGCATTAGGAAGGTTGAGAGCCACTGCTCTAGAAGCAGAGCCTATTCGCTCTCTCATGAAAGAAGGTCAATGAGGAATAGTGAATAGAATGCTGGACCTTGTGTTCAAATCTCTAGCTATGTGATGCTGGACAAGTCACTTATCTCTCTGCCTCAGTTTCCTTATCTGTAAAAATGGGGATTAGTTTCTACCTGACAAGACTACTGGGGAGGGGGTTTGAATGGGATAGTATATATAAAGCAGACTTTAAAATGCTATGTAAATGAAGAATATTGGTGTGATAGAATGGGAAAAAAGAGATGGACAGAGCCAGGGATACTCAGTGTGGCTTAGTGGAAAGTGTGCTGGGCTGAGGGCAGAAGACATGAATTTGGGGATGGACCCTGTTGCTTTAGATATGTGTCCTTGGAGGATGAACAGAAGGTGTTCTCTAAAACTAAAATTGCTGCATAGATGTGATTCTTCTTAATGAGCAAGTGTCAGATGCTGTATTTGATGTGGAGGAGAAAAAGATGGAATTGGAAACCATTCCTGTCCTTAGGGAGCTTACATTATTACAGGGGAGACATGCATACAAAGTATAAACAAAATAAACAATGAAAAGTTATTTTGGAGGGGAGGCATTAGCAACTAGGAGAACAGGAAAAGCCTTGTGTAGAAAGTGGCAGCTGAATCTGAGCTGGAATGTGAAGACTGAATTTGAAGAACATCAAGGAAGCCAGTTTGCTTGGACCAAAGAATGCATGGAGGAGAATGACATATAATAAGGTTGAAAAGTTAAGTTGGAGTCAGGGCTTTAAATGTCAGTTGAGAAGGTATTTGCATTTTATTCTTGAAGTAATTGGGAGCCAGGGGAGTTTTTTGAGCAGAGGAGTGATGTGGTTGGGCTAGCCCTTTTGGAAAATCACATTGGCAGAGATGTGAAAGCTAGATCAGGGCAGGGGGAGAAACTTGAGATGGGAAGAATAATTAAGAAGTGGTTTTCATAGGTTCATAGAGTTAGAACAGTAAGGGACCTTACAAGTTTGACATCTAGTCCAGCCTTATCTTTGTATAGATGAAGTTCTGAGACCAACTGATTTTCTAGGGTCACAATAAGGCAGTAAGTGTCTGAAGCTATATTTGAACTCGGTTCTTCCTGACTTCACACCTAGTTCTCTACTGACTGAGACACTGAGCTGTGAGTAGGCAGGAGTGGATTAATTGGAACTTTTTGATTTGGTCAGGAGTGTAGCTGGGCACTGGATTCAGGAGTCAGAGAACCCAGGTGGTAACCCTAGCTCAGCTACTTACTATGGACAGGTCATTCCCCTCCCCTCTAGACCTCAGTTTCCTCACTTGTAAAATGTGATAGATGACTTAGATGATCTCTAAAAGTGCTGCCTAGCTCAAGATCCCATGATGCTAGGGAGTCCTTTGAATTCTTTCAGGGCTAAAGTGAAAAAGACACAAAATTTAGCTCTGAGGAAGACATGTTGTTTGTTCAAAATAAGGTGACCAGAATATTTCCCAACTAGACAAATCCAGGGACGTGGATTTGCATGCAGCTTTAAATAAATCAGTGCCTCATTTGCATACATCTACATGTTTGTCTGACTATGAGGCTCAAGTAAGCGTCTTTGAGGCTGGATTTGAACTCTGGTCTTTCTGGCTGTAGGCCTAGCACTCTATCTACCATACCATCTGCCTCCAAAGGCAAAGATAATAGAATATGGGAAGTGTTAATATTGGAGAATTGTGGAAAGACAGCCCTATTCTTACACTGTTTATGGACCTGTGAATTAATTGGTCTAGTCATTCAGAGAAATAATTTGAAATTATTTCTGGTAATTATGCTAAGAAAGTAACTAAAACATCCAGCCCCTTTGATCCAGAAATCCCATTGCTTGGCTGAGACCTAGGTTGTTTAAAAAGGGGGTTAAAAAAAAAATGGAAAGATCCCATTTTCATCGAAATATTTTTGGCAGCATCTTTTGTAGTAGCAAAGAACTAGGGAAAAAAGGGAAAAAGCTAACTGGGGAATGACTCAACAAGGTGTGGTTCATGAATGGTAAGATATAAGCAATCATGAACAGAGATTCACAATAAAACTGATCAACCACTGCAAGGGCAGCTAGGGGGCGCCATGGTGCATAGAGCACTGGGCTTGGATCAGGAAGACTCAATCTCATGAGTTCAAATCTGGTCTCAGTTCATAGATTTAGATTTGCCAGGGTCACCCTGGCAGTAAGTGTCTAAAGCTAGATTTGAACTCAGGTCTTCCTGACTCCCAACACCCAGTTCTCTGTTGACTGGATCACTGAGATGTCAGTAGGCAGGAGTAGATTAATTGGAACTTTTTGGTTTGGTCTGGAGTGTAGTTGTGAATTATCTGATTCAGCTATCTCACTTTACATTTGAGGAAACTGAGACCCAGAGAAAGAAAATAACTCAAGTCAAGGTCATATGGGTCATCCTAGATCCAGGTCCTCTGACTCTAATACTACTCTTCTACCAATCTGGTCCATCTCCTGCCTCCACTCATGCCAATACAAGTCTTTTATTAAATTTTCCCAAGAGTGCCCATGCCCTTCCCAGTAGGATGATGATGATGATGATGATGATGATGATGATGATGATGATGATGATGATGATGATGACAGTAACTAGTATTTATAGAGTTCTTTAAGGTTTTCAAAGTACTTTACAGATATCTCATTGGGTCCTCACAATAATCCTGTGAAGTAGGTGCTATTATTATTGCCATTTTACAGATGAGGAAATTGAGAGAGAGGTTAACTTGCCCAGGATCATGCAATTAATCTCTGAGGTTGGATTTGAACTCAGGTTTTCCTGACTCCAATTCCAGTGCTCTGTGCCACCTGGCTGCCTATTAATAGCATACTTTTGCACAGAGAGGCTAGTGTAAATATAGTGAATTCTCTCCCTCTGTTCCATCCTGGGCTGTACGTATGACTTGCATGAGAGGAAGCCTTCTTCCATGCCCTGTGCTTTCTCTATCTGTAGAAGATTTGATAGACCAACATTTATTAAGTATTAAAATGTCAGGCTTGATTTCTCTTCCCTCCAGAAAGAACATTGGTCTAAAAGTTGGAAGCATCTAGGTTTAAATCTTGCCTCTAACAATGACTAATTGTGTGACCCTTGGTGAATCATTTAACCTCAGCTTGACTCCATCTTTCTTATCTTTAAATTGGGGGTGCTATCACCTAGCACTCCCCCCCCCCCACTTTTCACATCTTGGGAGTAAATGATTTCTAAACCTAAAAAACCAGGCAGCTCCTTCTATTTGGGGACAGCTTTAATTGTTAGGAAGTTTATCTAGGGTTACTGTGAGAATTTAAATGAGAGAATACATTTAAAATGCTTGGGAAACAAAGCACTAGGCATTCTTCTCCATTTCATCACTCACAGCCTTCTCAGCCTGGAGCAACCTTCATCCCAAGCTCCCATGCCCCCTTCTAATAGGTGATTCCTTATCTGGGGTTGCCACATCCCGAGGAAGGGACCTTAGTCAAGCTCCCTTCACTCCCTCCTGGCCTCTTCTTTGGATTTCTTTTCGTCTTTCTCCCAAGCTGGTACCTTCCCCAATTAGAATGTAAGCTCATTGAGGGTAGATTGTGTCTTTTTTGCCTGTATTTGCATCTTAGTGCTTAGCACAGAACTTGACACCGCTAAAGTACATATGAAGAGCTTATTCCTTGTCAGATTGTCAATATTATCATGATTGCTTTTATAGTTATTCTGGGGGACAAAATGAAGTCAGGGAGCTTCTTCCTCAGACCTAACCAGGTAACTGGGAGCTGCTGAGCACCATAGTTTAAGAAAGAATTAATAAAATGGAAAGTTTTATGAGAAGGGCAACCAGAATGGGGAAGGACTTTGAGTCACATCATATGAGGATTGGTTGGAGGAAATGAAAATGTTTAGCCTGGAGATGAGAAATTTTGGGGCAAGGGGGCAGGGCATGGCGAAAAGGAATGACAGTTGTCTTCATATATTTGGCAGGATGACATATGGGAGAGGGTAAGATTTGTTCTGTTTGGATCCAGAGGCAGGACCAGGAGCAATGAAGGAGGGAAGTTTAGGCTTGATGTCTGGAAAGGCTTCTTGAGGTTGAGGGGGAAGGGGCTATTAACTGTCAGGTGTGGTGGGTTCTCCCACCTTGGGACTCATCAAGTAGAAGCTGAATGGTCATTGTCAGGTATGTTACAATGGGAATTCCTTTTGGGTATAAGTTGGGCTGGAATTCAGTGGTTCTCAACCTGTGGGTGATGCCCCCTTTGGGGGTTGAACAACCCTTTCACAGGTCACAGAGGTTGCCTAAGACTATCAGAAAACACATATTTCCGATGGTCTAAGGAACTGAGACACCGCTCCTCTATCTGTCTCCAGGTGGGTCTGCCCACATGCAGATATGCCCACATATGAGTATTAAAGGGTCACGGCGTTAGGAAGGTTGAGAATCACTGGGCTAGATGGTCTCCAGCTCTTGGATTCCACGTGAAGCCTTCCCAACCATAATGGTGCCCAAGATCCAATATGCTCTACAGTTAATGAGGCCCCGCAAGCAGCTCCCTCCTGTAGCAAGGGGAAAAAAAAGATTGCCAAGAATTTATTAGTCTAATTACATTTTCCTAATGTGGTTGACCTCAGCTGCACAGTAGTGTGCTTATCAAAGCTGCAATCATCCCGACATTATTGGAGTTTTAATAAGAGGCAATGGGTTATTGTCCCCCTTTGACTCGGACACTAGCTCCAAAATCCCCTAGATGCCTCTTGTGGGGGGTGAACTGGGGAACAGGCTTTCCTTTGCTCAAATATTATTTACATTAATAACAAGGATTCAGGGAGTTTACTCTGTGTTTGGAAGGAACTGCAGCTTTGTGATTTTTCCAGGCTGACTGCCTTGTCTAGATACTGCTAGTGGAGAGATCTAGAGACCCAGTTCTCGGCTACTAGGTGGCAGTGTGGGATCCCAGGGCAAGTCATGTGCCCTTCCCTGGGGCCTCCCTTCTCCTACCTATGCGATAAAGGGATTGGATTAAATCTCTAAGGCTCCTCAAAGGAAGAAAAATCTGATCCTATGAAGCCCATAACAGAAATTTGACACAGACAAAAAGGATTTTATAAAAAAAAAAAAAAACTACAGTGTTGTGTAAATAGTAGTAGACTGTGAACCTCTTGAGAGCGAGGATTGTCTTATCTCTGGAATTTAGCATAGTGCACATAGTAGGCTGTTCACAAATACTTCTGATCACATATCACTGGCCCTTTTTATTCTTATGCAGTAGGTAATCGAGATAATGTCCCCATTTTTACTGGTTAGGAAATCAGAGATACCTCAGAAGGCAATAGTAATTTTTGTTTCTGGTCCATAATGGGCACTTAATAGATGCTTTTTGATCGATTTATGACCCAGAACTTGAGTTCATCAGGAGCTTCCATTGAAGAAACTCCCTCCATCTCCATCGACACAGACGATCAATTCATAATCTTAGAGAGTTGCCTGAGTGTACTGAGAAGTTGTGGATTGCTCGGGATCATACAGCCAATATATATACCAGGTCTTTCTGACCCTAAGTCTGATCCTCTCGTCACTATATCATGCTACCTTTCAGAAATAATAATAGCTGATATTTACATAGCTCTTTCTGAGCCATCTGGATTGATTTGGGAAATTCTAAAGGTCTTTTAATGACCCCAAGCTCATCTTTTAAAAAGGGATGCAGGTGGGGAGGGTTTGAACATCCATATTCTTCCAATAAGGTTATATAACTCTGAGTCATGGAACACTGCAAGCTGTGAAGATCTTTTTTTCAAGTATATGAAGGGCAATTAGATTTGTTCTTTTGGTGGCAGTTCAGAACTGAGTGGAAATTGCAAAGAGGAAAACTTGACAAAAGGGGAAACAACCCAACAATAAGAACTCTCTAAAAGCTGGCCATTGTGGGTAGCAGTGGGTTCCCTCTGCTGGAGGTCTTTGTGGTGAGTCTGAGTGACCACTTGGAGATGAGACAGTGGGGCTTGCTTTTGGAGAATGGGTTGGACTAGTTGACTTTCAGGGTTCCTTCTGGGTCTGAAGTTCTATGAATTCAAGGTGAGTCATCTAAAGGGTAATAGAGAAGGATGTGGTGATTGAGAGTAGATTTTGACACAATGTAAATGAGAAACCCTGAGGGAGAAGAGGTGTAGATAATGTAGGAGAAGCATAGGACTGAAAATAATGGCCTGGATAGGCAGCTAGGTGGCACAGGGCCAGACCTAAAGTCAGGAAGACTTATCTCCCTGAGTTCTAATTTGGCCTCAGATATTTTACTAGTTGTGCGATCCTGGGCAAGTCACTTAATCCTGTTTGCCTCAGTTTCCTTTTCTGTAAAATGAGCTGGAGAAGGAAATGGCAAACTACTCCAGTATCTCTGCCAAGAAAATCCCAAATGGGGTCGTGGACGGTTGGGTACAACTAAAATGACTCAACAACAAGAAATGGAGTGAGGATACCAGTGAAATGAGCAGTTCTTGTTCTTGTCCTGAAGACAAGGAAGATCCCAGATCATCATGTGTGGATGAATTGTGATGAGCTTCACTGGGGAAAGGGTGATTGGAGAGCATCCCAGATCTATGGGAGGAGTGACATGGCCCTTCATCAGCTCTCATTTGCTCTTTGGAATAACACTGTGAGGTAGGAACTACACTCATAGTTTTATCTCTATTTTACGGATGAGAAAACTGAGGCTCAGGGAAATTAAGAAGTTTGCTCAAAGTCATTCAGCTAGTACAATGGTTCTTAACCTTCCTAATGCCGCGACCCTTTAATACAGTTCCTCATGTTGTGGTGACCCCAAACCATAAAATTATTTTCATTGCTACTTCATAACTGTAATTTTGCTACTGTTATGAATCGTAATGTAAATATCTGATGTGCAGGATGTGTTTTCATTGTTACAAATTGAACATAACCCACAGGTTGAGAACCGCTGTGCTAGTAACTATCAGAGGTAGGATTTCAGGCTGGGTCTTTCCTGACTGCAATTCCAACACTTCCATTATGCTACATTGTTCAGATACATCAGATTCTGTGAAGTGACTTGACCACCATCACTCAGCTGGACAGTGCCAACCTGGAATCCCACCAGGGTCCTCTGAACCTATCCAGTGTTCTCTTCAACTCTTCTAAGGCTACTCTTTTGAGGTAGCAATGTTTGTCTAAGAACTAGATTGTAGCATTGTTGATTTAGACCTGAAGGGGCAGACGGACCAAGAAAGCATTTCTCAGGCTTGTGCTGTGCCAAGCACTGGGTACAGAAATAGCAAACGAAAGGAAGTTCCTGTCCTCAAGAGGCTTGTGCTCCAGTGGGGAAGAAAACACACGGATCATAGGTCTAGAGATAGAAGAGATGACAGATGCTATCTAACTCTACCCCTCATCTTACATATGGGGAAACTGAGGGCAGAGAAGTTAAATGACTTGTCCAACATGGCACAAATAGGAAGCAATAGGAGGTGGGCTCTGAATTCAGTTCCTCTGACTCAACAAATGCTGCCTTTCCATTATACCAAACTGCCTTGATGGTTTAAGAAATTATTCCATAATAAATTAGTCTGTGCTTCCCTCCTCCCTAAGTCATGAGTGAGGAAAACCAAGACCTGAGTGATCTTGTCCCAATGTCATTGTGCCTCTTGGCTTTTCCTCTGGAGTACCAAGTCAAGGTGGCCCTTGACTTCATCTGCAACAAGCCCTTGAGGACTCCAGGGAGACTGTTGCCATGCTGGTAACTTTCATCCCCAAAATTCTTTAAGGTTTACAATGTACTTTTCTCAAAAAATTGTATGAGATAGGCAATACAAATATTTGTGAGGTGGTGCTTGAGCCCAGGATTCTGGCCTTTCCAATTCCCAGCCTTCCCGATATGCCACACTGGCCCTCCTGGCTTCTGAATTAACTCCTGCCTCTTTTGATCTCACCACCTCTTATTCTCAATTCATCTGTAAGTGTCACTGACTCATATGCAGGATACTACACCTCCTTCCCCCTAGATAGGCCAGGCCCTTTCCATGGAGGTAGAAAGACAGAAGGAGCCAGTGGCTTGAGGTATTTCTGTTCTGTATTTTAAAAACCAATGAAATCATTCCCTGTCCATGTTACCTCTTTCCTCCTCTCCCTCAGTGCAGAGGCCTCTGCTCCCTGGGAGAGTTTTTCTTTGTTAGAGTTATTACAAGATTGCAATATCCTTAAGGTCAGGACTATGACCTATTCATTAGTTGGAGACAAATGTAAGGTTTTACATTTTGGCTAATAGACACACACACATTGTATACATGCAAGTTCATGTCATTGAGTTTCAGGGATATTTAGTTATTCAATTGTTCAACATAACTAACAAAAAAGTCATACTCTGACTACATTGTCACATTGAGAAATGTAGAGGTCAGGTCTAAGGAGGTGAAAATCTTGCTTTACTCTGACCTGGTAAGACCATATCTAGTCTTGGGTTCAGTACTAGGCATGATTTTTTTGAAGGGGAAGGACGTTGACAAGATGGAGGGAATACAAAAGATATTGACCAACATAATGATGGGACCCATGTTATGTGAGGATCAGTTGAAGGAATTGGGAGTGTCTGACCTGGAGGGGAGAAGACCTGTGAGGAAGGTTATATAGATGTATATGAAGGACTGTCACGTGGAAGAACTATCTGATTTCTGTTTGACCCAAAAGGGCAGAGTAGACCTAGGAACAACAGATGTACATAGTAGAGTGGTAGATTCTGGTTCCATATTCAGAATCTTTTTTAAACAATTAAAGCTATCCAAAAATGTAATGGGCTCTCTTAGGAAATAGTGACTTTCCCATGCCTGTGAGGCTAAGTGGAAACACAGTAGTGGGTACTTATGAATGACAGTTCTGGAGATCCAGAACTTTAGGGTTACTTTTAGAACCATGAAAAAAGGGTGGCATCTACCTACTAGAGACCCCATTCCCGAGTTGGGGGAGTGGTCCTGGAGGGGAATTCTATGTGTACGTTATCTCATTTGATACTTAAAATATTATCTGTTTTATAGATGAAGAAATGGCCTCAGAGAGACTAAGTGATTTGTTACACAGGGTCACACAGCTAGTAAGTGTCTGAGACAGGATTCAAAATTAGGTTATCCATTATAGTGCTCTGAGTTAGGAACCCTGGGCTTGTATCCTGATTCTATCATCTGTTAGTTGTGGGACCTGAGGTCCATGATTTCCCTTCCCCAAGCCTCAGTTTTTCCATCACTAAAACTTTGTAGGGCAGTTGTGAGGAAATCCTTGTCAACTTTAATGGCTAATAAAAAGGGAGCTATTGAACTACAGCAAGGATTCATGGGAAGCCTAAGCCGTGTGGAGATCCTGTTAGGCAGGACTCCACTCCCAGCATCTTTGGTTGGAAGGAGCTCTTGGCCTGGGTCCTTCCCTTGCTAGAACTCACAGCAGGCAGGCAGGAGGGTTGCTGAATGCCTAGATTTATAAGCACCAACTAAGGCTGGTTCCTGCTGGAGGTATGCATATGACACCTGGCAGGGAAGGAAGGGAAAAGTGAAAGGCAGCCTCCCTTGAAGGTTTCCTTAATATATCCTTGCTCAGCTGTCTGTAGTGACAGGTGCCCTTCTGACAAAAGAGAGATGGACTGACTCAGCTAGTCTCATTTCATTTCTGTTCCCTACCCCCTTAACCTTATTAGTATTCAGGACATATTGGCTTCCTTCCAGTCTGGGCTTTTCCTTCCAGGAGAAAGGAACTGTGGGGCTTCTGGGCCAGCTTAAAGAAACCACATAGAGCTAGGCTGTCCTACCTGCCTAACAGCAGCATGGCATAGCAAAAAAAAGCCTTGGATTTGGAGTCAGAGGACTGAGTTATAAATCATACCTCAGGCTCTTGTTGTCTGGCGTTGGGCTTAACTTTTCTGTGCCTCAGTTTCCTTAGCTGTAAAATTAGGCTGTGATTCAAAGACATTTAAATTCCTCACTCTAAATCTATGATTTATGGAGTTACTTGTTCACCAGGGGAGAGGCAGAGTTTTATAGCAGAAAGAGCACTGGTTTGGAAATATTAAGACCCTGGCCAATTATTACTTGTGTGATCTTGGGCAAATCTTGGGGCCTTAGTTTTTTTTAAGCTGCAATATATATATATACATATATATATATGTATATATATATGTCTACATATATGTATATACGTGTGTGTGTGTGTGTGTGTGTGTATGTTTGTGAGTACACAAACTGGATAGCCTTTAAGGTTCCTTCTTGTTCCAAGTCTATGAACTTGTGATCGCCTCACCCACATTGGCTATAATCTGAGGCTAGTTTTCTGTGGGCTGTGAATCTGGACACTCTTTGGTAGTTGAATGGTCTCTTTGAGGGGATGGGAAGTCAGGTTCTAACTGGGGTTTCCAGTATTTCCTGGTAATCCTTAATATGGTCAGAACCCCTTTGCTAAGGAGAGACTCCATGAAGTCACTTTAAAAGGTTATTTCACTTTATACAGTGAATCATATGTGCCCTTGGGAAGGGGAACTAGCAGAGTCTAGTAATGAGAGATGTTGATGGTGGGGGGGGGGAGAGAGAGAGAGGGAGGGAGAAAGAGGAGGGGGAGGGAGAGAGAGATATGAATAGAGACATACAGACAAAAGCAGATGATGAATCAGCCTAGTTATTGACTTCTAGTTAGCCTTTGATCTAACTCATACCAGGTAGTCAAGATGATGGTAGATATGATCATGTAGTATCTTTTTTGGGGTCCTCTTTGGGGGCTCACCATAGCATATGCTGGGTGCCCCCAAGGGAAGTTTACTTTATACCAACAAAAACCAATTCAAACATTACATGGATTCATCTTTAGATCACTTTATAAATGGAGTAAGGCCAACACTCTTCTTGCTCTCTGTCAAGATGTGCTTGTTATGTCTCCCCACCCCATTTGCTGTTGTGAATCTCCGGGAAGTGAAGGGGAGAGGGGAGGGAGATGGTGGTGAAAAGAACAGACATCCCAAGCTCATGAAGTCTGGTGGAAAGTTGTGGGTGAAGAGTCAAGAGACCAAGGTTGAAATCCTGATTCCATCACTGCCCAGCTTTCTATTCTTGTATAAACCACCTTCCCCTGTGAGCCTGAGTTTCTTCATCTAAAAGATGGGGATAAAGCTTGTAGAGAGCCTACTTGCCAAGGTTGTTTCTTCTAAAGAAAGAGCAGTTCTGCACTCCTAGGATAGAATTTATACCTGTAAGATGAAATCATAGGTCCACTTGCTAATTCAGTTATTGACGATAATAAAGATACAATGAGCATAGGTAAGTGCGTAGACATGGTCACTTGCTGGAGAATTGGAGGGTGCGGCTTAAGCAAGTTCTGAGGGTGGTGGTGATGGTGGGGGGCGGGGCTGGCACCAGGATGTGGTAGCCTCTGTTAAATGGAGATGATACATACCTCCTACCTATGTCAAGAAGGCAAATTGAGACTGAGGTCAGGAAAAAGTAGATAGATGAGACCGCTAGGTTTTTTTGAATGATGACAAGGCTGATGGAAGAACATCCCCTTCATCACATAACTGGCCAATCAGAACCAGTTATGGAATGTCTTTGCTACACATGCTCCATAGGCTTTCCACAGCTTACACATGATCATTCTTCAAAAACCAGCTTCCAATAATCCTCCATGTGGGGAAGATATATTGGCTCAGGAAACCGATAGGCTCTGTCCTGAGCCAGACCCCCACCATATAACTGTAGTGTTGGTATTTTTGGTTCTGCCTAGGCATAGGAGTATGATGGTGCAAGTTATCTATTAAGTGGGAATAATGCTATCACTAGCACATTCTCTGCAGGGTTGCTGTGAGAAAACTGGGTTAAACCTTGAAAGCAGGAGAGAAACAGCAATTATTATTATTTTTGTTTTAACCAAAGGCATCTAAGTGGTCATGAGTTAGTGGAAAATTTACTGTCTTTGGAGTTGAAGAAATTTGGTTCAAATCCCAGCCCTGTCCCTTGCTGCCTGTGTTACAGTAGAGTCTTATTTAGAGTTAGGGTTAGAAATATATTACATTGGGCAAGTCACTTAAACTCCCTGGTCTCAGTTTCTTCATCTGTAAAATGCTGGAGTTAAAATAGATGGCCTCCAAGCTCTAATCTATGATGTAGTTCAATCTCCTAATTTGGCTAATGAGGAAATCCAAGGCCCAGAGACATTAAGTGATTTCCCTGGGGTCACACAGGCAATACACATCAGAGGTCATTGCTCAAGCCACTGAACTAATTGACTGAACTGTGCTTCTTCCCTCAATAGTAATTATGATAATGACGATGAAGATAATGATAGCACAAATATTTCCCAGCTCTTGGTAGGAGCCACATACCTAGAGATGTGGTGAAGGCACTATGGGAATGACCAGGCTCTCCCAGTGTCTGGCCCAAGGTCCGCCAAAGCCTCCATCAAACACATTAGCTGTGCTAATTTGACTATCTAACGAGGAACAGTGATGTTTTATGCATGGCACCTAATTTTACCCCAGCAATCTCTGGCTATATTTAACACCATTAATCATTATTGCTGGCTCCCAAGGGGCCGGATCTCTGATTAGTGTCAGAAATGTATCACGTGAGATAAGAAGGAGATTGGGGGGAAAAACACCCTGCACCCTCAGCCCAAGCTGATTTCTTCAGATTGGTAATGAGGCGTCTCTTCACGGTTCTTCCTCTTTCATCTGTAGCTCCCGTCTCTTTTTTTCCTTGGCTTGGAATTCCCGCCTTTTCCAATGCACCTGGCCATCTTCCATTACCAGTCTGCCGACCCAGTGGAACTAGTCTCTCTCTCATTGGTGGATCCCTGTTCCATAGCTTATTAGAATTTTGTGTGCATCGGTGGCACCCACCTTTCATTATTAATTGAAAACAATGGGCATACAGGGGAAGTGGATAAAAGCAGGGAAAATATAGTGACAGATTTTGAGTAGCTGTAAGGTTAGGGGAAGAGGAAGGGGATGCAGAAAATAGACACAAGGGTATCGGCTATTTCAGACCCTATGGCATCTTCTTTCTGATAGCTCACCATTCTGTAACATTTTTAAGGTGTGCAAAGTTCATCGCAACCCTGTGAGGTGTAGGCAGTGCAAGCATGATTATTTCCTTTTCATTGCTAAGGAAACTGAGGAACAGACTAGCAAGTAACTTAATATCTTATATTTCTATAACACTTCCACTTTTATTGCAAGAAACTTATGCTGTAGTAGGTAGGAATACTATTAGTCCTTCCAAGCTTGTCTCCTCATCTGTTATATGGGAAGTGGGTCCAGGATCACACAGTTGGAAGGAAGCTAGGTGGTACAGTGGATAGAATTCATGTCAGGAAGACCCAAGTTTGAATCTTACCTCAGCCACTTACTAGCTCTTTGACAGTCCAACCTCAGTTTCCCCATCTGAAAAATGGAGGTAATCACAGCACCTACCTCCTAGGGTTGGAAAGATTAAATGAGATAATGTATGTAAAACACTTTGTAGACCTAAAAGTGCTACATAAATGCCATTTATGATGAAATATTGGAACTGGGATTCAACCTCCAACTTAGCATTCTGCTCCCTGTATCAAACTGCATAGGAATCTCTTGAGAGAGAGATAAGGTTGTCTTTCTTTGTCTCCCCTATCCCTGATGTGCAAGGTGGATAGGCAGATAACTGAATGACTGAGTCATTCTCGACCCCCCTGATCTGAAGTAGTGTCTACATAGGGAATATATTTTCTCCAGCACAGAGAGAGCTGATACTTTAACTTGGAATCAGACATGTGCCTATGCCTGGGGTCAATAGACAAGTCCCAGAAGCAACATGGGTGCCACAAGTAGCTGAGTTTGCCTGCCTTCATGCCTTCGCTTTGGGGTCCTAGAGGTAGGTTGTATGTCCTCGGCCAGGGCCAGCAATCCCAAGACTGAACAGGGCATCCTTCTTCCTTTCTTTGCTTGTGGAATCTTTAAGTTTCTAGAGGGCAGGGATGCTTTGGTTTTTGGTTTTGTGTCCTTAGCTCAGTGTATAGCACCTCGAAAGTCCTTGAGAAGTGGTTATTGAGTTGAAATGAATTGAAACGTTGCCTCTCTCAGAAAGTTGCCCCTGATTTCTTGCCCCACCCCTCCCCTAAACCTTACCCAGGATTCTGTTTTTCTCCTATAGTACTATAGCAAGCTTTGTTGGAGTTTTTTCCTCCCTCTAGACTTGTGAACTTCTCAAGAGAAAGGATCATTGAATTTTGTCTTTCCAGTGCCTGGAAGAGTGCTCTCTCTACATGGTAGGTGCTTGAAAGAGGTTAAATATTTCAGCCAACAAACATAGTTCCAACTACAGTTATTATTCTAATAAATAAAGCACCTTTCCCTCTGGACTTGCCCTCTTGTCTCTGCTAAAGAAGCACCCAAAGAGGATGAAATGGTTCTACACTTCTCTCCTCCTGGTTTTCCCTCTTTGGCCTCACCCTCCCCAGAAGTTCTAGAGTCACATGGACTGGATTCAGTCCTGAAGCCTTCTCAGTAGTAACTCTGGCTCATTTTCTCCCAACTCAGAAGTCTCCCTGGGAACATCTGATCCCAGCTTGTATCTCTCAAGGGCTCATTTCCTTGTAAGCAGCCAAGGTGAACAAGATGTTAATATAGTACTGTTTTATTAAAAGCTTCCCAAAGAGGAATGTTACTAGTATTTGACTCTGTTGAACAGGGAATAATTATGCCTCAGCTTTCAGGTAAGGAGAATTCCTTCTGCCTTCACCAATTGGTGAAATGGGCTTACTTTAGAGGGGGCAATGTTGTGGCTGAATCTCTTTGGGGATGTGGGGAAGGAATGTGAGAGGAATTGAGGACTTGGTTGAAGGGGAAGTGTCTTCTTGTCCCCCTCTTCCATTTTACAGGTGAAGAAACTGAGGCCCAGAAAAATCAAGTGACTTGTTCAGGTTCACATAGTTATTACCTGAGGAAAGATCTAAATTCAGCTTACTGTACTGCCTGCCTCTGTCTGGGCTTGGTCTCTGTCTCATCTCCCAGCCTTCTATCATGCTCTATAGAATACCACAGGAGAAGGTAGCAGAAAGACTTGACATTGGAGACATGAGACCTCAGTTCAGATCTTAACTTCATCATTTGTTATTTGTGTGATTTAGGGCAGGTGGTCTTAAGGGAGTAAGTATTTGTGTAATACCTACTATGTGCCAGGAGCTGGGCTAAGTGCTTTACATAAATAATCTCATCTGAGCCTCACAACAACCCTTAGATGCTGTTATTACTCCCATTTCACAGTTGGGGAAACTGAGACAAACAGTGGTTAAGTAACTTACCTTGGGTTGCACAGCTAGGCAGCGTCTGATGCTGGATTTGAACTCGGATCTTTCTAACTCCAGAATGGTGTTCTATCCACTGTATTACCTACCTGCCTCAGTTTCCTTATCTGGAAGATGATGGGATTGAACTCAATGGCCTCCAAGGTCCCTTCCAGTTCTATATTTATGATCCTTTAAACTTCAGATTGTTATGGATTTTGCAGGTTCCAGCTTTACTCAGGTATGCTGAATGCTCCCCTGGCAACTGCCTCTTCCTCCTGGTGGCTCTTTTCTATAGAATCTTCTCTCTCTGGGGCTTTTAAAATATAGATGACTCCTAGACCTTTCCACACATACCTTGGAATTGTATTCAGGAGGGGCAAAGGATTTAGTATTTTTTTAAACTGCCTGGATGCTTTTGGCATGAATACTTTCTTCGCTTGGCTGCCACATGTCTTTTCTTGGTCTCAGGTACCTGCGAATGTTGCTAATTCTTTTTAAGATTAATTAATTTTTAGTCTTCAACATTCATTTCCACAAGACTTTGAGTTCCAAATTTTCTCCCCATCTCTCCCTCCCCACCCCAAGATGGCAAGCATTCTGATTACCCCTTCCCCCAGTCTGCCCTCCCTTTTATCATGCCCCCAACTTATCTCCTTCCCCCTTACTTTCTTGTGGAGCAAGATAGATTTCTCTACCCCATTGCCTGTATATCTTATTTACCAGTTGCATGTAAAAACAATTTTTAATATTTGTTTTTAAAACTTGGAGCTCCCAATTCTCTCCCTTCTTCCCTCCCCATTTACCCTCATTAAGAAGGGTAATTATACAATCAATCTCTTTATTATTTATATACATTTATATACAATATATATATATATTACCTGAGGAAAGATCTAAATTCAGCTTACTGCACTGCCTGTCTCTGTCTGGGTGCTTGGTCTCTGTCTCATCTCCCAGCCTTCTATCATGTTCTATAGAATACCACAGGGGAAGGTAGCAGAAAGACTTGACATTGGAGACATGAGATCTCAGTTCAGATCTTAACTTCATCATTTGTTATTTGTGTGATTTAGGGCAGGTGACTTTAAGGGAGTAAGTAATTAAGTCATTAAGTAAGTCATTAAGAAGACAAGCAATTTAATTTCGGTTATACGTGTATAGTTATACAAAACACTTGTGTAATAGTCATGTTGTGAGAGACTAACTATATTTCCCTCCATCCTATTCCATCCCCACTTATTCTATTTTCTCCTTTGACCCTGTCCCTTTTCAAAAGTGTTTATTTCTCACTGCTCTCTCCTCAAATTTGCCCTCTCTTCTATCATTCCCCCCTTCTTATTCCCTTTCCCCACTACTTTCCTGTAGGGCAAGATATTCAATTGAGTGTGTATGTTATTCTCTCCTTAAGCCTAATTTGATGAGAGTAAGGTTCACTCATTCCCCCTTCTGTCTTCTCCTCCATTGTGAAACCTTTTTCTTGTCTCTTATGAGAGATAATTTAAACCATTCTATCTCTCCCTTTCTCCTCTCAATGCATTCCTCTCTCACTCCTTAATTTTATTTTTTTAGATATCATCACTTCATATTCAACTCATCCTGTGCCATGTGTCTGTCTGTCTGTCTATCTATCTCCTCCAAATACCCTAATACTGAGAAAGGTCTCATAAGTTACAAATATCATCTTTCTATGTAGGAATATAAACAGTTTAACTTTAATAAGCCCCTTATGATTTCTCTTTCCTGTTCACCTTTTCATGATTCTCTTGATTCTTATATTTGAAAGTCAAATTTTGTATTCTACTCTGGTCTTTTCATCAAGAATACTTGAAAGCCTTCTATTTCATTGAATGTCCATATTTTCCCCTGAAGTATTATACTCAGTTTTGCTGGGTAGGTGATTCTTGGTTTTAATCCTAGCTCCTCTGACTTCTGGAATACCATATTCCAAGATTTCTGATCCCTTAATGTAGAAGCTTCTACATCTTATATTATCCTGATTGTATTTCTACAATGCTCATATTGTTCCTTTCTCACTGCTTGCAATATTTTCTCCTTGACCTAGGAACTCTGGAATTTGGCTATGATATTCCTAGGAGTTTTCCTTTTGGGATCTCTTTCACAAAGTGATAGGTAGATTCTTTCAATTTCTATTTTATCCTCTGGTTCTAGAATATCAGGGCAATTTTCCTTGATAATTTCTTGAAAGATGATGTCTAGGCTATTTTTTTGATCATGGCTTTCAGGTAGTCCAATAATTTTGTAATTTTCTCTCCTAGATCTATTTTCCAGGTCAGTGGTTTTTCCAATAAGATATTTCACATTGTTTTCTATTTTTTCATTCTTTTGTTTCTGTTTTATAATTTCTTGATTTCTAATAAAGTCATTAGCTTCCATTTGCTCCGTTTTAATTTCGAAGGAATTATTTTCTTCAGTGAGCTTTTGGATCTCCTTTTCCATTTAACCAATTCTACTTTTTAAGACATTCTTCTCCTCATTGACTTTTTGGACCTCTTTTGCCATTTGGATTAGTCTATTTTTTAAGGTGTTATTTTCTTTAGTATTTTTTGGATCTCCTTTAGCAGACTGTTGACTCATTTTTTCATTATTTTCTTGTATCACTCTCATTTCTCTTTCCAATTTTTCCTACTTGATTTTCAAAATCCTTTTTGAGTTCTTCCATAGCCTGTGACCAATTCATATTTTTATTGCAGGCTTTTGATGCAGAAACTTTGACTTTCTTTTCTTCTGGTTGTGTTTTGATCTTCTTTGTCACCAAAGTAAGATTCTGTAGTCTGAATTTTTCTTCTAGTATTCATTTTCCCAGCCAAATACCTGACTTTCTAACTCTTTATCAGGGTAGGATTCTGCTTCCAGTGGGAGTGGGATTAGGAGTGGGTATAATTTCCCAGGCTTCATGGATTTTGTATACTTAATTCCTTACCATCTATGGACCCAGAGCTCCAGAAGCAGTCACAGTCACCACTGATGCTGCTGCGGCTGTTGCCACCACAGCTGCTGCCCTGGGGGCTGAGACTTGACCCTACCCAGACCTTGATCCTCTTTCATCCAGGTCCTACAGAATTTTCCCACTGACCTTCTATACTGTCTTTGGCATTTGTGGGTTGAGAAGTCTGGAAACTGCCAGATTCAGTGCCCTGAGGTCTGCTTTGGCCCTGTCTGTGTTGTTGCTGCTCACACTGGACTGCACTCCACAAGTGTAATAGACCCTTCCTGTAGGCCTTCCAGGCTGTCTTGGGCTGGAGATGTTTTACTCTTTTTGTGGGTTCTGTAGCTCTGTAATTTGTTTAGAGTCATTTTTTTTACAGGTATATGGAGGGGTTTGGGGGAGATCTCAGGCAAGTCCCTGCTCTTACTCCACTGTCTTTGAGGCTAATTCTTAATGAAGCATGCATGTCAGTCTACTGAAGCAGAAGCAATGGAAAGGGACCTGGACTCTGTTTCTGTCTCTGACACTTACTACTAGCCTTGAGGCTGTGGGAGTGTATGAATCTTAGGAACTTTGCTCTTTATGCCAACATATGAAGGAGGCACATTGGAGTTTAATCTGCCCAGCCCAACTGGAGATCAGGAAAGCTCTCCCAACAGCTTCCTCATGTGATAATTTGTTGATCCACTGGATTACTGAAATCTGTTGGATGGCAGTGGTGGTTGTGAGCAATGACTTTGGGAGCAGGAAGATTTGCATTCACATCTGGCTTCTGCCATTCACCTAGTTGTGGTAAGGCATCTTTTCTTTATGAGTCTCAATTTTCTCATCTGTAAAATGAGGAAGTTGTCCTAGTCCATGGACTCTTCCACCTCAAAATCTGTGATTCTATTATATATTGGCTTCATTTTACCTCTAGGTGGAAGAATTTCAGGTTAGAATGAACCTCAGAGGCCATCCAGGTGACCCTGAGCTGTCGTACCCTAAATAGCATCTCCAACAGGTAGTCAGCTAGTCCTCACTTGGAGATTCTCCTCTATTGATGGTTAGTTTATTAACTTTTTTGTATTGTTTTATTTTGCTTTCTTTTTGTTTGGTGGTTTTTTTTGTTTATGTTTGTGGGTTTTAGGGGACTAGGTCTCCTATTTTGCCCAGGGTTGAAGTACAGTAACTGCTCGTGGGTCTGATCCTACTGCTGATCAGCATGGAAGATTTAACTTTCTCCATTTCTGACCTATGCCAGTTCATCTCTGGGCCTGGTGGCCCTCTGTTTCCAAGGGATTGCCATACTGGTATTGAACTTAGTGGGGACATTAGTCTTTCTATAGCTTAGAGTTTCCAAACCTAAACAACCTGCTAGCCTCAGCATGCCTTAGTAGCTGGGATTACAGGCATGTACCCCCAGCCTGAGTAGGCTTTGCTAACTCTATCCCATTCTAATTCAAGAACTTTGATCAATAGAGAACTTCCCTCATACTATTTTAATATTTGAGATTTGTGATCTTCTTAATGTGGGCATTCTCTCCAATGGTACAAATTGAGATCCTTCCTCAGTACCGTGTGACCTTTGTTTGTGTCTTCCTATAAATCCTCTGTAAAGGGTCTACTCATGCTGGGGGGCTTTCCTCTTAATCTCTTGCCCTTTCCTGAGTACCAGCAACTGTCAGTCTTCTATTACTCTTATTATCTGATAAGCTTACCTCTTTTTACTGGTCATACTCTGATATTTTTCATATTACTTCTTTGTTGGTAGTATTTCAGTCTGCTCACACTCATCATGTACCTTACCGTTCCTTTTTATTACCTGACCCACAAATTTAATTCTCCAAAGATGATGCTATTCTATGTCTTACAAACATATAGCATTCCCAGAAGTATGTCTGACAATACAAAGATAATTTAACCAAGCATTTTATCTATGCTTTTATCCAAGTCATTGGTAAAGATGTGACCAAGGACAGTTTTGAGGTGTGATACTTGAGACTTCTATCCAGATTAGAACTGAACCACTTAATGACCATTCTTTGGGTCCAGGCCTTCATTCAGTTCCCAAATCTAACTGTATGGTCTAGCCAATCTCTTTCCTTTGTCCACAAAAATGATATGAGAGAAGTTGTAGAATGCTTTGTTAATGTCCAGGTAAATTATAGCTATAACATTTCTCTGAACAGTCTAGTAACACTATAAAAAAAAAACCTGCTAGTGTGGCATGACCTGTGGCTGATGACGTCATCTTGGCTCTTTGTGATTACAACATGGGGTGTCGCAACAGGTTAGGTCCAGGGTCTGATGGGAAAAACTGAAATGCCCAGGTTCAGAGTAAATACTGCCTTTGGAAGTATAGTTATGAAACCTATGAATGGCTCATCATTCTGTCATTACAGAGAGAGGGAAAGGAAGAGGGAGAAAGAGAAAGGGATTGGAAGGGGGGGAGGGAAAGAGAGAGAAGAGCATTCTAATGATAGGTTGGGGGAGGGGATTGAGATCTCAGCTTTACACTAGAAAAAGACATTTTCTCTTATGTGACTCTCAGAGCTGTCCTTCACCCTTGTGATATGAACAAATGGACATAAGGAAATGCCCAGAACCAAGTCAACTGTAGGTGTTTATGAGAAATAAGATTAAATCTGTCAGGTGCAATCTTTAACAGAATAAAGGAATATTTTTGGAAAATGGTGCCAATTGAACCTAGACAAAGAAAAGCAGTAGAAGGGGACAAAGACCACCAATTCTTCATATTCTTTGTAACCTGTCTGTTTTTTTTTCTTTAGTGCAGTAGCCACTTGAATGAGTGCCAATGGTTTTTAAAAAGTCTTATGACTTGCTACATGACCCTCTAGCTCATACCCCTTCCATCCCCTCAGAGACATGGGTTTGAGAAGGGTGACTATGGATACTGTCACAACTATTGCTACACCTGCCTTGGGGGAAGAACTGTTATCTCATTTTCTAGTTTTCTCCCTCCCCTCCTACTCTTGATTCTCCTTCTCTCTTCCTAGACTCCCTCCCTCTTCTCCAGTCTTCCCTTTCAGGTTTTTTTGATAGTATCTCCCCATCACACCCAATCAACTTTAGTCTTACTGCAGCTCAGTACTCCTGACTTCCAGCAATCCACCAGCCTCAGCCTCCCCCAGTATAATATAATCCCTCCCCCAGGGATTATAAATGCATGCCATGACATCCAACATATGCCTTCCAGTTCTCATTCCATCCTAGCTTCCTTTCTTCCAAATTGGGAAGAAATACAACTCAGGGTTTTTAATAACTTGGGTTCTTTTGCCAACAGTCCAAGTCTTGTCAGAAGGTTGTTATGTCTTCAGTAAAAGTTTTTTCCATAATGTATCCTATACTTTGTTAGGAATCAAAATCAAGTGTATGATTCCAGAATTTGTGGATTCTCTTTTTCTTTTAAAATCAGGACACGATTTGTTCTTTTTCAGGACTGAAGTCCCTGTCTCACTCTTCTCAATCCTTCAAAGACCACTAACAGAAGTTCTGCAATCAGATCTGCCACTTCTTTCCATATCCTGGGATGTAGCTTGCCTACATTCATTAAGCACTCACTACCTCCCCATTTGTATTGGTTTTGAATTCTCTATTAGCCTTTTTTTGTTCTGTCTGTTCCATTCCAAAGATAATTCTCCTTGGCAGAGAGAACAGAAGCCCCAACAAGAGTTGACCAGTCCTATATTTTCCCTGTTATCAGTTAATACCATCCCTTCTTTGATTCTCCTCTTTTCCTCACTCTTGAGAACAGCACTTTTTGACCTTGGAATTTCCATCGAGCCTCAGGTCATTCTGAGCTTCAATGCCCTCAGCACTCTGCTTCCAAGTCTATGCCAGGCTTTCATTTTCATTCTCCATGACATTCCCTCGCTTCCATGCCTTTTTGAAATTTAAGTTGACTGGTGAGTTCTCTGTGCACATCTGACCAAACCAATGGGAAACATCCAAATTGTTTCCCTACCTTCAGAATTCTACTCTTGAGAGCTTCCTGTTTCTCTTGACTGACATTTTTCTGTACATTTTCAGTCCATGAGACTACACACACACACACACACACACACACACACACACACACACACACACATTCTTCAGGGACCAATGATACCTTTCACTGAGTCTAGGGTACATGTGTTAGATTATGTCTAGATTTTTTCATCTGCATCCCAAATTCAGAATATATTATTAATGGTGTGTGACCCTGGGCAAGTCACCTAACCTCTTCTTACCTTGGTTTCTTCTACTATAAAATGAGGAGAACAACTGGATCTACACAAAAAGCAGGTAGGTGAGTCAGTTGGTAGAGCACATGACCTGAGTTCAAGTCCAACCTGAGACACTTTACCGGCTGTGTGACCCCAGGAAAGTCACTTAACCCTATTTTCCTCAGTTTTTTCATGTGTATGATGAGCTGAAGAAGGAAATTCCAAACTACTCCAGTTTCTTTGCCAAGAAAACCCCAAATGGGCTCACCAAGAGACAGAAACAACTGCACAACAAAGCTTCCCAGGGTAGTTATGAGGATTGAATGAGATAATGTTTGTAAAGTGCTTAGCTTAGTGTCTGGCACATTTCATACATGTTTTACTATGTACCAGGCCCTGGGCTACTAGAATTGCGATACAATGAACCAAGACAATCCCTGCCAACAAGAAGCTTACATTCTAATGGAGAAAGAGAGCAAAAAATGGGGGTTGAAAAGTGGCAGGAGGGAGTGGGGTGACCAATGTCAGGTAATAAAAGCAAGAAGCCTTAGAAATGATTCCAGGCAGTGTTGGTTTGTTCAGTCATACCTTGCTATGACTTGATATGTCCAAGTCTAGTTTCAGTGACTATGTTTTAATTTCAAACTGAGCTTTTAAAAATCATTCCTTGGGGAAACTGTCATGGCTTAGAGTCCTATGGGAAAAAGCCACAACTTAGTTCACTGTATTGCCATGATTCTTTGGAAGTAAAAACTTTTTTGGGGTATTTTTGTAGCAAGAGGTCCTCTTTCTTCTTAAATCTCTGATGTGTAAAGCCCCTAACAAAGGGCTTTGTGTAGGTTTGTCACCACTGAGACCCTACATAATAGGAGAGGGGGTTTTATCTCGAGGTGAGAGTTGGGTATGACATGAAAGAGGACTTTGTAGAAGAGAAGATCATATTAAACACTAGGATGGTGCCCTTGAATCTTGGAGGTCAAATAGTCCCTTCTCTGTTCATCCAGTCAACCCCTGAGCCAAAGTTATGGCGCAGTGGAAAGTGAATTGGACTTAGTAAGAAGAGCTGGTTGGAGTACCAGTCATGCCACTAACTCACAATGTGATACTGGACAGACCATTTAACTTCCCTGGGACTCAGTTTCCTGATCTCTGCAGTGATGGGGTCAGTGTAGAGGTTCCATAAGGTATCTCCCATCATGAACAGCTGGAGTCAAAACCATACCAAGACTTTCAGGCAGGATGCTGGGATTCCTCAGGGTTCTTTCCAGTCCCACAATTTCAACAGAGGATCCTGCCTCCCCAGCTCAGATTGTGTCTGTAGTAATTACACAAGACAACTGGGATGTGAGCATGTAGCTGTTTCCATGCTGAGGCTGAGCTTGGACCATTACAAGATTTCAATGGGGCTGGAGAACTTGGCATCAAGTAAATGGTGTCATTTAATCACCCATGCTTCCTGCTTGGGATTGAACCCTGGGAGTCCTCCCCAGGCCTTCCAATGGAGCTGATAAAAGTCAGGAAGCCCAGCAGGCAGCTCTCTGCATTCCACAGCAGCTGCAGGCATACAGATGTCCCCCTGCTGTGTCTCCTACCAGGGTGGAGGAGCTAAAGTCAGCAGTAACACAGGTAACCCCATGGCGCTCTGCACCTGCCCTGGTTATGGAGTGTGCCTAGCCTGGCATTCTGGGGATTTATTTGGGAAACTCTGGGATACTCTAGTAGGAAGGGCACCAGGAAAGGGGGTGGGGACTAGACTTGGGTTTGACATGGTAGCCCAAAGAGGCAGGGTAGAGGGTGAAACAGCCAAGTTTACTGACACAATTCACTTACTGTAGCTGTACATGTTCTGGGGTACACAGCTTTCCCTGAAAATGCATTAGTGTGTCAAGGTTGGAGGGAGGGAAGAAAAAAGTGAAATAGAAGAAATGCCTTAGGTTCTGTTTGGGAGTCAGGAGACTGGGATTTGAATCTTGTCCCTGATCCTTTCTATGTAACCTGATTCTTTGTAACCTTGAGGAAACCACATTCCCTCTCTGAGCCTCCATGTCCCCTTCTGTAAAATGGTACAAAATACTTGGCATTACTTGTCCCACTAGGTTATTGTGTAGGAAGCTACTTTGTAAGCTTTTAATCCATAACCACTGTATAAACTCAAATTCTTTAGTCAGTGAAAAGGTGGGAGAGGGGGAGAGAGGTAGCTAGAGATAGTTTGCAAATGAAATATAACTTATATGATTGTTTTTTGGAGGTACATATATCTTTGATGGTTGAACTTGCCATGAAGAACCCATCCTACAAAGCTCTGAGAATTAGAAGCTCATTTACCCCTACCCTTATGACATAGGCTAGTTAGCTCATCATGTGAGGAGGTTCATAGCTTCATAGTTCTAGATCTGGAAAGGACCTTTGAGACCATTTAGTCCACTACTCTATCTTAGCAAACTAAGGTAGTCAGAAGTAGAATTTGAAAGGTCACATGACACCTTGGATAGAGGACCAGATAGATCTAGGAAGACCTGGGTTAAAATCCTGTCTTAGACACTGCCTAGCTGTGTGACCCTGGGAAAATCATTTAGTATTTGTGTCTGTAAAATGAGATGATTGGATGCAGTGGCCTCTGTAATTCTTCAAGATGTCTACCTTTGAGCCTATCAGCTCATGTCAGGATCCTTGCCCCTGTATTATGAAGCTGATTTAGATGGTCTCTCAGATCACTTGAGGTTCTAAATCTATGGTCCTATGACCTTTCTATGTCGACATAGCAGGGGTGACTAAATATACACAAAGGCAGCCTCTGACTCTGAAGGAGTCTTGCCAGCCTAGTAGGGCTTTTGTGATTGTTCATGCCAATAATATTCTATGGTAAACAAAACCCAGTTACTTTTGACTCAAGCTTCAACTCCTTTTGCCAATTTTGGTATAAAACTCCATAGTACCTAACATCTGTGGGCCACCTAGAACCAATTGGTATCATGGTATCCAGCTACACATGGATATAGATTCACTTCCATATACTGGGGCAAAGTGAAGACCTGGGAATGGCAAGGAGGTATTGTATACACACATTTTTAACTCTCTTTCTTGGTATGAATGTGTATTCTGCTAGTGATTTGTGAACTAACAATAAACTCCGTAGTTAGATTGACTGAGGTTGAGCTTTTGTCTATATTCCTTGAAAACCCTGAACCTGACCAAGGTATGGGTTAACTTGTTGTAGTTGGTTCTAGTGATATATTTCCATGGACTCTGAATAGTAATCAGGGAACACTAGAGGTCATCTGGTCCACTGTTTTGCCTCATCCCAGAAATTTTGCTGACTGACATCATGGCACTAATGTCTCTATCTCTTTAAGGTTGATGCAATTCTTTTCTCTGAATGACTCTGTGAAATCAAGATCACAAGCTAGTAAGTGTCAGAGCTGGCAATCAAAGTCACTTCTCTGGGTTAGGACTTTTCCCTCGATTACACAAAAACTTAAGTATTTTCTAGGGTAGGAGACTTTAAACTCTCCATGGTCTTTCATTATAGAATCTCAACTGTAATGGGGCATGTTAGATGGCTTTCTTTGTCAATGTGGGGGACAGTAGAGAATCACATCATCTGGAGGGACCTCAGAGGCCATCAAGTCCAATACAGTTCTGAAAAAGAAACATGTCTAAAACATACCCAAAGAAAGGCAGCATCATTTGGTGGATGAGGTTCTGGACTTGGAGTCAGAAAGATCTAAAATCTACCAAATCCTGCCTTGGATACCAACTAGCTGTGAGACCCTGAACAAATTAGTGAACTTTTCCTGGTTTTCTTTACTCCTTGGTAAATGAAGTAGTTGAAATAGATGGTTTCTAATGTCCCTTTCAGCTCTAAATCTATAATTGTTAGTATTTTTCCAGCCTGATGAACCCTTCTGGTTAGGAATGCTGGGTGTCTGTATGTAGACTTTGCACACTTAAATATTGTATAATTGTTTAAGTAGAATATAATGAAGGAAGAAACAGGAGTGCCTTTCTCTGATTGGTACCTTGGACAGAGCTTGCTTAATGGGAGGCTCCTAGGTTAACTGGAAGGTTGATTTATGTTACTGTCTGAGTACCCTCTAATACCTTTATCCTGGGTAATGATGACGGAATAGGCAAGACCTTTTTCTCCGGGGATCGTAGACTAAGAGAGAGCTGAGATGATGAAGGAGGGAGGATATAGACCTATACAGAAGAAAAGAAGCACAAAGTCTTGAAAAGAAGAAGCAAAAAGCTCAAGATGAAGTTAAGACACTTGGGGTTTGAATTCCACACCTGACATTTTATTAGCGGTAGCCAGTACCCCTCAGAGACTTGGTTGCCTCAGAAGCTATTTATTGTCAATGATGTTAGAACATGTGCCAAACAGAGATTCCCCAGGAGAGAGAACAGATATTCTACAACTGTACATATAGTCAGGTCTATGGGAAAAAGAGATTCAGGATGGAACCTGATGCCTGGCATTGTAGCAATTCTGTGCAATTATAAATGACACATATATTAGCCACCTCTTGTGTGCTAGGTCCTGTGCCTGGTATTGGGGAGATAATGATGGAAACAGCACAATTTCTGCCTTCAAAGAGCTTCCATTTTAATGGGGGCAGGGGTGGGGAATGACATATACCCACATGAGTATGATGCAAGGTAGAATATAATGTGAATAAAGGAGAGATCCAGGCAAAGTTAGCCAGGAAAATATGAAGGAAGAGAGCTCTGATCTCGTAGATGGGGGAAGGGGTGGGGAGAGAATTAAGGAAGATTTCATGAAGGTGGTAGCTGAGTCTGAAGGAAGATAAATGTTTCAACAGGCAGAAGATATTCTGGGCATTTGAGACCACCTGCCCAAACAGAGGTGTGGGAGAAAGAAGAAGGAAAAGCTATAGTAATCCAGTCTGGCAAGAATTGGAATATACGTGAAGGGAAATAATGTTAAAAACGGATTAGATCCAGATTGTAGGAAGCAGCAAAGGCTAAGCTGAATATAATAGTAATTGCTAACATTTATGTAGCACTTTAAGGTTTTCGAGATCACCCACTGCATCCTGGGCCATTGCCAGTTGTATTGACCTTGGTCTTGCCACTGGACTTTGATGACTTTGGAGGAGAAAGTGGGGTTGACTACTTTACACAGCTCTGTCTCACTCATAGGCAATTCATGTGCAAGGCAAGACATCACTTTTGTGATGTTGTCAGTACTCTTTGTGAATGAAGGACAAACAACAATGATGTTTGTGAAACATTTTACAAACATGATCTCATTTGATTCTCACAAAAATCCTGGGAGGCAGGTGCTAATATTCTCATTTTTCATATGAAGAAACTGAGTCATACAGAAGCTAAGAACTCAGATCTTCAGGTCTGATTCCTCATTCAATAAACTCCATTGGTTCCCTGACACTTCTAGGTTCAAATAAAAAAAATCCTCTATTCAGTGTTGAAAGCTCTTAATAACCTGCCCCACTCCATCTCTCCAGTGTTTTTATATCCCCCTTTATCCCTTGTCCTTTGCTATCCAGTGATGTTGACCATATTGTTGGTCTTGAAATAAGACATTCATTCCTCCTCTGGACTTCAGGGCTCCTCTTTGGCTGTCCTCCATGCCTGGAATGTTCTCCCTTCTCATGTCCACCTCCTGGCTTCCCCAGCTTTCTTCGAATCTCAGCTAATATCTCATCTTTTTCCAGAAGTCTTTCCCTACCCCTTTTAATTCTAGTGCCTTTTTCCTATTGATTATTTCTAATTTATCCTATCTGTAACTTGATTGTCCCTAATTATTTCCATGTGGTTTCCCCATTAGACTGTGAACCTCTTCAGGGAGGGGACCATTTTTTGACTTCTTTTGTATCCCTAGAACTTAGCACAATGCCAAGCAAAGAGTAGGTGATTAATAAATGCTTGCTGACTAATTGACCTCAGGTCTAGTCCTTTGTTTACTCTTCCACTGGGCTTAGCTTATTCTATTGGTCATATTAGTCATTGAAGGTTTTTTGAGCAGAAAAGTGAAATCATCAAAATTACGCAACAAGTAACTGTGATATAATTGTGTTGCTGTAGTAGCTGGCATGCTAGGACCCACGGAAAACTAGCAATCCTCTAGAGTAGGACTGCTGCATCTTGTTTGTATCCTGGGCACCTCGGGCAGTCATGAAGCCTCTGCAGCCCTTCTCATTATTATCTTTAGATCATTGAAGGAAATGCTAAATTTCAGCTAGAAGTTTGTGATAATAAAGATGTAACTTTTTCCCCTTGTAGTTTGTAGATCCCCAAACTTTATCTGTGAACCCAAAATTAAGAGTCTCTGGTCTAGAAGTAGCCTGGTAAAGGGGAAAGAATGTTGGATTTGGTCTTGGAAGACTTAGGTTTGAGGTAGTTAGGTGGTGCAGTGGGTTGAGTCCTTGTCATGGAATCAGAAAGACCTGAGTACAAATCTAGCCTCAGACACTTAGCTGTGTGACCCTGGGCAAGTTACTTAACAGTGCTTGCCTCAGTTTCCTTATCTGTAAAATGAGCGGAAGAAGGAAATGGCAAAGCACTCTGGTATCTTTGCTAAGAAAACTTCAAAAGGGATCACAAAGTGTTGGACATGACTGAACAACAACACATTGGGTTCTAATCTCAGCTGTGTAACTTTGGATAGGTCATTTCCCTTGCACCCTCAGTTTCATAATTTCTGAAATTATGAAATTTCATAATTTAAAAAAAATACTTAAAAAAAATACTACTTACTTCATAAGGTTTTTTCATGGAAAGGCTTTGTAAATTATAGAAGGCTATTTTGTATCTACCTAAATAGAAACATGTTACAATATAAACTCCTGTGGGTAGGCACCATCTTGTTTCTGTTTTGTAGATTTCTCTATGTATAGTACGGTTTCTTGGCACATGATAGACGACTTCATAAATGCTTGACTAATTGGATGTTAATGGATAAAAAGAAAGAATAAAGCAGGACTGGGAAGATGCATTCCTTTCCCTAACAGCCAAGACTTGACAGTTTGACTGATTTGTCAGCCAGTGATAGAAAGTGATTCTGTTTGTAAATTCCTATTGGGACAATGGACACATAGCATGACCTCACTTTAAATACTGGTTCTACTTGAAGGTATACCTGAGAACAGTATCTAACAAACTTATACTTATGGGATCCTTATAGAATCTTCAGCTTCTCTTGGGGTGTGGGGGCTAGAAATTATAGGATTGTGGAACTGGGAGTGACCTTAGGAATTATTTAGGCCAGCTCCCTAGTTTCACTGATGAGGAAACTGAGGTCTAGAGAGCATGACTGGTTCAAGGTCACATACTTAGTAAGTGGTGGAGGAGACATTTGAATCTAGCTGTTCCTGACACCAAATTTCTACACGATGCTGCCTCTACTTAAGAAGTCAGGCTGTTTAAAATGTCAATACTTCCATGAGTTTTTTTCTACCCAGAATATTAAATATGAAATTATGTATATATCAGTATATATTACATATTGCAATATATTCAGTATGAAAATGTACCTTCTACTTTTCACTTAAATGCCTCTTCTCTCTCTTTGTTCTTTGTTGAAATGCCAGAATTTCTACCATAGGGATCAGCATTTATGAATTCCATCAACATATTTCAAGTCCCAGAGTATTTCACTGGCCAAATTTAGTTTGGGGAGTACTCATTGCCTTGAGCTATCATACCCAGAGGAAACCTTTAAGGAAAAAAATACTTCCAGAGAAGGGACTATTGCTTAAGCTCCCTGTAATGGTTGTGGGCAATAACTCTGTAGGTACCACCACCTCCTTTCTTCCTCCTTGCTACTAGTCCACTAAGAGGTCGTCCTAATTTATGGTGACCTGGGTCTGAGTCTTAGCTCTATTCTTTCAGCTCTGTGGAAATGTGTAAGTTGCTTTACTTTTTGGAGTTTTAATTTTCCTCATTTGCAGGGTGGTGATAATGACATGTGCTCCCTCTGCTGCAGAGAAAAAAGTTAGTCAACCTTCACATGCTATAGAAATGGAAGTGGTTACATAGCACCATCCAGGTGAGGATGGACAACTGTCTAGAGGGATCAACTTCCCCATTCCTAGAAGTTTGAAGAGCAGCTCAGTGTTTGACTTCTCGCCATCCTGGTTGTCCAGAACTACTGGCTAACTTTTTTTTTTTTTAAACTTCATTCCCACTCTCAGCTGCCAGAATCTTATTAGCTGTGTTTACATGGCAGGGATGTCGAGCGATTAATTTTTAATGGCTTGGTTTATAGCGTGTTTGAACGGTTTATTGAGTAATTCCCACATTTAAGTGATTAATTCCCCAGAGTTCAGAACGACCGGTTAGTTTTACATTAATCAGGGTTTCTGAATGCCAAGAGACAATCAATCAATCCGGCCTGCCAGGGAGAGTAATGTTAAAATACCTCAAGGTACAATGAGGTTAAGAAAAGGAGTAATTAAAACCCCGTCTTTCCCTCATGCAAATTTGATGTAGGGTTGGTTCTCTCTATGACTGGGTTCCTCCTCTGACTCTCATGCCCCTCCTCCAGAAAAACGCAAACGGAACCCAGATGTTCATTAGGAGCACATTGATGGTGAGACACTGAGGGATTCACACTTCCTTGGTAATGAAGTTTGGTCCATCTGCTGTCAAGAAAGACTGTACTATATGGCTCTCAAAGAAACCTTCTCATTTGGAATATCAAAGAGTATATCACTGGGGCATCTCTGGGATCTGTTCATTATGTTCTTTTGCATATAGGTCTGTGCTGGTCCTTGGGAAGAATTCAGCATTTGGAACAGTTCACAAGAATTTATTGAGACCTTACTATGTGCTAGGCACTGTGCTGAGAACACAAAGACAAGAAAAAGAAGACAGTTCCTGCCCTCAAGAAGCATACATTCTAATGGGGGAAGATAACACATAAAAGAGAATTGAAAAAAGGATGAGGGAAGAAGGTGCCTCAGGTAGACGTGGTAGAGAAAGCCTGGAGAGTCAGGGTGGAGTCTGGAGAGGAATGAAGACATACCTGTCTGTCTTGGATGTTTTCCTTAAAATGTAGTTTCTTGGAGGAAACAGTCAATCAGAGGAAGGGACCTTCTGGGGTCAGAGACCCTGAGAAGTCCAGGGGTAGAGTTAACTGCTGAGGTGAGAAGTGTTCTGTGGCATGGTAGGGAAAGCGTGCTAGAGCTAGAGGAGAAATGGAGAGGAATGAAGGAAGATTCTTGTCATGGTTGAGCTTCCATTCTTTCAGGAGAATGAAATGCTAGCAGAGATCACTGTAATAGACCAGGCAGCTAGGTGGTGCAGTGGATAGGGTGCTGGTCCGGGAGTCAGGAAGACCCAAGTTCAAATCCAGCTTTAGACACTTCCTAGCTGTGTGACTGTTTGCTTCAGTTTCTTCAACTATAAAATGAGCATAATACTAGTACTTACTAAAGTTGTTGTGAAGATGGGATGAGGTCAGTTATCAACATCAATCATCTCATCAAGATATATTTTCCCTCTGAAGAGGATGCAGATTGCAGCCCATCCTTCTTGCCCATGTTTTTCCATCAGTTCAGCACAGGAAGTCCACCCAATGTTCTAGGATCCATCTTTCCCCCCCCCCCCCCCCCGCCCCCACTCCCTCCCCCACTTCCCTCTCATTAAATTGATAGTACTGGAGAAACACACAGACTGGCTGCCAGTTGCTTCTTGTTCTTGACATTTGACCAGTTCATTTTTTTTTTCTTTTTGGAGGGGGGAAGGCAGGGCAATTGGGGTTAAGTGACACCCAAGGTCATTTGGCTAGTTTTTGTGTTAAGTGTCTGAGGCTAGATTTGAACTTGGGTCCTTCTGACTCCAGGGCCAGTGCTCTATCCTATGTGCCATTTTGCTGCCCCCAGAGACTATGGTGTTTCATGAATCATGGTCATAATATTCTAGTAGATTTCTTTTTTAAGAGTTGAGATCTAGATCTTCACTGTGCTACCTAGCCACCCCTCAAATTATTTTTCAATCATATGTTCCCATACCTTTTATTCTTATTTATTTATTATCCTTTATTCCTTCATATTTATTATCTTTTATGCCTATATGTTTTCATAATTATTTATTTGCTGTGTTATAGTCTGCTTATCCCCTGCTCTGTCACCTCATCATGGCCCTCTATGTGATAGGGGATAGGGGTGCATAATGGATTGAGAAGTAGTCTCTAAGTAATATTCCTGTAATTCCTCAGAGACTGTTTGTTGAATTGTTTCAGTCATGCCCAACTCTTCATGACCACATTTGAAGTGTTCTGGGCAGAAATACTGGAATGGTTTGCCATTTCCTTCTCAGCTGATTTTACAGATGAGAAAACTGAGGCAAACAGGGTTAAGTGACTTGCCCAATGTCACACTGATAGTAAGTGTCTGAGGCTGGATTTGAACTCAGGTCTTCTTGACTCTAGGCCCAGTGCTCTATCCTATGTGCCATTTTGCTGCCCCCAGAGACTATGGTGTTTCATGAATCATGTTCATAATATTCTAGTAGATTTCTTTTTTAAGGGTTGAGATCTAGAACTTAGATTTTCTTGGTAAAGAGAAGTCCCCAGTGAAGAAATATATTCTGCCAAAGCAGATTGGTGCCTGCCCCAGACTTAGTCTTAGAGAATGGTCCAAAGCAATGAGACATTAAGGAATTTGCTTTGGGGTCCTACAGCAACCATATGTCAGAGGTTCAACATCAGGTCTTCTGATTCTGAGGCCAGCAATCTCTTTACTGTGTCTTCAGTCAGTAGGATATTGATATTAAAAAGATGAACCTCTTCTTCATGTCAGACATTTGGCGGTCTATAAAAGAGTGTTGCACTTTTCCAAAGTCAGCCAACTCTGTCTCCTTTTCGTTTTTTGTTCTAGTTCCAACCTTCTGTACACTTGTACTATCTGTCCAAGACACATGTGAGAATGTATAGTAATAATAACTAGCCTTTCTATAATGTTTTTAGGGTTGCAAAGCACATTGTACATGTTAACTCATTTGATCCTTATGCCAAGCCTCAGAGGTTGGTACTATTATCATCCCCATTTTACAGATCAAGAAATTGAAGGTGATAGAATTTAAGTGATTTGCCCAGGGTCATGTAGCTAGAATCTAAATCAGGACTTGAATCCAGGTTTTCCTGATTCCAAGCTCTATGCTCTATTCCCTGTGCCACTTAACTTCCATATGAGGTTTATAGGTTGACCATTTGGACATATGTAAACATTTGGGTAACAGGTATTCATTCACTCTCTTACAATATTTTAGGACTTGATACAGCGAAGTGTATTTTGGTACCCAATTGTGTGTGCATGCGTGCATATGTATGTGTATGTGTGCACATACATATTCTTCTCTTTTTTGACTAATTCAGGTGAGAATGAGATTCAAATGTTGGCTGTTCTCTTCCCACCCCCTTTCTCTTTGTTTGTATAGCCTTCTATTTCCTCACCTTGATCATGTGAGCTATTTTCTCTAATCTTCCTTTCCCTTCCCCCTGCAAGTATATTCCTCATCCTTTCTTTTTCCATTCTTCTTTTAAGTTATCAAGACATAACAAAACTACTTCTAGACTGTGTCTATCTAGACTCTCTCTTTTTTTAAAAAAATAATCTTTTATTTATTTTTAGTTTTCAACATTCATTTCCATAAGATTTTGAGTCACAAATTTTCTCCCCATCTTTCCCCTACCCCCACCCCAAGATAGCAAGCCTACTGAATACCCCTTCCCCCAATCTGCTCTCTCTTATATCCTCCCTCATCCCCCTTAACTTTCTGGTAGGGCAAGATGGATTTCTATACCCCAGTGCCTGTATATCTTATTTCCCAGTTGCATGTAAAAAACAATTTTTTTAATATCTGTTTTTAAAACTTTGATTTCCTGATTCTTTCCCTTCTTCCCTCCTCATCCACCCCCACTGGGAAGACAAATAATTCAATATAGGTTGTACATGTGTAGTTATGCAGAATATTTCCTTAGGAGTTATATTGTGAAAGACTGTATTTCCCTCCATCCTATCCCACCCCCCACTTATTCTGTTTTCTACTTTCACCCTGTTCCTTTTTTAAAAATTTTATTATAGTTTGCATCATTCATTTCCACAAGATTTTGAGTTACATATTTTCTCCCCGTCTTTCCCCCACCCACCACCCCAAAACAGCCATCCCAGTGTGTCCCCCCTCCCCCAGTCTATTCTCTCCTATGTCACTTTTCAGTAGGGCAAGATGGATCTCCCAACCG
>CM053588.1:51322142-51340727 GCA_028646515.1 Pseudochirops corinnae
CATAGTTCAAGAAATTTTAAAAGTATTTTCCTTTTTTATATAATTATATTAAGTTTTGCCAGGTAAATTATTTGTGGTTATAAAGTTATATCCTGTGCCTTTTGGAATGTTACATTATGTGCTCTCTGTTCCTTTTTAGTGGTAGTTGCTAAATCATGTATGATTCTGACTGTGTCTTAATAATTGAATTCTTTCTTTTTGACTACTTGAAGTATTTTTTTCCCTGGATGCTCTAGAATAAAGATTTTGGCTATACTATCCCTAGGAGTTTTCATTTGGAGTTTCTTTCAAGCACCATTGGATTCTTTCTATTCCCACTTTGCCCCATAAGATATCTGAAAGTTTTCTTTTAAAATTTCTTGAACTATGATATCCAAGTTCTTTTTTTGGTTGTGGTGTTCAGGACAAGGATTTATTTATTTTTCTCTTTAATCCCTTTTTTAGATCAGTTATTTTTAATCTGTTTTTTAGATTAGTTATTTTTGGTGTGAGATGATTTTATATTTTCTTCTATTTTAAAAAAGGTTTTTTTAAACTTTGTTTTAATATTTCTTGTTATCTCATGGAGTCATTTGCTTCTTTTTGGCCCATTCTAATTTTCAGGGAGTTTTTTGCATGGGCACCGTTTTGTACTTCTTGCATCAAACTGTTAACTCAGTTTCCAGTTCTTTCTTCCATAGCTTACACTAATTTTTCATTTATTCCTCTAGGGTTCTCATTTCATTTATATAAAAAAAGAACTCTTATTTTAAACCTTTGCATCATATATTCTAGGTACTCTGGTGAATTTGTGCTTGAGATTCATTGTTTTTCTTCAAGATTTTGCTTGGAGATATTTTTGTAGGCATTCTCTTTTTTCTAGGCTTATATCTTGAACATTCTTTTCACCATAATAACCTTTTATGATGGGATTATTATTTTTTATTTGTTCACTCTTCTAGCCTGCTTTCTGACCTCAGACTTCATATTGAGGTTAAGCTCTACATACTTGTGGAGTGACATTTGGGCTGATCTCTCTTGGAACATCAAGCATTGTATTATTCTAGGTTCTTTGGAAACAACTCAGACTGGGGTCCTGTGACATTTTAATAGTCCTAGAGTGATCCAGGGCAAAGTCTCTCTCCCTATATCTCTCCATCCTGGTCTGAGCTGTGCAGGTTTTTGACATGGGTTTTGGTCTCATCAGAAGACTGTTGCTAGACTCAATCCCCATCAGTTCGTTGGGAAATTTCTGGTTTAGAATGACAGAACTATAGGATTCTTTTTGGTCTAGGATTCCTGCTCTTGTTATTGCTCTGAAGACTTTAGTATCAGATAGGAACCTAGAGATGAGACTCTACTCTACTTCTAAGGTCTGAACCAGTCAACTTTTGCTCATTTCTGAACTTGTTCCTGTCTTTATACATTGTCTAGGGCCTGTGACTTCTCCTTACCCTAGAATGCTGCCCCTGGACATAGGTCTCTTCCTCACTTACTGTGGATCTGTGATCTAGAGCTGGGTAGTGAGTGACAAAGCTGCAGTTGGTATTTGTTACCATCATGCCTGGAATGAGTTTGGTATCTCCTCTGGACCTGGCGTCCAGTCTCTCCTTGGGTATTGAAAGGCTCTGGGGGTTTCTCTGGGCTTGACCTGTCTCTACTGCCCTGTCTTCCTATGCCTACCTAGACTGAAAAGGTGACTTACAATATTTTCTTGAATTTTTCCATCAAGAGGTAATGTAGTGCATTTTCTAGATCTGTTGGGAGGAACTTATTTGTGTATGTTGACTGAGGTAGAAGAAACTCATTGTACTTCATGCCGCTATTCTACTATCTCTGCTTAGCCAATGGTAGTACCTTATGGAAATAGTGAAAATTGGAAGAGAGAAGGTTTGAGAGGCAAACTCAGGCTTTGGGCAGGCTGAATTTGAGATGCTTATGGGATATCTAGGTGGAGATGCAGGTAGAACTAGAACTCAGAGCTGGTAGCTAGATATGTAGATTTGGAAAAATGCATAGAGATGAAGGATTGAATCCATGGGAGGTGATGATATCACCAAATGCATAGAAAGAGAAAGAACACTCTGAGATATAGTCAATATTTGAATAATCTTGCAAAGGAAACTGTGAAGGATCTGTGGGATAAATAGGAAGAAAGCTATGACAGATCAGTGTCACAAAAATACACGGAGGAGACTGTCCAGAAGGACAGATCAATGACGATGTTATTCCAGATGCCATTAGAAAGGTCAGAAAAGATGGTGACTGAGAAAATATCACTGTATTTAGCAGTGGAAAGATGATAGGTAACCTTGGAGAGCAGTTTTTATTGAGAAGTGGGGTCTGGAGCTACTTTGCAAGTGGTTTAAAAGTGAATGAAAGATGAGAAAGTGGAGACGGATGTCCCACAGATATCTCAACTGCAACACATCCAGAACAGAGCTCATTATCTTTTCCCCAAAACCGTGGTTCTTCTCTAAACTTATTCTCTACTAACATTGAGGATACATGGGATTCTTCTGATTGCATTCTTGGAGTCACCTTGGATTGCTCATTGTTGCCCCAGGTATCCCTTTGGGGGTCAAATCTTGTTTCTTTCTCTACAATATTTCTCACATGTCCTTTTCTTTTCCCTTTTACAACTACTTTTATTCATTCACTTACCACCTCTTTAATAAACTATTGCAATAACTTCCTAATAATACTATTAATAGCCAACATTAATACAGTGCTTTATGGTTTGCAAAGCATTGTACATACATTATTTCATTTGATCCTCCCAAGAACCTGTGAGGTAGATGTTATTATTAACACCCCCATCTTGTAGATGAGGCCATTGAGGTTTCAAGAGTTTGTGACATGCCAGAATTATGTAGCTAGAAAGTATCTGAGCTAGGATTTGAACTCAAGTTTTCCAAACTTTATCTCATCCTCTTACCCACTGTGTGACCTACCTGCTATCTGGTCTCTTAGTATCAGTCTCTTCAACTCCAGTCCATCTTCCACAAGGCTGCTAAAAAAGATTCATCTAAAAGGTCTGACCATGTCACCAACTCATTAAATAAACTTCACTTCCTTCCTTTGAACAAGTAGGATTAAGTACAAACTCCTATTTATCATTTAACCCTCTCCATAATCTGCCCCTTTCCTACTTCTTCCATCCCCTTACACATTACTCCCTTCACACATTCCATAATGCAATTAATCAAGCAGTCAATGTCTAGTAAGTACCTACTATATGCCAGCCTCTGTGCTAAGCATCAGGGATAAAAAGGAGACAAAAGACAGACCCTGCCCTCTTGGAGCCTACAGTCATACTAGTTTACTTGCTGTTCCTCACCTGATGCTAAATCTCCCAACTCCACATTTTTGCACTGGCTGGCCCCCATACTTAGAATGCTGTTTATCCTTATCTCTATGTCTCAGTATCCTTGGCTTCTTTCAAAACTCATCTGAGTGCCCTCTTCTGGAGAAGGCCTTTCTAGTCAGTCTGTTTACCTGTTAGTGCCTTTGAGGTTCCCTTGTGTCTGTTTTTTATGTGCCACATAAATTTATGTACAGGTAATGTATTTTAAGCCCTTTGAAGACAGGGACTATTTGACTTTTGTATTTGCTATGTCTTGCACATACTAGGCATTGATTCAAATACCTGATGCCTCCTGGCTAATGGAGAATGGCTCTTCTCACAGAGAACTCATGAACTGGCAGATACTTGTCAGAGATGGAAGCTTCTAACCCAGTGGATGCCTTTAGCTGCTCCTCAAATACCGGAGCTAGGGAAGCGCATGTCAATCATGCAGTGATTGAGGTAGGACAGGGTGCTGGCACTTGGGAGGCTGATGTGAGTGAGCTCCCTAACTGGAATACTGTCAAACCACCCAGTTTTCCATCATTCTCTGTGATTCAGAATGAAAGATTAATTAGAGTGTGTATGTGTGTGTGTGTGTGTGTGTGTGTGTGTGTGTGTGTACACACATGTACATATTTGAAAACTGCCTGCCCTGATATTATTTCCGACTCGCCCTTCTTCATTGTTCTTCCATTCAACAAACATTAAACTCCTATTGGGTGTCAGATCAAGGTGATACAAAGATATGAATCCTTATCCTCTATGAGCTTACATTCTACTGGGGGAATCAGCATGTACAGAGAGGAAGAAACAGAAAATAGATACAGAATAATTTCATGGGGTGGGAGGGTATGGAGAAGTAATAACTACTGGGGGAATTAGGGAAGATGGAGCCAAGCTTTGATTGGAGGTAGGGATTCCAAATGGCAGGAGTGAGAAAAGAGAACTATTCTAAGGACGGGAAAGAATTTATGCAAAGACTCAGTGGTAGAGAGAGGAATGTCATGTGTGAAGACCAGCAAATAAATCACCTGGATGATAAAGCTGAGGGCTCAAGAAGGTATCATGTGAAACAAGTCTGAAAAAAGAATTTGCAACCAGACTGTAAGGGGCTTTGACTACTGAAAAGAGGAGTTTTTATGTCATATAGGAGGGAGCCCCTGAAACATCTTGAGTTGATTGGAGCTGTTCTTTAGGAATAATTAGCAGTCTGGCAACTGGGAGAAGAATGTATTAGAGAAAGATGAGACTGGAGGCTGAGAGACCTATTATTGTAGGAAACTAATAAGAAGTATTGTTATTTAAACTAATCAATTATCATTTGGGAATCATTACTTGACGTTATAGATGTTGAAGGGCATTCAGTCATTGATGCTGGATGGGTTACTTGGTCAGAGTTAATTTCCTGGAAGCCAAGGTAGTATAAAGGTAAACAACTACCACAAAGTATTGACCTTCTGATAGAGCTGCTTCCTGTATACGTCTATTGAAACTAGAAGGCGGCGTCTTGAAGGAATCTATAGACCTCATGTGATATCTATGCTGGTATTTCTCCATTCTCCCATCTCCAGTGAAAAGCTCTTTTCACTGGCATTTTTTTCCCCTGATTGGCCCCAATTCTAGAGGATACTAGCATCTTTAACTTTGACAAATGTACAATTCAATATTAATGCCCTTATGTATAAAATGGACCTGTCATTACTAGTAGAACTCATAAGTAGACTGGCAACATGGGAATATATCTACATAAGTTGGTGATTTTCTAAAGGAAAAGCATAAGATACCAGGAATCCAACAGCCTTCCTCATATTTGTTAAGAGGAAGAAATGGGCTAAGTTCATACTTAGAAGTAGCAGAGACAGACTTGACTCCTGGTTCTCTGAAACCAAAACCAGTGTCCAGCCTCTGTGTAAAATGACTAAAGTTGTCCTTGAATGGAACATGTGTATATGGGGGGAAGATGATCTCTCCTCTACTCCTTCCGTTTCTAGTTATGTTTTCCTAAACTCCAAGTAGTTCCTTACTGCTGAGAGTTCAGATTCTTCTCTTCCATTTGTCATCCTTCAAAGCTCCAGGTTGTCTCCATTCTGTCCTCCCCCAGAGACATTCTCTTCTTCCCCAATTGGCTCCACCTTCATCCTCCTGATGGAATCATCTTCTGTGGTCATTGACATTGGCAGTGCCTGGTGCAAAGTTGGCTTGGCTGGGAAAAACTACCCTACTCTTGCAATCCCCACCGTTGTTGGGTATCAGCCCTACGATGATGACCTGAAAGAAAGTCCTCCCAAGATAAGGAAAATCATAGGCCTGGAAAACATGCATGTGCTCAAGGAACTACCTATTACAGATTTTCCTGTTAATCGAGGCCAAATCCTAAACTGGGAGGCCATGGAGGCTATTTGGCACCATACTTTTGATTCCCTCCGGGTCAATACCAAGAACCACTCAGTGCTTGTCACAGGATTGCTATGGAAAGATAGGAATTACCAGCAGAAGATTCTGGAGGTAAGTTTATTGTAAACCCTACCATTTGACAATGAAAAACATTTAAGAAAACCAAGTTTCAGAGTCTGATAACATATACCATATTCTACATCCCTTGTCCTGCGTTCTGAGAGGAGGTAGGTGTATTTCCTTGTTGTAGTTTTGGATCTGAGATTATTCCTTTGAAATCCTCAGAGTCTAAGGCCCTTTTGAATAATTTCCATTATTCAGCAAACATGAAGAGTCTGCCCTATGTCCAGCACTGTGGATACTACCATAGAAACAACCACATCAAGGAATTTACAATGTAAAGGGAGAAAAGATCTGCACACAAAAAGCTATGATAAAAGAAAGATTAAGAAGTGCAAAGGCAGATCTGGGGAAAGGGCCATAAGGGAATTGAGGGAGAAAGCACCTGTGAGAGGATGAAGGGAGAAGGAGAGAAAGATGTCCCAGCAAACATTCTTGGGAGAGAGTGAGGGGTATAGATTTTGGGCATTGGAGAAAGGGAAACATGACAAAGGATGCCATCTTGGGTTATGGGAAGGATCATTTCCCTCCTCTGGTTCTGCTTTCTCCTCTGAACAATGAGGAAATTGGACTAATTGAGCTCTTCCCCATACCTTCTCTTTTTCACATTTTCTGGTTCCTTGAATACAAGAAACGTTTGAGATTTTGTCAGTGTGGGGGCTTGATTCATCTCCAAAGTGGATCCCAACTCATTTATGACTTAGATTGGAACCTTCAACTCATTTCCTAGCTGTTAAGTGACATGTCTAAGGTTAAGTAGTTAGCTAGGATTTTTAGGCAGAGGCCATGGGTTCTTATATGTGATCTGTGACTTATAAACTGTGTGGCTTGGGGAATGTTGCTCAATTTTTCTAACTTTCAATTTCCTTATCCATAAAATGGAAGGGTTGGGCTAGATGGCCTCTAAGGTGTCCCCTCCTCCCCCAAAACCTTGATTCTATGATCCTGTAGCAGTCAAAGTAAGGAAAGTGCTTTGCAAGCAACAAACTTGTGAGGTAGATTGGGCTAGAGTTTAATTCCCATTTTAGAGATGAAAAACTCTATCCCATATGTCAGAGCTAGGTAGAAATATAGCTTGGAATTGAATTCTCAACTCAGTCCAAGTTTCTTTAATTCAATTAAACAAACATTAATTAAGCACCTACTGTATACCAGACACTGTGCTATGTTATAGCAACATAGCAATAGAAGTCATTTTCTGCCCTTGAGGAGCTGACATCCTCCTGGAGTAGGAAAAGATGCACATACACATACACATATGCACACACATGTACACATGTATATGTATGTATTTATTTATGCATGTATGTATGGATGTGTATATATAGAAAAATTGAAATTATACACAAAATGATTACAAATAATTTCTCAGTAGGGAGTAGGGGGGAACAGGGTTGGAGCAAGGGCTGAGGATTAGAAAGATGGGCAATGATCTCTTATTAATGGAAAACACTTGTGCTGAACCAGTTCCTAGAGGGGAGAGGAGAAGAGGACCCAGGTTTGGGGGAGGAGACAGTCCATGTGATGCAAGGAAGCAGCAGATGGAATGAAAACCATGTACAGGGAACATTACATAGGCTACTTTGGCTAGAACACAGAGTGAGTAAGGAATCATTTTAGGAAGATGGATTGGAGCCATTCACCATTTAATTCTCACCCTCCCCCCCCCCCCCCAAGTCATCTGTGGTGGCACTTTGTCTTATGGCACTTTTGGCAGGAGACTGAACTCTTAGACCCTATCTGATGGCATAGGCCAGTGATTCTCAATCTGTGGGTCATGACCCCTTTGGGATTCAAACAATCCTTTGACAGGGGTTGCCTAAGACCATCAGAAAACACATATTTCTGATGGTCTTAGGAACCGAGACACTGCTCCTCTATCTCTCTCCAGGCGGGTTGGCCCACATGCAGATATGCCCACATACAAGTATTAATGGGTCGCGGCATTAGGAAGGTTGAGAACCACTGGCATAGACTCTAGTAATATGTGCAGCCCTTTCTGGAAAGACCCATGGTATTTCTTTTTTTTTCTCTTTCCCCTTCCTATTTTCTTCCCTAGGTCATGATGGAGACCTTCAATGTTCCATCTCTGCACTTTGGCAACCAGGCAGAACTTGCTTTGTTTGGCTCTGGCCTCTTGACTGGTATGGTATTAGACTGTGGGGCTGGCCTCACCCACATTGCACCCATCTTAGAAGGTCATGTCATCCCTAAGTGCATGCTAGTCCATGAGATTGGTGGGCTGGACATTAGTGCAATATTATATAAACATCTGTTCTCTAAGGATATGAGACTAAATAACTGGATCCAAAGGGAAGCAATGGAAGGCCTCAAAGAGAAGTTATGCTATGTGAGCAAAATCCATGATCAGAAGGAATTTTTTAGTGACTTGACTTCTATGCAAGGGAAAGTCTCTGTCCTTCCTGATGGAATGGTTGTCTCTCTTACTGAAAAACATTGTACCTTCCCTGATTTCTTCTTCAATCCTTCCCAGTTTGGTATACCTGGAGCAAAATTAGGCGTTGAGGTTCTTAAATCGGCCATGTCATGTCCTAACAGGAACAAAGAGCATATATTTTCTCATGTGGTTCTCTCGGGGGGCAGTACCCTCTTTCCTGGCTTTGCAGAACGCCTTCTCTGGGAGTTAAATAACATGAAACCTTTGATGTACTCCACCAAGGTTGTATCAAGGCCAAATCGGATCTACCTTCCCTGGGTTGGGGGTGCCATATTGTCTTGCCTGTCGACCTTCAGTTCCTATTGCATAACCAGAAATGAATATTATGAGGCACAAGGAAAAATACTCATTTAGAGACTTTTTCTTACCAGATTTTCCCAAAGGGGATAGATAGATTGATGGATATCAATGCCTGAGGGTGGAAGATACTTGTTTTGAGGAAAACATGTTCTAGGGTTACATAACTTTACTTTGTTCTAGAGCTCTACTTATGAAGTTTACTTTTTTAATTTTTGTTCCTCACTCTAGCTGTGGCCTGGAATTTTGGCTCCCAATGACGCCCAAATTAGGCATTTTAGAAGAACTTTTTCTCAGGAGATTTTTGGGGAAGCAGGATTGAAATTCAACATAGTTGTAAAATCTTCAAGGCTTGGTCTCCTCTGCCATGTCACATCCTCTCTGGAAAGTTGTAATGCTATGTAGGGGGCAGGGTAAAAGAGTGCCCATTTGCCTACATTGCAGAAATGTTTGTTTTCAGAGTGGGGGAAAATAGGGGAGGGAGATACTTCTTGTTCCCAGCCAATATGGGTCTGCTACATTTTTTTGTAATTGGAGGAGTGTGGAGAGAAAATGAATATTTTTATCATCTGGAGGATAAAATTGAAGAATTTGGGACTCTTCCTGAGGAGGAATTTATCTTGGGGAATGTATCTTCCCTCATCCTCCTTTTTCCTGAATCTCCACAGGGAATAGACTTGGTACTTGGCCCTCCTCAGGCAAAACTAACCCTATTCAGATGCTTTTCAGTTCCTTAGGCTGGAAAAGTGTGTGGCTGACCTGAGGGAGAAGGAGCAGGCAAATTTTTCAGTATGGGGTGTGTGTGTGTGTGTGTGTGTGTGTGTGTGTGTGTGTGTGTGTGTGTGTGTGTGTGTGTTGGAGGGATGGAGAGGAACATCAGTCCATCTATAGCCAAGGGATTACAGTGTATGTCTCTTGTTGCTTAGGGGGCTTCTGAGGGTTCTGCAGCCCATTCCTTGTGCTGTAGGATTGGCAGTGACATGCACATTTGCCTAGTCTTCAAGAGGTTGCTGTCCAGCTTTCACATACTTTCTTTTAACTCTACATGGAAACTCAAATAAAAGTGGAAGCATTTTAATGGTGGCTCAAGTGATGATGGGGGAAGGTAGGGAACAGGCACAAAATGCTACCTAGGAGAAGGGAATCTGTAATGGTGTCAGGGGAAGGGAAGGATGCCAGCCTGGTGAAATTTCAGGTGAAAGAGGAGAGATATCAGAGGTATGACAGTCCAAGAATCCTGGTTTCTCCTCTAGGGGTGGTGGTCAACAGGGCAATCTCTTCCCTCCTTCACCTTATCAATGGGCTCAAGAGCAATCCTGTTGTCTCCTCTAGAGGACATCTGGGAGACTGCTTAGTACTGGCCCCATACTTTACACAGGACACTGACCCACTTCAGACTGGACCCAAAGGAGGGCAACCTGGAGAATACTAGTAACTGTCACTTGTATGATGCATTAAAGTCTTGAAAGAAAGCATTTTGCTTGTTCATTTGAGCTCCCCATCAACCTTGTGAGGGAGATACTACAACTGATCTAAACACCTTTTTATAAATGGTAAACAAATTCTAGGAAATATTCCATCATGGTATAATATAGTGAGAAATTCTCAGTCCATATGCATGTCCCATGATTTTATGAGAGACCAAGGTTCCTCACTCATGCCTGGAGAAGTAGGATTTTCCCTTCTCTTCTGATCCCCTGTGCCTCTAATTCTAGGTTTTCTTAGTTTCCTGGAATTCACAGCTCAACAATGAAACGAATGAATGAATGAAGCCTTCATCAAGTGTTTTCTATGTGTAATGTGCTGTGATAAATGTTAGAGATACAAGTAGAATAATAAAGCAGATCCTGCCCTCCAGGAGGAACTGGAGATGATTAGGCTAGGGAAGAGGGAAAGGGGCATAATTCATTTCACAGACCCTCATATAATAGAAGGATTTAGTTTTTTTTTCCTGGTCTTATAACAAAAAAGCTCCCTTATGGTTAGTTCTGTCCTACAGAAGAAACGCCTTCTTTATTGCTGGGGGACTTCCCCAGTTCCAACAGGTTACAGGAAAAATCAGTAAAAGTATTAGCATTTGGGAAATTGCCTCATCTCATCCTCCCTTCCATTTTCATTCTGATGTTTTCCTAAGCTCCAAGTTGTCCCTGACTGCTTAGATGTTTCTGTTTGTCACTCTTCATAGCTCCAGATCACATTCATTCTACTGCCCCAAAGACGCTCTCCTCTTCCCTCATTGGCTGCACGTCCATTCTCCTGATGGAACGGTCTTGTGTGGTTGTGGACATTGGCAGTGCCTGTTGTAAAGCTGGTTGGGCTGGGGGAAATTTTCCCCCAATTAGAGTCCCCTCAGTTGTTGGATACTTACCTTCCCCAGAAAACCCAAGACCAGGACCAAGCTCTGTTCGGATGAAAGTACTAGTAGGCCCCAACAAGTTGCCAATTATTAAGGAACTGCCTACGGAATTTATCATCCACCGGGGTACCATCACCAACTGGGATGCCATGGAGTTTATGTGGCACTATATCTTTAGTGAGCTTAGCAGTAATCCTAAAGACCATCCTCTGCTGGTAACAGGACTCCTACTGGGTAACAAACATCACTGGCAGAAGATCACAGAGGTAAGAAAATGTCCTCCTCACACACGATGCTCCCCTTTCTCCTTCTTTTCCCACATTGCTGCTTTAGATGATTGCTTTAGCACTGTAGCTGAAGAAATAGCATCCTCCCAGTGCTATGACCAGGATCTTAGTCAGAAATAACCTTTAGAAGAAAGCAGCATGGGGGCTCTTTCCTCTACCATCCTACCCAGGGGTTTGGGATGCTGAGTGCAGACTCCAAGAAAGCAAAGTCATTGAGTGAGGAGATGAGGAGCCAGAATGAAGACATGAAAAAAGGAGGAAGACTTTGAGTAGAGAGAAGACACTGAGGATTTTAGACAGGGAGCAGGAACAAATCAGTTCAGCAAACTTTCATTGTATTTTGTTTTGAACATGTCCTCTTAAAAATGAAAAAGCATTTAAGTAAAACCAGCTGACTCAGTAACAATGCCAGACAGCATATGTAATACCACGTTCCATGTCTCTGGTCCATCATCCTGTCTAACCAAGAGGTAGATATGTTCCCTTATTATGACCCTGGGTCTGAGGTTGTTCAATGATCTTTCCATTGTCATCTTTTCCACTATTCAGAAAACAGGAAAATCCTGCCTCCATTCAGCTCTGTAGATGCTAGAAACTGAAAACATCAGAAAAATATATGACCTGACTAATGTACCGCTATTAGTTGTTAACAGATGCCTTCAAACGAAAGTTCTCCTATCTGGAGACAACTTGGTAAAGTAGAAAAACACTGGGTTTGGAGTCTGTGATCTAGTTTCTAATCTCTTACCTCTCACTTAATACCTAGGTGACCTTAGACAATTTAACCTTTTTGAGCCTCTATAATCCTCATTTATAATATGAAGGGACTGGAGTAAGTAGAATCTTAAATGCCCCTTAGTTATGAATGTATGATTCTAGGATCCTATATCACATTTAAGTAAGTTGGTCCAACATTTATGAAGTATTTACTATCTGCCAGCCAGGAGGCTGAGGGCTGAGGATACAAGGAGAGGGGAAAAAGCTGTTCCCACTATCAAGGAGCGTACGTTCTCTTGGGATGATAGTATGTCAGTAACTGTCTACATAAAGTTGTACACAGATTATGTTAGGGTGGTCTGAAAGAGGAAGACATTAGCAGTTGGAAAGACCAGTCTCTTGTGCAAAGTGGGATTGGGTCCATTTTGAAGGAGACTGGAGAAACTAGAGTTGAAACTGAGGAATGGGAGCATTCCAACCTTAAAGGATGGTCAGAGCAAATACATGGAGTTGGAAGATGTGGAATTGTGTGTGAAGAATAGTAAGGAAGCCAGTGTTACAAAGCATATAGAGAGGAATAAAGTATAATGCTGGAAAGGTAGGAAGAAGTTAAATTGTGAAGGACTTTAAATGCCAAACCATGGATTTGAGATTTGATCTGGGAGGTAACAGGTAATGGCCAGAATTTATTGAATTGAGAAGTAATGTGACTGAACCTGATTGTTCTAGCACCTGAGTGGTAGATGGACTAGAGTGGGGAGAGACTTGAGGTAGCAAGACCAACCAGAAGGCCATTGCCATAGTCTAGACATGAGGAAATGAAGGCTTGCCCCAGGGTAGTGGCAGTGTCAAAGAAAGAAGGGGCCATATACAGTGAGGTTGTAAACATAGAAATGGCAAGATTTGGCAACAGAATACTTAATGGAGGTGGTGGGAAAGAGATGAGGATAGAGACACAGAGGTTGTGAGTTGAGGGGACTAGGATATTACTCAAAATGTCCAAAAGGCAATCAGTGATGCAAGACTGGAGCTCAGAAGAGAGGTGAAGACTGGGTATGTTGAACTGTCAATGATCTCCACAGAGATGCTAATAAAAGAGGAGATCACCAAGAGGGGATAGTGCAGAGTTCAAAGAAGAGGAGGAAAAGGAAGAGGAGGGCTCAGGAAAGAACAGTGTCAAAAAGCCTACAGAGGTTTGAGTATTCAGAATAAGAGAGTATCAACAGTGTCAAAAGTAGCATAGAGGCCACAGAGGACCAGGATGAAGAAAAGTTCATTAGATTTGGCATTTAAGAGATAATTCTTAACTTGGAAAGAGTAATTTCAGTTGAATGATAAGCCAAACTACAGAAGGTTCAGATGAGAGAGAAATGGAGATACTATTTGTATATAATATTCTCAAGGATTTCAGCCATGAAGGGAAGGTTCAGAAATATAGGAATATAATTATGGGGATAGTAGGGTCAAGTGAGGGGTTTTTTTTGGATAGAGATTAGCATATTTCTAGGCATCTGGGAAGGAACCAACAGAGAGAGAATGAAAATAGGAGGATGGTGGGGGATAATGGGGGACAATTGGTGAAACAAAATGGGAGGGGATGTGATTGTGGCCACATGGAGGGGTATTGGTTTGGAAATGTGAAGGGTCACTGCTTTATGAGAGACAAGAATCAAGGAGGAGACAGTAGATGACATCTGAATGATATGAGACAGAAGAAGGGAGAAAAGGGAGCTTTTGCCAAATGATCTCAATTTTTTTTCAGTGGGACATGAGTAGACATCCTTGGCTAAGAAGGTGGGAGGCTGGAGAAAAGACAAAATTTTTGAACAGCTGCTATGGAGAATGAGATGGTGAATCAATTAGGGAGTAATAGAATATTTACCTTGATAGAGTGAGGGCTTAGTTGAAATTAGATAACTTTTGTTGTTGTTTTGACACAGTCAGTGTGGTGTTTCTACTTTCTCCAGCCCTGTTCAGTAGCATATGAGTAGGAGCTAAGGTGAGGAAAGTGCTTTGCAAACAACATGCTGATGAGATAGACTGGGCTAGAGTTTATCCCCATTTTTCAAGATAAAGAAGCCGAAGCTGAGGGAAGGCCGATAAACTGTCCCAAGTGACGCAGTAAACAAACACAGCCTTAGATTTAAATATAGGGTCTCTTGACTCCCAGTCTAGTGTTCTTCAGTTCAAAGAGCATGGATTACGCACCTACTGCATGTCAGGCATTGTGCTAGGTAATGGGGACACAGCAACAGAAGTCAGATGGTCCCTACCTTTAAGGAGCTTTCATTCTCCTGGGTTGGAAACAGTATGTACATGGAAACAAATAAATATTTACAGCATGATTAACAATTAATATCATGGTAAGGAGTGGGGGGAGGGGAGCAGGATTGGAGCAGTGGCTGAGAACTAGAAGGATGGGTAATGGTCTCTTGTTAAGGGGTAGTATTTGAACTGAGCATACAAGCAAGCTCCACACATTCCTAGAGTAGAGAGGGGAGGATCTAGGTTTTTGGGGCAGGGTGGGGAGAGCTTGTGTGATGCAAGGAGGCAGGAGATGGAGTGAAAGCCATGTACAGGGAACATTAAATAGGCCACTTTGGCCAGAACACAGAGTGAGTAAGGAGTGGGAAGGGTCTATCATGAAATCATTTAGGAAGATTGTTTGGAGATGCTCAACAGGTAATTCTCAGCCTCCTGCAAGTCATCTTTCAGGGGGTTAAGCCCTTGGACTGTCTTCTATGGCACAGTCTCTAGTAATATACCCAGTTCTTTCTGGAAAAACCCATGGCATTTTTTTTTCTTTCTCCCCTCCCTATTGTCTTCCCTAGGTCATGATGGAGACCTTCAGTGTTCCATCTCTGCACATTGGCAACCAGGCAGAACTTGCTTTGTTTGGCTCTGGCCTCTTGACTGGTATGGTATTAGACTGTGGGGCTGGCCTCACCCACATTGCGCCCATCTTAGGAGGCCAAATGATCTCCAACTGCGCACTAGTTTATCAGCTTGGTGGGCTAGATATCAGCTCATTATTATGCAAGTCTCTGATCAACAGAGATCTAGACTTAAATAACTTCATCATGAGGGAAGCAATGGAGGACCTCAAAGAAAAGCTATGTTATGTGAGCAAAAACCCTGATCAGAAGGAATCTTCTGGTGCCCTGACCTCTATGCAAGGGAGGAGCTCTGTCCTTCCTGATGGGACAGTTGTCTCTCTTACTGAAAAACATCTTACTTACCCTGATGTCTTCTTCAAGCCTTCCCAATTTGACTTGCCAGGAGAAGGTTTGAGTGATAGAATTATTAGATCAGCCTTATCATGTGGTTGGGATTTCAAATCCATCCTTTCTCATGTGGTTCTTTGTGGGGGCAGCACCCTTTTTGAAGGCTTCCCAGAGTATCTTTCCTGGGAATTGCGTAGAACTAGACGTGGCTTTTGGCCAAGTGATGTGATATCTCAGCCAAATCGAATCCACCTCCCCTGGGTAGGGGGTTCTATGTTGGCTTGTCTGTCAACCTTCAAGTCCTACTGCATAACCAGAGAAAAATACAGTGAGGTAGGGGCAGCTGCACTCCAGTAGGGTACTTCTTCACCAAAATTTCCACAAGAAGGACCATTAGAGACACAACAACTACTGGAGTATAAACAGCACTTGATTCCTGAGGGAAGCATCATCTTTTGTGGTTATAACTTTTGGCTCTTGAATTGACTCTAGGGTTCCATCCCTGGGGTTTTATTTCTACTTTTTTTCCCCCCTGCTGGCTTTGCTTAGGACCTAAAATTTGCTATGAAGAAGCGAGAGTAGGAGAAATCCCATGCCCTCACCCCAAATGAATGCTTTCTTGGGGAGAGGGCAAGTCTTGTTTCTTCCCAAAATGAGGGAAGGTGGAGAGAGAATGACTTTCCCATTACCTGGAAGTTTCAGGGTGGTTGGGCTCTCTAGAGAAACTCAACCCTTTCCTGAAACTTGGTGAGATGTTCTATCTTCCTTTATGCTCCACCCCTTTTTTCTTGAATCCCCCCAGATAATAGCCGTGCAAGTATTTAGTCCTCCCCATCAAAACTAAACCAACCCTTTTCAGATGCTCAATCTTCCAACTCCACAAGAACATAAGAGAGTGTTCTGGGATGCCGTGTGTGTGTGTGTGTGTGTTGAAGGGATGAAGAGCAATGTCAGTCCATCTATAGCCAAGGGGTTACAATGTATGTCTCTTGTTGCTTAGGGAGATTCTGAGAGTTCTGCAGCCCATCCCTTGTGCAGTGTCATGTACACAACCCTTGCCTAGCTCTTAAGGGTGAGCTGTCCAGCTTTGATGTGCCTTCTTTTAACTGTACATAGAAACCCAATAAAAGTGGAAGCATTGTAATGGTGGCTCAAGTGGTAATGGGGGAACAGGGACAAAATGCTATCTGGGAGAAGGGGGAGTCTGTGATGGTGGCAGGGGAAGGGAGGGATGTCAACCTAGTGAAATTTCAGATGAAGGAGGAGAGATAGCAGACCAGTAGGTATGAGAATCCAAGAATCCTGGATTCTCCTCTAGGGTTGGGAGTCAACAGGGCAATCCTTTCCCTATTCCAATTTATTGATGGGTTCAGGAATAATTCTGTTGTCCCCCCCAGGTGACCTCTGGGAGATTGCCTAGTATTGGGTACCACACTTTACACAGGAGACTGACCCACTTTAGAGTGGACCCAGAGGAGGGCAACCTGGAGAGCATTAGTAACTCACTTGTATGATGCATTAAAGTCTTGAAAGAAAGCACTTGTTGATTTTAGCTCCCCATCAACCTTGTAGGGAAAGATTCTACAAATAGTCTTATTTCTTTATAAAAAGAGAAACTGAGATTCTAATCATTTATCAGTAGTGCCACAGCTTGAGTATTGAGGATAGATTTGAAACCAAACATTTGGGTGGGCATGCAATACAAAGATTTTTTGATGGAACTGAGAATGATTAGGGAACAAAAAGCTTAGGGAGGGACACAATTAGGTTAACGTATAGGAGTGGGATTATGCTTGTTCATAAGTCTCCAGTATACTGAGCTGGAAGAAATGAGTGCATGAATTTCTTGACTTCTCTTGATATAAGGAAAATATTTCTGACCCCTGGAGTTGTCCTGTAAGGGAAAGGACATCATCATGACTGGAGAACTTCTCTCCATCAGGTGAAAGCTGCTCAGATTGAGCTGAATGAGCATTCTTAACAGAGAAAAACAGAGCTGGAAACATCTAAGCATTCATCTGGTACAACCTTTATCAGAGCAGAAACTCCTTAGGATGTTCAGTGGGGTTTGGAGGAGTTCACCCAGGAAAATAGACTGGGGATATTTATCAGGTTTCCTCACTTTCCCTTCCCCCATTCCTCCTCTCCCTGGGCCTAGTTTCTTATACTGAGGATCAGGGAGTAAATACCCGGTGCTAGGAAGCATTCCATTATGGTATAATATAGTGGGCAGCCCTCAGTACATCTGTACATTCCACAATTTTATGGGAGCCCAAGGTTCCTCACTCATGCCTGGGGAACTAGGATTATTTCCTCACATCTGATCCCCTCTGTCTCTAATTCTAGGCTTTCTTAGTTCCCTGGAACTCACAGCTTAGCAGTAGAATGAATGAATGAAGCATTCCTTAAGTGTTTGCTAAGTGCAATGTGCCATGGCAAGTGCTGGAGAAACCTAGGCTTGTAATGCAGATGCTGCTCTTCAGTAGAAGCTAGGGACGATTAGGGTAGAGAAGGGGGAAGTCTTAGGAAGGGACATAATTGATTTGATGGGTCTTCATATGAAAGAGGAATTAGGCTTATTTGGGGCTTCTAGAGACTTAAACTAGAAGAATTGAAAGTACCAACAGCTTGATTTTTACTTGGTATAAAAAATATCTTCCTGACCTCTGGAGCCAGGGATGTGCTGATAAATGATTGATATCTGACTCTCAGAAAAAAAATGTATGCACATACACTTTTATGTTTAATTTGCATTATTAATGTTTTCTCTATTACTTTTTTTTTTTTTTTGCTTTTTCGAGGGGGGAAGGTAGGGCAATTGGGGTTAGGTGACTTTCCCAAGGTCACATGGCTAGTAAAGTGTCTGAGGCCAGATTTGAACTCTGGAAGATGAATCTTCTTGAGTTCAAGCCCAGCACCCTATCCACATTATCACCTAGCTGCCCTGGGTTACAAGTACATGATTTATTACTGAATGATGCTGGGTATTAGACAGTAAAAAAAATGTCTGTCTCTAGGCTGAATTTGAGTTTAAGCTAATGAGTGTGATCTTGAGCAAGCTGTGATGTCCTGAGAATTAGGAAACTGAGAAGGTGACTAATTGAATCAACTTTCTCTGTGACCAGATCCAAATGACTTTCCTCCCAGGGTCTTAGCTTTGTCATAATCATTAACATTCTAGTTGCAAGGTTTGATCTGGTTATCCCAGTGGTGGAATCTGATGTTGGATATAAAGAAAGAAACTATTGTTGTGAGGTGCTGTAACAGCAAGCACCCTAGCATACATAGGGCGGCTACTAGCACAGGTTCTTAGATCTGCTTTTCTAAAGGAAAGCAACTCAAAATGGGTTAACAATCTTACTTTAATCAAGCATATCATTTACCTAGTTCAGGGTGAAAAGTTA
>CM053588.1:51341227-51373719 GCA_028646515.1 Pseudochirops corinnae
TATATCTGACATATTGATGAGAAATGCCATTGAGTATGGTGTTGTAATCAGGACTCCCAGAGCTAGCTTGGGAAAACCCTTTGGAGGATAGGCATACAAATAATCCTAATGTATCTTTAGTTGATGGGAAATCCATTTTTTATCTCTTTTGGATTTGAACTTAGATGTGGACTGAAATCCTTTCCCTACCCCCACTTCAGTGACTTGCTACCTTCATGACCCTTCACTTCTCTGTTCCCTCACCTGCCAAATATCTCTAACATCTTTCCCAGCTCTTAATCAATAAAGTTATCCTAAATTATTTTTGAATTAGTATAGACAGAAAATATTTTCACATTTTGATTCCTGCATAAATGATCTCTGACCATTGGCGAACTCATGTGTCCATCAGTCAGAAATCACTTATTAAGTGTTTGTTGTGTATGAGGACTGTATTAGGGGATGGGGATACAAAGGACAAATGACAATTTGGGTTTTTTGGGAGCTTACATTCTCTTCAGGGAGACATGGCACAAATAAGTACATACAGAATAAAGACGAGGTAGTTAGAAAGAGAGGCCATAATAGTTGGTCAGGGTGAGAGGGAATCAGAGAAGGTTTTTGGGGAAAGTGGTGTTTGAGGTGCATCTCAAATGAAGAGGAAGATTTTTTTCAAGGTAGAGGAGAGGATGGAGTACATTTCCAGTGTAAAGGTATGGAGATTGGAGGTAGTGTCCTATAAGGAACAAAAAAAAGATCAGGGTAACTGGACCATAGAGTACAAAAAGGGGAATAATGTACAAAGAGACTGAAAAGAGAGATTGGCTTTAAGCCCACCATAGAGACAAAAGGGAGTCACTGAAGTATATTGTCTAAGGGAGTGACTTAGATCTGGGTTTAAGGAAAATCTCTTTGGTAGCTGAGTGCAGGATAAATTAGACTGAAGAGAAATCTGAGGCAAAGATACCAAGAGGGAGACTATTATAATAGTCCAAGGGAGATGTGATGAGAGCCTGATTGTGACCATGTGACTAAGAGATATTATGGAGGTTCATATGATAAGATTAGGCAAGTCATTGAATATATAGGGTGAAGGAGAGTGAGAAGATAAGAATAATGCTAAGGTTATAAATTTGGGACACTGCAAAGTAGTGATATCTTTGATGGAAACAAGGAAGTTTGGTAAATGGGAAGATTTTGGAGGAAAAATAATGAGCTCTGAGACAGCTTGAATTTCAGACATGTCTGGGACATCCAGTTTGAAATGTCCAAGCAGGGGATGAGTTGGAGCTCAGGAGAGAGATGGAGTCTGGATATATACATCTGAGAATCATCCACATGGAAATGATGATTAAGCTTTTGGGAACTGACGAGATTACCAAGTGAAAGAGTATAGAGAAAGAAGATGAGGTCAAGGAGAGGAACTTGGACAACACTTACAGTTAAGGGGTATGATATAGAGGAAGATCCAGCAAAGGAGACTGAGGGGTGGTCTATTGAGTAAAGATAGTCATCAGAGAAGAGCATCATGAAAATTCAGAGAGACAAAAGTATCCAGGAAGAGAGAGGAGTTAACAAGAACTCATTTCCATATCTCCCGTGTATGTGGGAAAGGGAGTCCTTTGCAAAAAAGTCTGAGGTACATTGTGCAAAGGTTTATTCCCATTTTATAGATAAAGAAATGCATATTGAGAGAAGACAAGCAATGTTTCCTTGATCACACATACTTAGTAAATGTTAAAGCTGGGAATTGAACCCAAATTCTTTGAGTGTAGGTCTAGGATTCTTAACTTCAAACTTTAAAATTTGTATTGAACACCTACTAGGTGCTAGGCATTGGTCTAGGGACGCAAAGACTATGACTCTTCATCCTCAAGGAGCTTCCATTCTTCTGAGCTTGGATGAAGGAAGAAATATACACATAAAATATATACATACACATACTTATAGACATGCATACATATATGTAAACATATATGTGTATATGTGTGGGCTGGCTAAAATTACCAGTGGCTTCAGATTCTGCAAGGGTAGGGGATGGGATGGTGGTCTCTGTAGGGGGAAAGAGAACACTCATTTCCACCAAGTCGCAAGGAACCTTCTTCCCATGTACAATCAGCATTGGGCCCTCTTCAGGTACAGAGCTTCTCTGTGCTGCTGGAACTTGTGAATTTTGATTTTAATTCTTCACAGGGCTTATCATGAGAGGAATGGCACCAGACATTCCACTGATGGGTTTTTCAAAGAATGCCATCATTCCTGCTGGGCCCCTTATCTCTAGGGGTGAGAGTCCAGATCATTAGTCTAAGGCTTGCTTCCTGATCAATGTATACATGTGTATATGTATGGTGTCTCCAGAGACTTAGTACATATATATATGTGTGTGTGCGCGTGCATGTGTACATATATGTACTCATGTGTGTACATGTGCACACAAGCAATATGCATATGTGCCTAAATTTACCCTAAGATTTTTGGAACATCTTGTGTATTGCACATATATACCAATATAAACGATGCATATGTGTGCATATGTACGTATTTATCCATATATATATATGTAAACATACACATATCTATAATGAGTAGATCCAAAATGAATATATAGTAATTTCTTGGTCATAGCTCAACAGCTTGGAGGATCAGGAAAGATCTTGTTAGAAGTTGGCATTAGAGTTGATCCTCAAAGGAGACTTAGGGATGGCAGTCAGGTCATCAGTCAAACATTTATTAGGAACTTAGGATGTGCCAGACACCCTATTAAGGACTGACATTATGAAGAAAGACAAAATTCCAAAAGAGATCTGCCCTCAGGGAGCTCCCAGTCCACCCCAATTGGTGAAATTGGAGGTGGGGTAGGGTGGGTATATGGTCAGACCTTTCTCAGACCCATTACTGGTGTTGATTTTTTTTCTTTCTCCAGGTGATGATGGAGACTTTTCATGTTCCATCTCTGTATATTGGCAACCACGCTGAGCTTTGTCTTTTTGGCTCAGGCTTTTTGACCGGGTTGGTCTTACACTCTGGGACTAGTATCACCTCCATCACACCTGTTTGCAATGGCAAAGTCAAGTTTTTATCTCCCAAGATTTTTGAGATGGCTGGGCTAGATGTCAGCTTTTTACTACATAAGGCTCTATTTAATAAAGATATGAACATGGTCAGCATATCCCAGCGGTATGATATGGACACAGTTAAGGAAAGGTTATGCTATGTAAGCAAACATCCTAATCAGACAGGACCTGGTATTGATGCAATGTTCAATGTCCCTGGAGTGACTGCCCTCCCTGATGGGAAAATCATCACCTTGTCCAAGGAACTGCGTACCTATCCTGATATATTCTTCTGGACCTCTCAACATGATCTGCCAAATTTGGACCTAAGCTCAGAAGTTGTTGATTCAGTAATGAAGTGTGAGTTAGAGGAGCATGCCAACCTTTTCTCTCATGTGGTCCTTTCTGGGGGTAATACCCTCTTCTCTGGATTCCCAGAGCGCCTTCTCTGGGAGCTGAATACCATCAGACCCCACTGGTTCCCATCTCAGGTTGTGTCTCGGCCAAATCGGATCTACCTCTCATGGATGGGAGGATCCATCTTATCCTGCCTGTCAACCTTCACTAGCCAGTGCTTGACCAGCAAGGAATATGAAGAAGCAGCAAGATATAGGACCCATTAAGGAAAGGGAAAGGGCACTTGGAAGGGTTCCCCTCTATTGGGATAGATTGATGTGCAATGACTGTCTGGTCATGGGAAAAGCTTAGTCCTTGAGGAAATCATCTCCTACAATTATAATATTAGGGACTGGAGGGATCATTGCCATATTCTAGGGTCCTAGATCTGGAGTTCCTTTTATTCCCTTGCAATGGACCTCTGATTTGGGCATGCGGGAAAGAATGTTGTGGAAGAATAGTTGTGAGCAGTAGCTCCTTCAGGCTGCCTTCTCTGGAGGCTACAAGGGACAGAGTTGAGATGAAGCACGTTTGCTACTAGATAATTAAGGTCTGGTCCTCTCTGTACCCAGGCTGCATCCTGGCTTCAGTACAAGTTATGAGCTGCTCTGTTGGGGGCAGGTACTTCCAATCTCTACCCAAACTGGAGTCACTGCATCTTTTGGTAAGGGAATATCTGTGGCAAGAGAATGACTCTCCCATGACTTGGAAGGTTTGAAGTAGCTGGGCTCTTCAGAGAACTCTGTCCCCTTCCTGAGGCAGGTTTATCTCCTTGCATCCTTCTCTTTTTTTCTTTCCTGAACCCCCTCAGGGAATAAGCATGTAGATGTTTAGCCCTCTGCAGCAAATCCTCTGCAGGCAAAACTGGCTTTTTTCAGATGTTTGTCAATGCCTCAGCCTGGCTGACTATATGTTCTCTTGGGATGCACTGTTTGGGTTGTGTGTGTCCATGTGTAGAAGATCACTACCTCCATAGGCAAATTTGATGTCTGGTCTGAGGAGGAGGTCTGGATTTGAGGTATCAATACTTAGAGAACTCCCTTATTGCCTGGGGGAGAGATTGGTTGTTCTGGGGCCCATTGATTGTTCTGTGCTGTGGGTCTGGCAGCATCACACACAGATAGCCCTTGCCCAGTCTTGACAGGGGAGCTGTCCAGTTCTGAAATGCCTTGTTTTAACTGTATATGAAAACTCAATAAACTTGAAAGCATGGTGATGATGGCTTAGGTTGTGAGAAAGGGAGAAGTGAGGAGTACTCACAGAATGTTGCTTGGGAAAGGGGGGTACCTATAACAGTGGTGGTGGTGGGGTGCCAATCCTGGACCACAAGGACTGGTGAAGGAGGAGAGATGACAGGCCATTGGGCATCTTATGATCCCATGCCTGTACACAGCTCTACACAATTTTCATTCCACATAGATCTGATCATGTCATTTTTCTGCCAAAACAAACCAAACAAGATAAAACTATTGTACCTATTGCCAACCAAGTTCAAAGTCTCTTGCTGAGTAGGACCTCTAGGTGATTACAATGCATACCTGAAAAAGAAACTCATTGACTGTGTATTCAACAAGTATTCATCCAACTTCAAGTCCTCGAGTGAGGGATAACTGACTCACTACTGAGGCAGTGCAGTCTATTTTAGGATAACTTTCTCAGGCTCAGAAATTTTTTTCTGACATCAAACTCTACTCTGCAGCTTCCACATATTTTTCCCAGTTTTACCCTCTGTGGCCAAGCAGAACAAGGCTAATCCCTCAGATTGGTCTCAAAACCAGAACTTTAAATTTTTGAAGACAGTTATTGCTCTCCCTCCTCTTTTTCTCTCCTGGATGAACAAACCTCATTCAATTAAAAAGCAATTATTAAGTACCTGCCACATTTCAGACACTGGAGATATAACCACCAAAGAAAGAAAAAGATAAGAATAGGAACAATTTACACTCTCCAGGAGTTTAAATTTATTGAGAGATGCAAAATAAATATGAGGGAAGGAGAACTTTGGCAGTTGGAGTTGGTAATCAGAAAAGGCTTCAGGGAAAAGGTGATGTTTGAACCAAAGGAAAAGAGAGAATCCATGAGGTACAACAAAGGAGGGAATGTATTGTTAGCATGTGCGATGGTCAGTTCAAAGGCAGGGAAGCAGAAGGTGGAGTGTTGTACGTGGAACAGAGAGAAGGGCAATTTGATTAGATCATATAGTGCAGGAAGGCAGGGTAATATGTGATGAGGTGGGGAAGAAAGATTGAACTAGGTTGTAAAAGTCCTTAGGAGCCAGAGGAGTTTCTACCTGTTCTGGAGGCAACATGGAGCCACTTGTGTTGAGTAGGACAGTGACATGGCTAGATTTGTGCTTAAGGAAAATCACTTGGGCATCTGTGTGTAGGATGAATTAGAGTGGGAAAAGATATGTAGGGAGATCAACCAGGAGCCTATTTCAGTAGTCTAGGTGAGAGGTGATGAGGACCTGAACTAAGTTGAAGTCTGTGGAAGGGGAAAGAATGGGATTGGAAATATGTTGTAAAAGGAGGAATGGCAATTTTTGGGAACCGATTAGTTGTGTGGTCTGAGGGACAGTGAAGAGTTGAAGGGAACATTAAGGTGGTGAACCTGGAAGGATAGTGATGCCTTTGACAGTAATATGAAAAGTTGGAAGAAGAACGGGTTTGGTGAGGAGGATGTGTTCTCTTTTTAGACATGTTGAGTTCGAGATGGATCTTGGGCATCTATCTGGAAATGGCTAGCAGGCCAATGGCGATACAGAGTGGAGCTCAGGAGAGAGACTGGGGCTAGATATATAGATGGGGGAGTCACCTACATAGAGATGATAAGTCAAACCAATGAGAGCTTGTGAGGTCACCAAGTGAGAGTGTCAGGAAGTTAGTCACTGAGTCCATGCCAGGCATTGTACCAAGTTTTGGGGATACAAAGAAAAGAAAAAAAATACAGGATCTACCCTCAAAGAGCATAATTCTGATTGGTAGGAGAGGAGAAATAGCATGCAAGTAAGTAGGTACATATAAGATGTACAAAGAGGAGAGAAAGTGAGTGAGAGTATTCCAGGAATAAAGTCACTGGTAAAATGATATGGATGATAATTTGGCAAAGGAAACTAAAAAGGGCCAGTTAGGTAGGCAGAAGGAAAACTACAAGAATGTAGCATAATGAAAACGAAGAGAGTACTTAAGAGGAGAGAGTGGTCAATTGAGTTGAGTGGAGAGGTCAAGAAAAATGAAGACTGAGGAAAAAAAAACACATCAGATTTGGCAATTAAGAGAATAATAGTAACTTTGGAGAGAGCAGTTTCAATTGAATTTTGAGATTGGAAGCCAGATTGCAAAAAGTTGAGGAGTGAGCAGAGAGAAAGTTGAAGCTATAAGTAAGCACTTTTTTTTTTTCGAAGTTTGTGAAAGGCTGGAGAAGTGATAGCTTGAGAGGATGCTAGGGTCTAGGGAAGGGTTTTTTTAATGGAGAGACTCAGGCATGTTGGAAGGTAGTATTGGAAGGACCAACAGATAGGGAGAGAATACATTTATTAAATACTTGCTCTGTGCTAGGCACTTTGCTAAGTGCTTTATGAATATTATTTCATTTAATCTTTATCACAACCTGTGAGGTGGGTGCTATTATTATGACTCCCATTTTACAGTTGGGAAAAAGAGGCAGAGAGAGGTTAAATGGCTTTTTTCTAGGGTCACACAACCTAAATGTGTCTGAAGCCAGATTTTTCAGTCTTCTTCAGCTTCAGCTCTATCTACTCCGCTACTTAGCTTCGCTTTTGGAGATTAGAGAGAGGAGGGTGATATGGTCAATCTACTTGGCATATGATAAATGATTAAAAAATACTGACTGATTAATCTGGGAAAAGGGAGAAGATGAGCTCAAAGGCACACATAGAAGAAATGACCTTGGCAAGGAGAAGGGTTACCTCATCATCAGAAAGATTATAGGAGAGAGCAGGGTACAAGAGGTTTTGAGAAGAGGTGAAAAGAGAGACCATGACTCCAATTTTCTTGCTCCCTTCAACTAATCCTTATGTGGCACAAATTCTAGGCTCTTACTCAAACTAGTTGCCCTCTTCATCAGTTTATCAAATGAACTTCCTAAAATGTAGTGCCCAGAATTGAATGTAGTATTCTGCCTGTTGCCTGACTTGGGCATTGAGAAGAGTAGAAAGTTATGGACAGAACCTAAGGAATAGTTGTGACCAGAAAAATCAGCAGCTCAGGCCATTGCTCTTTCACAAGACAACTGTTCAAATACTTCAAGACCAATGTCACATTCTTTTCTATTCCGTTCCAACCCAGTTTATTTCTGCTCCAGCCTCAGTACCCCAAAGGATTGATTACATAGTTTTGAGGCTCCTACCAATTTCAGACCCTTCCCTCTGGATAGGTTGGACAGGCAACAACAATATTCATACATGTCATCTTTCGACTGAAACCACCCTCTCCAAAGTTGTCAACCATTTCTCAATCACCGAATTGAATGACCTCTCCTGGATCCTCATTCTTCTTGACCTTGATGTCTCTGTAAAGTGACACTGTCAATCACCATCTTCCCCCAGGTTATGCTGTTACCTGGATTTTCTTGACACTGTCCTCTCAATTTACCATCTGTTTATCTGACCTTTTCTCTGTGTCCTTTCCCGGTCTTCATCCAGGTCAAGTCTCCAACTGTGGGTATCCCCACATGCCTGTCCTGTGTCACCTTCTATTCTACATCTATAGTAGTGGTTCTTGACCTGGGATCTCTTTGAGGTCCATGGGTAGATTTCAGCAGATGTATTAATTTGGACAGGAAAATTATATCTTCAGTTTCATCACCTTCTAACATTGGGATTGGAGTTAGGAAAACCTGGGTTTAAATCTAGCCTCAAGCCCTTAATAGCCATGTGATCTGGGGCAGTTACTTAACCATTCTCTGGCTCAATTACTTTATCTGTGAAATGGACATAAAGATAGTACCTACCTCAAGACGGTTATGAGGCTCAAAGGAGCTATTATATGTAAAGCACCTTGCAAACTATAAAAGTTGACATCATTGTTGCTTTTGTTATTTATGAATTTTTAAAACATTTTGAGGAAGGGTCCATAAATTTTTAAGGCTACCAAAGAATCCATCACACACACACACACACACAGTTAAGAATCCTTTGCTCTGCACTATTTCAGTGATCTCATATGCTTCTATGGATTCAATTTTTACCTTTATGCAGATGATTCCCAAGTCTAAATAACCATTATCCCTCCCCAAGCTCTGGTCCTGCACTGCCAACTGCCTTTTGGGCATCTCCCACTGGAAGTCCTGTAAGTATCTGAAACTCAACATATCCTAAATGGAACTCCTTATCTTTCCCCTCAAATTCTCCCTTTTCCCCAACTTTCCCATCACTGTTTAAGGCACTGTTTACCAATACCCCAGGCTCACAGCTCTAGTGTCATGCTCAGTTTGTCATTTCCACCCCACATGGATAATCTGATGTAGTTTCTACCTTCCCAGTATCTATCTCTCATCCCCTTCTTGCCACTCACATAGCCGCCATATTGGTAGAAGCTCTTGTCACCTAATGTCTGGGCTAATTCAAGACTCTTCTAGTTAGCATTTCTTCATCAAGCCTCTTCCCACTCCAATCCATCCTCTACTCAGCTGCCAAGGTGATTTTCCTAAAGTGTAGGCTGACTCAGTAAACTCCAGTGGCCTCCTATTGCCTCCAGGATCCAATATAAAATCCTCTATTTGGATTTTGAGTCCCACCACAACCTTGTTCTTTCCTGCTTTCCCAGTATTCTCCTTCTTTACTTCTTTCTACATTCTACACTATCCAGCCACTGGCCTTGCTGTTCTTTGAGTGCAATGCTCTATCTCCAGACTGCATATTTTTCCCCAGCTGGCCCCCACGCCTGGAATTCTCTGCTTCCTGGTGGTTAGGTGGTACAGTGAATACACTGGAGTCAGGAGGACCTGAGTTCAAATCCAGCCTCAGACACTTAAAACACACACACATGCACACACACACACACACACACACACATCTATCTGTGTGACCTTGGGCAAGTTGCTTAACCTCAATTGCCTTACCTTCCCTTCTCCAAAAAAGCAAAAAAGCAAAACAAAAACTTAGCTCAAATATCACCTTCTCCAAGGGGTCATGTAGGTCCCTTCCCAAACCTAGTACCTTCTCTCTGAAATCATTCTCTATTTACCCTGTGTACATCTTGTTGTTCAGCCTTTGTTTTTGAAGAGGACCAATGACATCACAATATTGGGGTTGGGATATAATGTGTTCAGCTGTGGCTGATCAGTTCAATATGGTTCAGAAGGCTCTTCCCCAGGTTGGGCACAAATAGTCCATGTAGACCAGCAGTTCTCGACCTGTGGGTCGCAAACCCTTTGGGGATCAAACGACCCTTTCACAGGGGTCACAACACATATTTCCGATGGTCTTAGGAACCGAGACACGGCTCCTTTATCTATCTCCAAGCGGGTCCACCCACATGCAGATACGCCCATATATGAGTATTAAAGGGTTGTGGTATTAGGAAGGTTGAGAACCACTGATGTAGACATTTGGGGTGGACATGTCTACATTTGAGCATCTCATTTCTTTTGAGCTACTGCCTTTTTGCTTTGCTTATAGAGCATTTGTTTGATGTGGGCACGCCATGCTGGGTGCTCCTGTGCCAGCATCTCCCATATTGAGCAATCAATATCACAGTTCTTCAGAGAGACCTTGAATGTGTCCTTGTATCATTACTTCCGACCTCCCCGTGAGTGCTTGCTTTATTGGAGTATGTACTCGTATATTTGAGGTAGTTTTCATGATGTCTCCCCCATTAGATTGTAAGTACCTTCCACTCTGGAAGGAAACAATAGACTAGCCTACATTTTAATGTTTACTAACCCCTTTCCAGATTGCTACAGCTTAGAGTGTGTTGGACTCGGAATCAGAAAGATCTGTTTGTTGACACCAATTGTGAAAAAGACTCATCTTTCTGAGTTCAAATCCTATCTCAGACACTAACTAGCTGTATGACCTTGGCCAAGTCACTTAACTCCATTTGCCTCAGTTTCCTCATCTATAAAATTAACTGGAGAAGGAAATGGCAAACCACTCTCCAAACCTGGTCACAAAGCATTAAAAACGACTGAAAACATAACAGTGAGATCCTAAGCAAGTCACTTACCTAGAGGGCTTAATTGATTGGTGTTGGCAGAAGAAATGAAGCTGTCCAGGATCCCCTGAGCTGCTCTTAGGAGACGTGTGTAAAAATTATATATAGCCCATTTTCCAGATGAAAAACATTGAAGTTTAGAAAGATTGATAGGCTTAGCTAGGAAGTGCCTGAGTGAGCTCAGATCCAAACTTAGACCTGTTGACTTCAAGTCCAGGACACAATAAATAGTGAGATGTGGATTGGGATGGGGGTTTCCTCCTGGAACCTTTTCTCCTCTTTGCTTCATTCTCCCCTTCCTCTTTTGAGCTCTGAGGAAATGCCATCAGAAGAGCACTCATTTATCCAAAAAACAATGTTTTTGCTCAAGCATCAAGACGAACTTTCTGGTGTATAATTACAAACTTTTATTCCAACCCTCAACTCCCCCCTCACCCTCCCCCCACCCCAAACAAAGCCCAATACATCTTTTACAAACTTCCTCACCAAGTAACATCTCTTTCTTTCTCCCCTTTGCTGTTCCAATTAAAATAAAAATAGCAGCTCAGTATTGCTTTTCCAGGACCATCAAGTTAGCAGAGATCTGACGGCAGGCCAGGGCCAGCAGGGTGGAGAGTGGTGCCCAGAAGATGCCCAGCAGCCTGGCAGCTGAACAAAGCCAGAGTTGGCTCATCTTCTACGCGGGGGCCCCAGCTTCCTGCGGGGTCAGCCAGGTGCAGGGGGGAGGGGAGGACTTGGCAGGCGAGATGGGGGCTCACTGCTCTGCCCTCCTGCCGTCCAGGGCCTGGGGCAAATTGGTGCCCACAGGGGGATGGGGGGGCCTGTGCTTGGCTTTCTTCGAATTCTGGGCCCAGGTGGTCAGGCGGGAAGCCTTGGAGAAAATCTGCTCCAGCTGATCCTGTGAAGAAAGCTGACATCTTGTTGTGCCTTTCTCTGCATCTCTCTACTCAGCTTTTGCCTGTCCTGTCCCCAAATGACCAACTGCTCTGAGGAAAACCCTCGGTGCTTAATATGGTTTTCTGTAATGTGCTTTGCAACAATAGAGTTGTAAAGTACTGAACATTACATTAGGGAAAACCTTAGCACTAAATGTCAGAGGTGGGAGGGCCCTTAGAACATAGAATATCAGAGCTGGGAAGACCCTTAGAACACAGGATGTCAGAGCTTAGAGGGCCCTTAGAACAAAGAATGTCAGAGCTGGAAGGGCCCTTAGAATATGGAATGGCAGAGCTAGGAGGGGTCTTAGAGCACAGCGTCAGAACTGGGAGGCTTGGTGTATCAACACAATGGACAAAGGGCTCCGTTGCTCATCTGGGCTGGGTAGGCTCAGTTGCCATTGGCATGGGCTCTGGCAGTTTCTGCTATAGACACTGGTGCTTCTGACCTTTCAAAGCTCATGAGCTTGTAACCTGATCAGATCAGAAAAGACTAATCATAGAAGAAATAGGCATTGTGTGCTCAGACACACATGGAACCCAGGCTGGGTCTGGAAGTGGCTCACTGATGTTCCTCTCCCACCTGTCATACTTGCCTCACTCTCAGGAAGGAAAAACACCCAAAGGGACAAGGGAAGAGAGAACCTATGCTCTGGTATGCAAAGATGGCTCTGGAACACCTCTTGAATTCTGGGTCCTAGATCTGGATCTCCATAATACAGCCCTTGAGTCACTATCCATGGAAACAGCATTCAATATTGCTGGTCTGGCAGCAGGCAGAGAACATCTACACATCCTCAAGCCCTAGGCCCTCACGGAACAGTCTCTCTCCTCCATCCCCCATAAGTCAATGAATATACCCTGTTGTCTATTTACAAAGATAGAATGATTTCTGTTAAAAAAGAAAAACAAACAAAAACAAATAAATACTAGCTTAGCTACTTCAAGAGATTAACTTTCTGCTCAGGAAAAATCTCAGCTCCTCCACAACAGAACTGGGGTTTTTACTCCTTGACTCTTCTCTGGGAACAAAATGTTGTCCCAGTTCAAATGAACTTGTCTCATTTAAAAAGACCCTAACTGCTGAAAGGAGGATTTTGGTTATTCAGTTTTTGGATTTTGGTTAGATCTCTTTTTCCACCTAGTGGATGACTCATGCTTCAAGAGTGGCCAAATGATCGGTTTCTTACTGTGACGTTGCCTGGGTGACCATCCTCTCCTGGGGGATTGAGTTCTATGAAAGCAAAATCCTGGCCTTTTACTTCCTTCTCTTCCCTTACGTCTGTCTTTGCTGTTGAATCTCAACAAATATTTCTATTTTGGAATCTCAGAGTGAGAAGAGACTCTGAAATCATTTGATTCAAGTCTTCTTTTGGTGGTGGTGGTGGTGGTGAAGGGAGTCAGTTACCCAGTTACCTCACCAGTTAGATAAGAATGTTCCATAAAATGGATGCGAAGATCTCTCCTAGCTTTGGCTTTTGATGTTCTCGGCCCCCTCCAGCTCTGACCTTCTTCGGATCAACAGTCTAATACAAAATTATTGATGTCATGTTTTTATACCATCTTTATTTCCCCACTACATCCATGCTTTTCCTTCACTCTGGATCCACCTACTTTAACAAAAGATTAAAAAAAGTGAAAAAATAAAACAGTTTAGGAAAAATAGCACATCTCCCAAGTCGGTCTTTTTTGGTAGCATTTGGTGCCCATAGCCCCCCATTTCTGAAAAGAAGGGGGGAAGTGCAATCTAAGAGCTTTTATTTAGGGTAACTATGGTCATTATAACTTCACGTCATTTAGTTTTGATTTTTTAGGTTGTGATTACGGTTCCTTGTACCTTCGTTGGTTAATTATAGGTACTGCTTTTCTGATTCTACTCACTTGATTCTACGTTAGTTTATACAAGGCTTCAAATACATAGCAATATGTTATCTTCACAGATCCCCTGACATCCTCTATTCTCAGGGTCCTCCCTTGAGCTCTGCCATCCTGTGCTCTCAGGGCTCTCCCAGCTCTGACGTCCTGTGCTCTAAGGGCCCTCCCAGCTCTGACGTCCTATGCTCTAAGGGCCCTCCTAGCTCTGACGTCCTGGATTCTAAGTAAACTTCCCCCCATCCTCCCACCCACACACACATATGAACCTTAACTCTGACATTCCTTGTTCTAAGGGCCTTCCTAGCTCTGACGTTCTGGCCCGGTGCTGATCTAAACCACCTGTTGACTTTCCTTCTGTTTGCACCTGTGTGGTGGGGGCTTCCTGGGGCAGCAGAAGCTGGGCCCCTCTCCCCATGTTAGTGGCCAAACCAGGGTTTATGGAATGTTGAGCCTTTGATAAACCTGATCTTGCCAGAAGAGTTTGGCCAGTGGAGGAGGGGTGGCCACGATCCATGTTTAAATTCTCCAAGGCCTGTATTATAAATTCCATAATTCCAGCGGTCACCATCTAATGAATCCTGAAGCCTGCAGCTTCCGCCTGGGAGCTGAAGGCCCAGGGCTGCTCTCCCTGTCTTTCATCACCACTAATAAAGGCTCAGCAGCTAGAATTCCACAGCTGTGGGTAGGTTTTGTTTGTTTGTTTCAGCTTTTTTGTTATTGCGTCCCCCACCCCACCCTTTCCATCTTTCTGTGCAGTTTGTTTGTTATTATGAGACTGGGGATAGGGGATAGGGAAGGGACTAAGGGATTAGTCAGTCGATCAACATGCACACATTAGGCAACTCCTGTATGACCCAGCCCTATTCTACGTGCTGGGTCACAAAGCCAAAACTGAACCAGCCTCTTCCCTCCAGGAGACCTTGTGATGCAGCGGAGAGAATACAAGATTGGGAATCGGGTCACCTGGGTTCTAGTCACTGTGTGATGTTAGGCAAGACACATAACCTCGATTTCTCTATCAATAAAATGCGGACTCTGGACTCCATAATCTCCAGAATTCCTTCCATCTCTGACGTCTAGGCCCCAAGAACCCGTCTGACTGACAGTCCAATGTCCTGTCTACAGAGGCTTAAAACCTCAGCAACTTCAAAGAGGGAAATCTCCCTTTTAAGGAAGTAAAAACATCTTGCAAGCCCCCTGTGCCCCCCCCCCCCATAATATGCAAACTCAATAATTCTCCCTGAAAGAGAGAAGGGGGGAAAGCTGCCGACGGTTCTGAGCTGCTCCTTGGCCAAGATTTACTGAGGAGAGTCGGAGTGCGGTCTCGCATTACTAAGCCTTCATTACTTTTACAAAATATGTTCTGGTGGGTTCACCAGTGGCTATAAAGCCCCGCCGTAAATAATTTAACTCCACTTGTCAGGCAGAGAGTGGGGGAAACAATGAGGTAGAAGAAAGAGGATTTGACTGGGGGATCTCGATGGAGACTCTAGACTGGTCTCAGCTGCTAATTAGTTGTATAACTTTGGGGAGATCTCTCGTCTTCCTTGGGGGTGAGTATCCTCACTGGTTAAAGAAAGGATGTTCTTCCAGGGTCCCTTCCAGCTCTGACATTCTATATTTTAATGTATTCCTCCTGGCTCTGATATCCTGTGTTCTAAGGACCCTCCCAGCTCTGGCATCCTGTGTTCTAAGGGCCCTCCAAGCCCTGATATTTTGTGTTCTAAGGTAACTCCCAGCTCTGATACTCTTTAATATAAAGTCCATCCCAACTGAATGAATGAAAAAGAATATATTAAGTACTTCTTATGTGCCAAGCATTGTGCATAAAACTGACAGTCTTGTCAAGAGATTGTGAGAACTGACTGGTATGGGAATCTCCCACAATAAAAATGCAGCGTGATAAAAAGGCTCTAATGTCCTACAGTTCAGTGGAGGTGTGGATGGCCAGGCCCATAGATCCTTAGGGTTCATCAGCAGGTTGGATGACAGTGCTCTGAGGTGTGTAGGACACAGTGGGAGGGCAGATTATAAGGCCTTGTGGGTGATCCCCTATCACTGAAGGCTCATCCAAATGACATGAACAGCTGTGTTGTTCTTCCTCATTGGCAGCCTACATGGACACTGGGGACCATTAAAGGGAAGGTAGGGGAGGAGGGCACTGCTCTGGAGGTTCTTTCCTCCCAGCTCCCCTGTGGGGCCTTTGACATTCCGTGTTCTAAGTTCTCTCCCAGCTCTGACAATTTATAGTCCTGCCCCACTTCATTTCTTCTCATTGGCTCAGCAAATTCTCATGGGAGGTGGAATTCCAGGATGGCAGAGCAAGTTGGAATACATAGATCAATACCTTCAATTGACAGATGAGAGAACTAATTCAGGAAAGAGAAGTTGGTTGTCCCAGGTTCCTGACTGAGCTGGGCCTAGAGGATGTTCCTACTCTAGTCCCTCGCTATTCCAGTGTTGCCTTCTTATATTGCTTTGTACAAGTTCTAGATCTTTGGGAAAGTGGAGATTTGATGTAGATGGAATGGTATGAAAATGAGAAAGTTCTAATAATTCCTACCCTTGTGGATCTTATACTGTAGCTGGGTGACTACAAAATCATGGAATGTCAGAGCTGAGAGGGCCCTTAGAGCAGGGAAGGCCCTTAGAGCACAGAAGGTCAGAACTCAGAGGGGCCTTAGAACACAGGAGGTCAGAACTGGTAGGGCCCTTAGAACCCAGAATGTCAGAGCTGGGAGGGCCCTCAGAACACAGGATGTCAGAGCTGGGAGGGCCCTTAGAACCCAGAATGTCAGAGCTGGGAGGGCCTTAGAACACAGGATGTCAGAGGTAGGAGGGCCTTAGAACACAGGATGTCAGAGCTAGGAGGGCCCTTAGAATAGAGAATGTCAAGGGATAGAAGCAGGTAACTGATGACCTCGTGTTGTCCAGTATGTTTAGGTGGTATTTGGACTCTAGAGCCCTAGAAGGTGTGTGCTTGTCTAGGTGGTATGGGCATTTGGCATGTATGTGCAAATGATCCTCTCTCTTCCTCTTTCCTGTCTTTCAGTTTGATTCTGTCTCTCTCTGTCCTCTCTCTATTTTTCTCTCTTTTCTCTTTGTTTCTGTCTTCTCTCTTCCTCTCTGTCTCTACATCTGCCTGTCTCTGTTTCTCTCTCACTGACTATTACAACACACTGTCACATTGTGCATTACAAAGGAAGCCTCAGACCTTCAAGAGACAACAAGCCTTCTCCCAGATCAGCTCACTGATCAGAAGGGCTACAGACTCCTTGGCCTCTGACTGCACCACCTCAGAGAGATAGGATTCTTCTTAAGTTTGAGAGCTTGTGCCTTGAGATTTCCCAGAGGAAATTTCCTGGAGGTCTGCCTGCAGACCCTCCCTGGGCCCTGGAGTTGTGACACTGCTCCATGGCCTGTCCCCTTGGGATTAGGACCAAACCCTTTGGGGGGAGGGCCTTCTGGCTTCACTCTTGTGCCCAGGCCTTTAACTCCCAATCCCTTCTGTCTCCTTATTTTGTCTTTCTCCTTTGATCTCTGTTCCTCTCCTCTCCTCTCCCTCTATCTCTCTCTAAGGTTTCTACCTCTTCCCCTCTTTGCTCTCTCCCCTGGCTCTCCTCTCTGCTTCCTCTCCTTTCTCTTCCTCTTTTCTCTTTTTTTCTTTCTTCCCCACCCCCTTTTCTTTCTTTGTCTCTCTGTTTCTGTCCCTCTTTCTCTATGTTTCTATCTTTGTGCCTCTGTCTCTGTCACAGCTATTTCTGTCAGATGGCACAGTGGGTAGAGCTCTAGGTCTAGATTTAGGCAGACATGATTTCACGTCCTACATAAGCACTAGCTAGCTATGAGACCCTGGGTAAGTCACTTAAGCGCTGGTTGCCTCAGTTTCCCCAACTGTAAAATGTATATATTAATAGCATCTAACCTCCCAAAGTTATTGTGAGGATCCAGTAAGATAACATTTTTAAAGCTCTTAGTGCAGGGCCTGGCACATAATGGTGTTTAATAAGTGTGAATTTCTTCCTTCCTTCCTTTCTTCCTTCCTTTCTTTCTTTTCTTCTTTCCTTCTTCCTCCCTCCTTCCCTTCCTTCCTTTCTTCTCCCTCTTTCTTCATCTCTACTCTCTTCTCTTGATTCATCTGTCTTTCCTTACATTCCCTTCTCTTGTCTTTCCCTCCTTTTCTCCCTCTCTCTCCCACTCTCCTTATCTTCCTTTTCCTATCTGTGCATATCCCCTTTTCTCTGCATTCTTCTCCCACTTCTTTTACTTCCCTTCTCTCCTCCCCCCTCCTCATGTCTCTCCTCCACCCATCAATACTTTCCCAGAATCTCTATCCCCCTTCCATTCCCTGCTCCCTCCACCCCTGTCCCCCACATCAGCCTCTATTTAAACCCTAAAAGGGCTGCTGCTGTTGCCACCTTGTCCCCTGTCAAGTTCCTGAGTGGGAGGAAGGCGGCTTGTGACTTGGTGTTCCTTACATCCTCCAGACTTACTTATAAGTTCTTGTAGGTGCAGAGCTGGGAGGGCTGGGGAGCTGGGCAGGAATGCACACATCTCCCATCCCTTTGCTTAAGAGAGCAAGACACCTTTGTTTTGGGCCATAATCAAAGCTCACTTTGGTTGTGGGTTGTGTTCAGCCAGCAAGAAGGGCAGGGAGCCACTTCCAGCAAAGGAGAAGGGGAAGGGGAAAGAAGTCACAATTGTAGGGTTAGAATGAGTGCTGCCCGAATGTAGTTGGGTGGTACCCAAGAGGCTCTCCCTGTAGACTGGAATTCCGAAACCTGGGGCAGCTATCAGTACTTAGAAATGAGAAGACCCAAGAAATTGTGGTACATAATTTTAACAAAATATTACTGCAAAATAAAAAAGTTATAAAGAGTTCAGAGAAGCCAGTGTGGGTGGAACATGTATACAGCACCTACTATGTGCCAGGCACTGTGCTAAGCATTTTGTGGATATTATCTCATTTGAGTCTTGATTTAGGCACTGTTCTTATCTCCATTTGCCAGTCAATCAAGTGGAGAGGGTCGGGGTGGGGGGCAAAGTATAAGAAGACTGGAAAAGGTGGGAAGGGGCCAGATTGTAAAAGGTTTTAAAAGCCTAACAGAAGATTTTATATTTGATCCTGGAGATAATAAGGGGCCGCTGGAGTTTACTGAATAGGGAGGATGATATAGTCTGACCTGTATTTTAGGAAGGTCAGTTTGACAGCTGAGTATAAGATGGATCAGAGTGGGAAGAAACATTCAGCAGAGACAGAGGTCAACCAACAGGTAGAGCTCAGGTATGAGGTGATGAGAATCCATACCAGGTGGCAGCAGCACCAGGCATTGTCCTAGGAACAGTGATGCAAAGGCATTCAGGAAACAGACCTTGCCCTCACGGATCTTACATTCTATCCACCACAACCTATAACAATGTAAACAGAAAGATCAAAGAAATGGAACTGAATATGGTGTAATATAAATTAAAGAAGGAAACTAAGAGAGTTGAAAAAAAAAAGCAGAATTCAACCTTAATTTTTAGAGGTAAAGGACTATAGGTAGGGAATATTGTACTTTATTGTAAGAGAAAACTTACAGGTTAGAGGAGTAGAGTGGATTATATTGGGAGATTAATGTTAGACAAAAACAAAAGGCATTAAGGAAAGATAAAAGAAAAGCTAATGGGATTCTGCCTCATTTTCTAGCATAGACCCAAGCTCTGGGTATGAATGGGAATATTCTCATTTCCTAAAGCCTTCCTCAGTTTGATTTGCTGCAAAAGGGGAAAATGCTAGTCTTTGTGCTCACTGTTTTAATGAAAGCACTTCATAAAGGTTAAAATGCTGCGGAAATGGAATTTGTTGTTATATTAGAGTTATAACTAGGGTGGAAGACTGAAGTCTTGGCCCAGGGCACTGACAATTAGAGTATGCAAAAATTTGAATAACAGGTTTAAAAAGAGGGTTTCCAGATCAAGGAGAGCCTGTCCAAAGATAGGCCAGTGTCCTGAGGTCTCTTCCCCTCAGGGTGAGTTAGAGGGATGCTTGGTGCCACTTTCCCCCGGTGCCATTTGTGGCTGTGCCCCAGGAGGTCAAAATTGCTTGTTATAGCCCTGTATTATAGAATTATTGATGTTCCAAGTCGAAAGATCGGGATGTTGGAAGAAAGGTACAGATAATTTAAAATATGAGATAATTTTTAAAAAACCTTAATTTTTTTAATAAAAGATCCTTTTGTTGATTGTTTTAAGATACTTTCCTTTAATTATTAGAAATTATTTTTGTTCCTGCCAGTGATGGAAACAAATTTACATCAGTGGGAAGTGAGCAGACCTGGTTGGGGATTTATGTATTTGTCAGGGAAAATATATTCTGGGGCAGATCTGGAAATGATTATGATGCAGACGGGGAACTAAGTTTTTCCCCCTTATCCTTGTTTTTCTCCTTCTGCCCCTCCTTTTTTTTCTTTCTCCTCCTCTTCTTCTTCCTTTTCTGTTTCTTCTTTGTTCTCGTTCTTCTTCTTTCTCCTCCTCTTTTTCCTTCTCCTCCTTCTTCAGTCCTTCTCTTCTTCCTTCTCCTGTTCTTCCTCTTCCTCCTCCTCTTCCTCTTTATCTTCTTCCTCCTCCTTCTCTTATTCTTTCTCTTCCTTTTTCTCCTCCTCTTCCTTCTCCTCCTCTTCCTCTTTCTCCTCTCCATCCTCTCCTTTCTCTTCCTCCTCCTTCTCTTCCTTTCCTTTCTCCTTCTTCTCCTTCTCTTTTTCATTCTCCTGTTCTTCCTCTTCCTTCTTTTTTCCATCTTCTTCCTCTTTATCTTCTACCTCCTCCCCCTCTTCTTTCTCCTTTTTCTCCTCTTCCTCTCTCTCTTCTTCCTCATCCTCCTCCTTCTCTTCCTCTTCCTCCTTCTCCTTTCTCTCTCTTCTCCTTCTCGTCTTCTTCTCCTTTCTCCTCCTCCCTTTCTTCCTCTAGTAGCTTTGTCCTGCTCCATTTCTGACCTGAGTCAGTTCCCCCCTCCTTAGACAATTTGGTGTTCCCTCACCCCCTTGCCCCCAGCTCCTGGAAATTTACCATATTAATGCCAACTTTAGCACGGGCACTGACCAGCTCAACCCACTGCAGCTCAGTACTCCTGAACTCAGGAGATCAACCACCTTCACTCTCCTGATAGCTGGGACTGTGATTTTTGAGGCAATGCTGTACATTAGTGATCTAGGTTGGTTGGCTTTCCCCCCTCCTAGCCTATGAGCAGCTTGAGAACTGGAATTATCTTATCCCAACTTTGTATCTCTTGCAGCACTATATGCAAAGTAGGTGCTTTATAAACATTCTTTGAATGTATAAATGAAGGAGTGAAAGGCAGAAGGATTGGATGACCAGGGATAGGAGTAGGTGTGTTAAGGAGTAACAGGGAAAGGACCAATTCTTTCAGACTCTAAATCAGAAGATATCAAGAGGGCTTCCTTTGCTGGGTTTCTGGTGCTCCAGCTGCCTTCTCTCAGTAAATTAATTGGATGTTGTTCTATGCTTTGGAAGCACCTTGGGAAAGAAAGCTGGACTCTAAGAGACAGAATATTAGGCAGGAGGAGCTGGAGGGTCAGTTTAACTTTTCTGCTCAAGCGGCTTGCATTGAGTGGCTACATGTCTTAGACCAAAGCTCACCAGAACTGGAGGAAGTCTTAGAACATAGGATGGGAGATCAAGAAGGGTCCATAGAGCACAGAATATTAGGAATGTGAGGGACAATAGAACCTAGAATGTCAGAGCTGGGAGAGGTCCTAGAACCTAGAATGTCAGAACTGGGAGAGGTCCTAGAACCTAGGATGTCAGAGCTGGGAGGGACCTTAGAACACAGAATGTCAGAGCTGGGAAGGGTCCTAGAACAGAGAATGTCAGAACTGGGAGGGCCTTAGAACACAGAATGTCAGAGCTTGTAGGACCCTTAGAACACAGGATGTCAGAGCTGGGAGGGCCCTTAGAACACAGAATGTCAGGGCTGGGAGGACCCTTAGAACTCAGAATGTCAGAGCTGGGAGGGGCCTTAGAAAGGAGAATGTTAGAACATGGAATGTCAGAACTGAGAAGATATTGGAACATAGAATGTCAGAACGTAGAACGATACTTAAAATATTAAATATTAGGGTTGGACAGGGCAGGACATAGGACGTAGAGTGTCAGAACTCTGAGTGACCTTACTTTGTAAGGGATCTTAGGTCATAGACTATTAGAGTTGCAAAGGACTTTAAAATACAGAATATCAGAGCTGGAAAGAGCTTTAAAACACAATCCGATAGAGCCGGAAGGGACCTCAGAGATCATTTAGTCTAATTCCTTTGTTTTACAGATTAAGAAACAGATCTGAAGAGGCAAACTAAAAGTCACACAGTCAGGACCAGAATCCAAGTCTCCAGGATTTCTGCTAATGTCACAAACTGCCACTGAATGCACACATCCTGGGAGGAGGGACACAGGAAGATCCCAAATGCTCGAGTCTGTAGGAATGGGAGAGAGCTGACCCTGACCACTGCAAAGGGAGAAGGGGAAAGAGAGTTAGACCCAGAGGCCATTTATTAAGGATCGTAGATATGGAACTACAAGGTATCTGAGACGTGAGCTAGTCTAATCCTGGAATTTAGTTTAGTTCAAGTTAATTTTTGTTTTTAAAATTCTCTTTGTTATTATGAACTTAACAAACAAGAAATAAATATGTAAGTATACTAAGAATAGAAAAAAAGATTGCATATGAAACTGTGAACTAATGTTACTTGCAATTTTTAAAAGTTTATATTAAATTGAACACATTAATAGAAACCAAAATATTTTTTTAAAAAAACCTTCCCTACTTGTTAGGCACCCCTTCTGAACCTCTTTCGATCCATTTATTTTTAGTATTTCTTTGATGCTCTTTTCCTCCCTCCCTCCCTCCCTCCCTCCTTTCCTTCCTTCCTTCCTTCCTTCCTTCCTTTCTTCTTTCCTTCCTTTCTTCCTTTCTTCTTTCCTCCCTCCCTCCCTTCTTCCTTCCTTTCTTCTTTTCTTCTTTCCTTCCTTCCCTCCTTCCTTCCTTCCTTCCTTCCTTCCTTCCTTCCTTCCTTCCTTCCTTCCTTCCTTCCTTCCTTTCTTCCTTCCTTCCTTCCTTCCTTCCTTCCATGACTCATCAGTACCTTCCCCCATAAAATAGAAGCCCCTGTCTCACACTAGAATCTGAGGGATAATGCATAGAGAGGCAGCCTCAGAGTAAGGATGACCTGGGTTCAAGTCTTGCTTCTGACGTGTATTGGTTTGCTCTGAACACCTCTCTGCCAAGAAGTCCTGAGGCTTCATCTTCCCATGGAGGAAGCTGGGGCCCAGAGAGAGAACCTGGCAGCTCGGACCCTGCTCCCCCATCCTGTCTCCAAACCTAGGGCTCCTTCCCCTCCTCCTCCTTTTCTTTCTCTTCCTCTTCCTCTTTTTCGTCACTGTGTTGGGACAGGAGAGGCACCTGTCCCCAAATGGGGAGGGTGGACTGTCTTGCAGATGGGACAACAGAATCAGACATAAAATTGGAGGCAAAACAACCCGAGCCAGGCCCGAGCCCCCAGCCCTTCCCCAGCACAGATGGCGCAATTAGAGGGGAAGGCCAGATTTGATGTGGAAGATTGTGCCACTTGAGGAGAGTAAACAGTTCTGCAGGGGGCCTTTTCTCTATTTTAAAAGCAACCGGCAGCATATAATTCCTCCAAGTAAATTGTACATTTCTGTACTTAGGGTGGTTATGCCATCCACGGAAGGTGCTCATATGTGAAAATTAGCATGGTGCTGGGCTGCTGGGTGAGCAGTCTCCCGCGTGGGGCCTTTGTGGGGCCTCTTTTCAGGGAGTCTGGAGGAGGGGGGCCTCCTCTGCAACAGCTCTCTGTCTTCCTGACCCCTCCTTTGCTTGGGAATGAAGGGGGAGGAGGGGGGAGGGGGGTATGTCTGGGTAGGGGGTCTCTTTTCTCCTTCCCTTTCTCTGCAGAGATAACAATAGCAGCTCCCCAGGTAGAGCAGGGAAGCCTCGTGGTTGGAATAGATGCCTTGGAGCTGAAGATTCTCAGGCTCAAAGATGTTCAGTTGAAAAGGACCTCAGACATCATTGAGTTCAACCTCCTAATTTTTTACAGAGGAGGAGGCTGAGGCCCAGGGCAAGGGACTGACTAGCCAAGGGGAGCCAGGTAGTAAATATCCATGGAATGATTTGAACCCAGTCCTCAGATTTCAGAGTAGGAGCATTTTCTACTCCTCCTCCATCTCTGTGAGACCTAGGTGCAAACCCCAGTTCTGCCACTCGCTTCTTGGGTGGCTTTGGGACAATTTCTCTTCTGACCCTCAATTTCTTCCTCTGCCAAAAGTGTGTGTGTGTGTGTGTGTGAGGGGGGTATTGGGAGTGGGGCGGGGGCAGGCTTGGGACTCCATATTCTCCAAGTGTCTTTCTTTTTTCCCCCTAGGCAATCAGGGTTAAGCCCAGGGTCACACAGCTAGTAAGTGTCTGAGGTCAAATTTGAACTCAGATCCTGCTGGCTCCAGGGCTGGGGCTCTGTGTGTTGTGGCATCACTTAGCTGCCCCCAACCCCAAGTATCTTATTAATACTAACATTTTGGATCCTATTCTATAGTCATGTAAGGCAAAGATGCTGCTTTTATTCAATTAATCCACAAGTATTTACACAGACACACACACATACAGAGAGACAGAGAGATCAGAAGGCCAGAGGCAGTGTAAAATATTATATTGAGGGCTCGACTCAAAGCTAGGAAAACAGGGGCTTAAATCTTGCCTCTATCTTATGTTTTCTTTGTGACCCTGGATAAAATACATGTATATGCATATGTATATGTATATATGTATGTATATGTATACATGTATGTATATGTATATGCATGTATATGTCTATATGTATGTACATATACATACATGTGTATGTTCAGTTATTTTCAGTTGTGTCTGACTGTGACTCCATTTGTTTTTTTTTGTTTTTTTTGCTTTGTTTTTGGAAGGGGAAGGCAGGGCAATTGGCGTTAAGTGACTTGCCCAGGGTCACACAGCTAGTATCTGAGGCAGGGTTCAAACCCAGTTCCTCTCACTTCAAATCCAGTGCTCTTTCTGAGGCAGGGTTCAAACCCAGTTCCTCTCACTTCAAATCCAGTGCTCTTTCCACTCTAGAAGGAGGATGTTTAGCTTTCGGGGGAAAAGAGTCTGGGGAGGCAAAGATAGCTGTCTTTAAGGGTCTAAATTTCTTTCCCATGACAGATGAATTAGACTTGTTCTGCTTGTCTCCAGAGGGCGCAACCAAGAGCATTGAGGGTAGGGAGTTACAGAAGAGAGATTTTGGTTTAGCACGAGGAAAACCAGTCTAACAATTAGACTGTACAGAAGTGTCATGGGTTGTCTTGGGAGGGAAATGGGCTTAACTTTACTGGAGATGTTCAAACAGAGGAAGGTAGAGGGAGGCTAGTCCCTCTACCAATCAAGTGTGGGTTGAACTCAGTACTGTTTGGAGTGCCTTCCATTTCTGAGACTTCATGATGCTGTGAAATCTTCCAGCATGGAAGAAGAAGGACCTCCTCCCCAAAGCAAGCCTTGTTCCTTGGAGTGGAAAGAGAATCCTGGCTTCAACCTGGGACATCCTTGGAGTCAGAAAGCCTCAAAAAGTGACCTCTCCTTTTCTTCCTCCTTCTCTTTTTCCAGAACAGAAAGAGCAGCAGGAATCCCCAGTTTCCCCTTTCTCCTTGTCTAGAATACTGTCTCCCTCTCAGCTCTCCAAATCCTACCCACCCACCAAAATCCAGCTCAAACCCTGCCTTTCTCAGGGTGCTTCCTTAACCACACCAGCCCACACCAATCTCTCCTTTGACTGGTCATAGACTTCCTATTTGTAATACTAAGTCAGCCCTCGGAAGAGGTCATAGGGGGTGGGAGCCTATGGTCTCAAGCCCACATGTGGCTCTCTAAGTCCTCAAGTGCATCTCTTTGATTGAATCCAGACCTCACAGAACAAATTCCCTTAATAAAAGAATTTGTTTTATAAAACTTGGACTTAGCCACACCCGAGGACCTAGAAGGCCACATGTGACCTTGAGGCAGGCCACAGTTTCCACCCCTCTGGGATAGCCTTACTGTTATCTAGCTGCTTAGTGAGTAGAGTTATAGAATGTTAACTAGGGCTGGAAGGAAGTTTAGACGATGTCCGAATAGAAGCAACCTTGGAATTAAGAAGATGAAATCTGGAGGAGACCTTAAAACACAAAGCATTTAGAACCACAGAATTTCAGAATTGGAAGGGAGCTCAGCCCTCATCCACAGTCTAACCCAGCAGTTCTCAGCCTGTGGGTTATGTTCAATTTAAATCCATCCTGCATATCAGATATTTACATTATGATTCATAACAGTAGCCAAATTACAGTTATGAAGTAGCAACAAAAATAATTTCATGATTGGGGATCACCACAACATAAGGAACTGTATTAAAGGGCCGCAGCATTAGGAAGGTTGAGAACACTGGCTCTAACCCATAGCCAGAATGAAAACTCCATTATAAAATTCATAACAGATGGCTGTTTGAAGCAATGAGAGAGACTCCACTCCCTTCTAGGGTAACTCTGGTTCTAAGAGATCTGAAAAGTTTTCTTCTAAATTTCTTGAAACATAATGTCCAAGCTCTGTTTTTGCTCACACTTTTCAGGCAGCTCAACGATCTTTAATTTTTTTCTCTTCCATCTGTTTTCTAGGTCAGTTGTTTTTGCTGTGAGATACCTTACGTTTACGTTTGTTTCTGCTTTTCCAGTCCTTTGACTTTGTTTTAATATGTCTTGTTGTCTGATGGATTTATGGGCTTTTATTTACTCCATTCTAATATTCAGGGCGTTTGTTGTTTGAGCAAGGTTTTGTGCCTGTTACGCCTGGCTGTTAATTACCTTTCCAATTCTTTGTCCCACAGCACTAATTTCTTTCTTTAAAAATTTTTTTGATAGTGTTTTCCCCAATTACTTGTAAAGATAGTTTTCAACATTCAGTTTTGTAAGATTTTGAGTTTCAATTTTTCCTCCCTCCCTTCCCCAAGATAGTAAACAATCTGATATAGGTTATACATGTACAATAATGTTAAACTCATTTCCATATTAGTCTTGTTGTGAAAGAAGAATCAGAACAAAACAGAAAAACATGCATAACTCTCATTTCTTTTTCATTTTTTCCTCTAGTGCTCTTGTTTCATTTATTAAAATTTAAAAAACTCTAAAAAAATCTTACTTCTTTTTCAAGAATTCTAGTTTAATTTTTGCCCACACTGTATTTTTTGAGGGTTTGCTTATAGATGTTTTAGAGTCATTCTTTTCTTCTGGGTTTGTATCTTAAATGTTCCTGTTACCATAATCACTTTTTTAAGGTGCATTCTTTTTTTATTTGCTTGTCCTTCAAGCCTATTTCCTGACTTTGGATTTGAAATTAAAGTCAGGCTTTGTGAATTTTTGGAGAGAAGTCTGGGCTGATCCTACTTTTGCCTCTCTGAGATGTTAAGTGTTGTATTATTCTAGGATCTCAAGGACAGCTCTAGGTAGGAACCTGAAAGCTTTCAACACTCCTTAAGCTGCCTGATTCAGGCCAAAGTCTGGTTGCTGCCCCTCCAGTCTGAGTTCTGTAAATTCCTCACATGTTTGGGTCACAGCAATGGATTTGCACAGATCTTATCCTGTTTGGAGTTTCAGTAGACTATTGCTAGCCTCAGTTACTATCAGTCATATGCAAAGCTCTTTTGGTTCAGAATGATGGAATTGTAGACTTCTCTTGGCCTGGGACCCCTGTCTTAGTTACTTTGCTGCAGGCTTCAGACCTTGCGAGTGATTAGAACTGAAACCTTGTTCTTCTCCTGAGACTTGAGAGTCACATAGCTATTGCTTGCTTCAGAACCATTCTTCACTCAGTACATAGTACACAGAAACATGGTTGTTTCTCACTCTGAATGGCCACCACTGGGGTCCAAGTTCCCTCTTCAGTCCACCCTGAGCTTGTGACTCAAAACTATGTGGTAAGAGACAGAACCACCAGTACACCTGTTCCCATCATGGTGTCCCAAGATGGATTTGAGACTTTCTGTTGCCTCATTGCACAATTTCTTCCTGGGTGTTACAGTGCTCATGGCCAGACCCCATCTCCAGTGTCCACAGACCTCTCTGTTTCTCTATGCTGACTTGGGCTGGAAAAATGACTCCCTGTGATTGCTTTCTTGGATTTCCTGAACTTAGTCTGAACTGTTTTTTAGATCTGTTTAGAGGACTTTTTTAGGAGGGTCGGGGCTGAGCAAAGCTCTCTGTACTTTTTGCTACTCTCATCTTGGCTCCACCTTCAACACTCATTCTGGCTGAATTTCATCTTATTAGATTCATAATATGTCCTATCCTCTCAGGGTCTTTTTGGTTCCTGACTCTGTCATTTTAGTGTGTTAATGTTGTTTCCTAGATTTGTATTATGTACAAATTTGCTAAATAATATACTTATGCCTTTATCCAAATCATTGATAAAAAAATATTAAATGGTACAGGGCCATGCACAGATCCCTGAGGTATTGCACTAGAGACAATCTGCAAGCTTCACCTTGAACCATTAATGGCTACTCTTTGAGTTCAGCCACCCAGTCAGTTCCAAATTCATCTATGTGTATCATTATCTGCTGCGACCAGCATAGTTTGTGGCTCAGCAACAAGCTGAATGAAAAGAGAGAGAGAAAAAGAGAGAGGGAGAGACGGGGATGTATTTGATAGTCTGTTTATTACAGAACCATTTCATACAGAGCCAAAGATACAAGAAAATCATAAGGCTTATATTCCCGATAGCAGGAATTCCTGGAACGAATGGTCCCTTCTTGGAATCTACCACTCCTGCCCCAACCCAAGGCTAATCATTTATTAAGATTTTATCCTAGGAACACATCTGGAGGCACAAAAAAACAGGGAGTCACAGGACTTGATACTCCCCTGAAATTTCTAGGATACTTCAAGATCCAAAGAAAGCATCCACCCAACGAGATTATAATCTTTCTGCATATCTGCCTCATAGAAGAGGGGGAGCATGAAAGTCCGGTCTACTACAATTATCTCATCTATTTCTTTTTCTTTTTTCATCAGAATGCATGAAATCCTTAATCAAACGTGTTGCTTAAATTTTAGTCTATCTGTAACGTTCTCCTTGACTGTCGATTTAATAACTCAACCAAAAAAATCAGCCCAGCATGACTTGTTCTTGATAAATCCACACTGACTCTACATAAATTGTGACTACCCTTTCTCAGTGTTCACTGTCTCTTTAACAGTACATTCTGGAATTTTCTCAGGAATCAGTGCTGAGCTCTTCTTTTTTTATTTTTGTAAATGGACGCAACATTTGCCCTTCTTCCGGTCTGAGATACCTCAAATAGCTTTCAAATATTCTCGACAATGGCTCAGCAATCACACCTGCCAATTCTTTCAGCACCCAAGGAAATAGCTCATCTGGGCCAAATGACTTGAATGCATTGAGGATGACCAGGGTCTTTCTTACTATCTCCTTACTTATCTTGGCTACCAACTCTCTGTTTGCTACTTTTGTTCTGTCATTTTTGAGGCAAAGGTCGTTCTCTTTGGCAGATCAAATAGAAACAAGACAAAAATCCAGTCGCTTTTTTCTCTGTTGACAGTTATCCTCCCTTCCCCCCCAAGCAGCGATTCCTCCCCTTCTTTGATATTTTTCTTTTTCCCAATGCAGCCACATTGTCCTGGTTGGGGGCTGCCTTGCTTAGCTATTTCAGGAGAGCTACGCACAACTCCACTCCATCAGTCAACAAGCATTTAATAAGCATTGAGTACGGGCTGGGTACTGTGCTAAGTGCTGGGCTAGAAATCTAGAAAGAAAGATCAAAACAGCCCTTGCCTTCCTTTAATGGAAGAGACAGCATGTTGATAATTAGGTACACATAGATACAGGGTGTCCCTAAAGTCTGGACACATAGGAAATCTCATTAACTAGGCATATTTTCAAGAAATGAAATAAAAGAAATTTTCAACAACATTTTATTAATTAGCATAAATGAGATTTCATAGGAAGACATAGGAGACACATAGAAAAATCTCATTAATTAATTAAATTAATCTCATTAATATGTAAAGTAGTTCCCAATAGCTAATGAAAGCTTTTATTCCATATGAAATTGTCCTGGCTAAAATTTATGCTAATTAAATAAAATGTTGTTGGAAATTTCTTTCATTTCATTTCTTGAAAATATGCCTAGTTAATGAGATTTCCTATGTGTCCAGACTTTAGGGGCACCCTGTCTATACAGAATATTGATGTCAGCGGGGAAGATGTTATCATTTGGGGGGAACAGGAGAGGCCACTTTTAATGGGTGGGATTTGAACATGATCTTGAAGGAAGCCAGGGAAATCAGAGGCAGAGGAGAGGGGACAGAGTATTCTCTTCTCTGCTACCATCTTCTCATTCCAACTGCCTTGCTGCCGTGGAGAAACTCCGGTCGATGGGTCACCACTGTCCTAGTTGGTGGCTTCTATCTGTAGGACCATTATTTCGCAAAGCATCAGTGGCCACATCTCACTTCACTTCCTACTTTCCAGCTGAGTACCCCCCACCCAATCTCCTTGTTATTTTGCACCCATTCTCTTTCCTCCCCTTGTCCCCATACCAGTTCTGGAATCATATACCATGATCAAACCAACCACGTCATTGTTCCTGAAAAGAACGTGCCAATCTACCTCATTACAATCTTACCCCCCATCCCTGTAACTCCTTGTTCTTACCCTCATAATGTCAGCTTCAGAGCAGGGACTGTTTTTTGCTTTTATGTGGCATAAATATTGGGGTTCATTATCCCAAAGCACACTTATACTCTTGGGTTGGGTCCCTGGAGGGTGGTGCCTGCTGTTCCCCTCACAATGTTAGGGCTGGGTTTTTTTTCCAAACAGCCAGCATTTATAGAATACTTTGAGACTTGCAAAGTACTGTCCATATCTTATTTCATTTGATCCTCACAAAATACCTGGGGAAGTAGGAGTTATTATTGCCCTCATTTTGCAGATGATGAGACTGAGGCCAACAGAAGTGAAGTGAAGCAATCAGTTCAGGAGCACAGAGCTAGTAAGTTTCTGGGGAGGAAATTGAACTCAGGTCTTCCTGATTCCAAGTATAGGGCTTTTACCCACTGTGTTACCTCATGTGTAAAGTCACTCATGAGTTCTTCCTAATATCATTTGACTAGCTCATATCTCCCCAATATCAATTAATCAGTAATCATCAATTAGCTTTCACAAAGGGATATTTATTGAGAAGGCATGGCAAGAATCAAAGTACAGAAACATCCGGAACTAGGAATATGCTCTCTCTTCTGCACACCATATTCCCTAGGGAGAATGGGTACAGCTTAAAGTGTTTGCTACCTGACTCTTCCTTATCTCAGCCAGGGCAGGAGCGGGTGGTGGTGATATACTCCCTGATTGTGAGAGTCAGGTTCTTACTCAGGGCTGGCCCTTTGTCTCACTTGGCTATTGTTGCTACCAGCTATGGCTGCTGATGGACATTTGAGGGTTCCTTGGACTTTTCAAAGATCATTTGGTTGTAACCTGGTGGTTTGTCTCCAATATTAGTCAGGATCTAGATTAAGAAAGGACACATACAGACACATAGACACAGATATAGACACACACAGACACACACCACACACACACACACACACACACACACACACACACACCAGCCCAGAAGCACCAGGCATTCATGGCCACGTGGTGGATGGATGAGGAGATCAGACAGCTGCTGCCGTCACTTCTCTTTCTCCCAGAAGCCCACAGCATTTCTTCCTCCTCACTTGAAAGCCAACAGAGAAGAGGAAGTACATATGTTTAAACCTTTGGATGACTGCTCAGTTCTGGCTCAGCAGCCAATTAAAAGGCTTTTTAATCTCTGAACCAACAGGAAAGAGCCAGGGGACACCCACCGAGAGGCTGATCCATCAGGCGTCTCCAGAAGCAGAATCACCAAGGTGGTACCAAGCAGAGCAAAATGTGCATGATCCAAGGACTGACCCTTCATTAGCCAGGTCCCCCATTGCATCAGGACTTGTATCCTTGGAGCCTAGCACAGTGTTGGGAACATAGCAAGTGTATAGTATGTGCATTTTTATTCATTCATGGGATCCTATCCTTCCCTGAAATAAGCTTTCTCAAAATTTGGGTGCATGTAAGATTATGGTCAGCTTTCCTCTTCTCCAATGTTAAAGCAGGAAGGGGGCATGGAAGGAACTGGACAATCAACTCTAAACATGGCTAAGGTTTGGAGGGAAGAGTGTGGTGATAGTGGAAAAAGGACTGTTCTGTTATTGACACCAATAATGTCCAGGGTCCTGGGTTCAGATTCTGATTCTGTCACTAACTGGATATGTGACCAAGGGCAAAATGCTTGACTGATCCATACCTGTTTCTTCCTCTATAATCTGTGAATTATACTATGAATCTCACAAGGGTTACTGTAAAGCAAGTCCTTTAGAAAACTTAAAGTAATATATATACATATGAGTTATTTATATCATGTTTATGGCAGAGAACTAAGAATATGGAATGCCAGAGATGGAAGGAATCTTAGTGCATAGAACTTAATAAAGATTCTTGGAAAATAGACCAACTGAAGTAGAAGGAACAGAGGATGTCAGAGCTGGGAGGGTGCTTAGAACACAGGATGTCACAGCTGGGAGGGTCCTTAGAATGCAGGATGTCAGAGCTGGGAGGAAACTTAGAACATGGGATTTCAAAACTGGGAGGGCCCTTAGAACAGAGAATTTTCCAAAGAGATGAATCTTGCCATTTAAAAGGTCAGACCACCAGAGGGACTTGGCAATGTGGTATAATGGAATAATTAATAATAATGATGATAATGATGATGATGTGGTGGTGGTGGTGATGATGGTGATGATGGTGGTGATGATGGTGATGATGGTGATGATGATGGTGATGATGGTGATGGTGATGATGGTGATGATGGTGATGGTGGGGATGAGGATGGTGATGGTGATGATGGTGATGGTGATGATGGTGATGGTGATGGTGATGGTGATGA
>CM053588.1:51373819-51389246 GCA_028646515.1 Pseudochirops corinnae
GTGATGATGGTGATGGTGATGATGATGGTGATGATGGTGATGATGATGATGATGGTGATGATGGTGATGATGATGGTGATGGTGATGATGATGGTGATGATGGTGATGATGATGATGATGGTGATGATGGTGATGATGACGATGATGATGCTGATGTGATGGTGGTGATGATGATGATGACAGCTAGCATTTAGATTACTCTTTAAGGTCTGAAAAGCACTTTACAAACATTACCCCATTTCATCCTCACAACAAGCCTGAGAGGGAGGGGCTATTATATTTTACAGCTAAGAAAACTGAAGTTAAGTGACTTGGCCAGAGTCATGGAGCTAGTAAATGTCTTCCTGAAGCCAGGTCCAGGACTCTATCAGCTGCATCACCCAGCTGCCTCTAAAGGGAAGAGTGATGGATTGTGAATCAGCCCTTAAACCTAGATTCTCCTCCTACCTCTTGTTGTCTTTTAATGAAGTGTTATTGCTTACCTCTTGAGCTTTGGTTCCCCTATTTGGAAGGTTGAGGTTAATCATACTTGTTGGATGGGCTTCTCTTGGTTGTCATCAGGATCCAATGAGTAGGGGATACATGGAGCCCCTTTGAACTCTTTGGGAGTGCCCTGTAAAAGCCAACTATTATTATTAAAAATATTATTATTTATTAAGAAATAGGGGGCCTAGAAGGTACCAGTAGCATCACCCAACCTAGTTGGTGACTGACTCCCAGGTCAGGGAGAGTCTTTTCTCTGGAACTAGATCCTAACTGCTTAAAACTAGAAACTCTTGTCCTACCCTTCTTTCTGACCCCTCATAACGCCTGGCACAGGTTACTGCACATAGAAAACACTCACCTAAGACACTGACTCTGTTCCTTGAGATGTCCCTGCCCATCTGGGGGCCTCAGATGCCTATTCTGTAATATGGAATAACTGCTGATCTTTGATATTCCACCTTCCTACAGAATTGAAGGCTTCTGTGACGGAGGCTCCTGGAGCTTGGCCCAGGAATGCTGCTCTGGGGGTCCAGCCTGTCTCTGATCCCCTGCTGTGTGACTTTGGGCCTCATCTTTTTCTTCTCTGTTCCACCGTCTCCTGCCCCTCTGCCCCCCACTCCCTGACCTCTCTGCTGTAGGAGGGACTGAAGAAAGTTTTTCTTTGAAGTCCAAAGTGATTTGGGAGCTCTTGAGAATGAAGTGTCTCCTGCATAAGTGTTTAATTATCCTATTATAGGACAGTTACTGAGCCCTGGGATTTTAATAATTATTAATATCGTATTAAACAATGAATTATCATGAACAATTAAAATTAATTACATTTCCTAGAGTTAATTAAATTATTCTTTTAATGGACCAAATGACTGTTCAGACATAAAAATTCAGGATCTGGCCCTGGAAAAGCCTGTGAAAAATTGAAGTGTGAATGGGATGGGGGTGAGTCTGTTCTTCTGTCTTAGGGATGAGGGAGATGAATAGAATTGATGCTTGAAAATCTAGGTGAGTTCTGAGGATGGTGCGAAAACCACTGTGACCCACCTGAAAGGCTCTACTTTCTTCAAGGCCTAGCTCAAAGCTCCCTTCCTCCAGGGAGCCTTCCATGATTACCCCATCTTTGTTGTGAAAAAGCTCAGTGACAATACATTTGGTGAATATAGCTAGGGGAGCTAAGACATGCATTGTATAGATTTGTCAGGCTTGGAGTCCCAAAGACTCATCTTCCTGAGTTCAAATCCAGCCTTAGACACTTACTTATTAGCTATGTGACCCTGGGCAAGTCACTTAATCTCTATCTGCCCCAGTTTCCTCATCTGTAATATTAGCTGGAGAAGGAAATGGCAAACCACTCCAGTATTCATGCCAGGAAAACCCCAAATGGGGTCATGGAGAGTCAGACATGATAGAGAAATGACTGAGTGCCAGCATCATAGTGAGTGCTGGAGAAGAGGCCCATTGGGGCTGGGAAGCAAAGGGTGGCAGCACCGAGGGTATTTGATATGGAGGTGGGGTGTTGAGGAGGCCTTGCTCTGCTTCTTCGGGGGCTGTGATCTGGGATATAGCCTGAACTGCTCCTAGTGTGTACCAGTGCGGGGAAAAGCCCAGATAAGGCTGTAATCAGATTCCATCTACACTTCCCTTCTTGTGCTCACAGTCAGAACCACAGAATTTGAGACATGTACGGCATCTCAGCAGACCTCTGTTCTGATACAGCCATGAAACACATCTCTGCTCAGTTGTGCTAACAGGATTCTAGCTTCTTGCCCCCAGAGGAAGGGACTTGGGGCAGGCATTACAAGGCCATGATGGCACGGGAAATGCAAGGAACACCGGTGGGCAAGGAGGGCCTAACCCTGCCCCATTCTCCCACTCTGCTGGCCCCTTGGTGGGGGGAAAGGTTGGAGGTCTGCTCACCTGCCTCAAATTTCATCCCACTCTAATCCATCCTCCTCTCAGATCTTCCTACCACGTCACTCTCCTTCCCCCAATTCATTAAACACCAGTGGGGCCCCATTGTCGGATATAAAATCCTCTGCCTGACATTTAAAACCCTTCAAAACCTGGTCTTCTCCTACCTTTCTGATTTTTGTAGACATTTCTCCCCTCCAGGGCCCTGATGATCCAGACATACTGGTCCCCCACAGTTTTCCATCTCTTAATTCTGACTTTGCCTTTGAACTGTCTCTCCCCCCAGGTCTGGAATGCTCTCGCTCCTAATTGTCTTCCTTTGAGACTCAATCTCGCCTTCTGCAGGAGACCTTGACTGTCCCTCCTCCTCTGAGGTGACCTTCCATTTCCACGGTGTGAGGCTTGTATCCACATAGTTTGCATGGTTGCTCCCCCATTAGACTGTAAGCTCCCTGAGGACAGGGGCTGTTTTGGTCTTTCTTCATCTTCGCAGCACTTAGTCTAGTGCCTGGCCCATAGAAAGCACTTAATAGGAAACAATATGGTGCTGTGCTTTACAGACATTTGCTCATTACAACATCCCTGGAGATAGGTGTTATTATCGTCCCCATTTCACACTTGAGGAAACTGAGGCAAGCAGAGGTGAAGTGACTGGCTCAAGGTCACACAATCTGCGGTTGGATTTGAACTCAGGTCTCCCTGACTCCTGGCCCAGCTGTTAATGCTTGTTGCTTGACTGTAATTCACTAGAGAGATAGGAGATAAAAGATTTTTCCCTTGATTATTGGGACTAGAATGGGGTGTGTGTGGGGGTGAGAACGGCACTGAATTAGAGTCAGATCATTTGATTTTGAATCCTGGTTCTCTTGCTGAATTTCACAAATCGCTCGACCTCTCTGGGCATCTATTTCTTCATCTGTAAATAGAAGGGGTTGGATAATTTCAGGCAAGCTGCCACCTGCTCCCCAGGCAGAGGTGGTGGCCTCAAGGTGCAGAATGAGACATACATTTCTGGACGTGGCCAGAGAGGGAATTTGCTTTCTTTGCCTGGGTATAGTTGTTACTTTTTTTTTTCCTTTTCTTGGTTTATTTGATTAGGGATGAAGAAGTGGGAGGGAAAGGAACAAACACTTCAGAATTAACAAATAAAGAAAAAAAATTAAAATGAAGGCCCCGAACAGCTGGCCTCTAAGCCTCCTTACAGCTCGAAATCTTTGCATCTATGTTATTCTCTGAAGATCTGTCAGAGTGAGTCTCCAGAGGGACACCTCAGGAATTGGCACCAGGCTCCAAATCTGCAGGAGACAATGTCCAAAGCAGAGAATCCAGGCCTGGCTTCCCAGGGTGTCTAGGGGCTGTCTCTCAGGGGCAGATCACGCTCCTGAGGGAGGGCAGGCACATGAGATGATCTCTTCCCAGGGGCTCACACAACCCTACAGAGAAGCATAAAGCTAATCATTTTGCTTTGTCTCTTTCAAGTTTCCACTGATAAAAACCAAGACATTAACCCCACTTGTGTCAGGTTTTGGGAAGCTCAAGTTGTGTTTGCAAACTGCTTTGGAGTTCTTGGTCTGAAAGAGACATCTCCAACATGCTTCTCTGGGGCATTTTCACCAAGCCTCATGATAGCATGCTGTGTGGGGTGATGGATGATGTCCCAGGGCTGCACATGAAGAGAATCAGAGAATGTTAGGACTTAGAGCAGCGGTTCTCAACCTGTGGGTCATGACCCCTTTGGGGGTTGAACAACCCTTTCACAGCGGTCACCTAAAACCATAGGAAAACATATTTCTGATGGTCTTAGGAACTGAGACACGGCTCCTCTATCCATCTCCAGGCGGGTCTACCCACATGCAGATATGCCCACATATGAGTATTAAAGGATTAAGGCATTAGGAAGGTTGAGAACCACTAATTTAAAGGGATAGAGCAAGAAGCAACCCAATAACACAATATTAGGGCATAGAATGAGATGCCAGAGGCCTTTCTAAGAATCTGGAATGTCAGAAATGGGACACCCTTAGAACACAGAATGTCAGAGCTGGGAGGTCCCTTAGAACACAGGATGTCAGGACTGGGAGGGCCCTTAGAACACAGGATGTCAGAGCTGGGAGGTCCCTTAGAATACAGGATGTCAGAACTGGGAGGGCCCTTAGAACACAGGATGTCAGAACTGGGAGGGCCCTTAGAACACAGGATGTCAGAGCTGGGAGGTCCCTTAGAACACAGGATGTCAGAACTGGGAGGGCCCTTAGAACACAGAATATCAGAGCTGAGAGGTCCCTTAGAATACAGGATGTCAGAACTGGGAGGACCCTTAGAACACAGGATGTCAGAGCTGAGAGAGTCCTTAGAACACAGGATGTCAGAGCTGGGAGGTCCCTTAGAACACAGGATGTCAAAACTGGGAGGGCCCTTAGAACACAGAATATCAGAGCTGGAAGGGCCCTTAGAACACAGGATGTCAGAGCTGGGAGGGCCCTTAGAACACAAGATGTCAGGGCTGGGAGGGTCCTTAGAAGAATATTAAGATTCTGAAAAACCACAGGGCATGGGCTCTTAGAATCTAGAATGCTAAGGTTGGAAGGCACTTTGGGGATCAACCTTTCATTTTCCAGATGAGTAAACTGAGGCCCAGGCAGGAGTGATGAATGGCTTGTCCAGTGACAGACTCAAGTCTGGATCCCGGGTGTTTGTGCTTTTTAGCTCACTGTTAGTAAGCTAAATTACAGTATGCTAGCAGTATAGTTAGTTTATTGTACTGATAGCTTTGCCGTTCCTGAGCACTTTTGCAAGTATCATAGGGTCATAGATTCAAAGCCAGAAAATGCCTTCCTTCGAGGCCCTGGAATTCAACCCCTTCATTCTGCATGTGGGGAAACTGAGGCCAAGAGAGCGTAAATGACTTTTCCTGGGTGATGCAGCTAGGAAGTGCCTGTGGGGGGATTTGGACCCTCAGCTCCAGAGCTTTATACAATATGTCACACTGGCCCATTCATTAATGGAATGGTACGTAAGACAGCGTTGAATTAATTAAACAAACCTTGTCTCTGTCTTCTTGAAGCTTATCAGAAACTGGCAAACTTCATGCAAAAGCCCAGTCACTCCCTTGTTCATTAATTAAGTGAATCTCCATTTTTTCAAGGATAATAGACTAAATCCCTAGCCTAGTATTCAAGGCCCTGTGCACGTGCCTCCTACCTCCTTTTCCAGCCTCCTTTTCTTTCTTTCTTTCTTTTTTTTTTTTGAGGGGGGAAGGTAGGGCAGTTGGGGTTAAGTGACTTGCCCAAGGTCACACAGCTAGTAAGTGTTAAGTGCCTAAGGTCGGATTTGAACTCAGGTCCTCCTGACTCCAGGGCTGGGGCTCTATTCACTGGGCCACCTAGCTGCCCCTCCAGACTCTTTTTCTGCCACTCTCCTTCATATGCTCTTATATTCTAAGTGAATTGGGCAACTGAAATTGACCTCTGTCTCCTGCCTCAGTCTGTCCCCACCAGCCTCAGCCCATGCCTGAAAGGACTCGATTCTCATTTCTGTTTCTCAGACATTTTGGTGGCTCTTCTCAGCTTTCCCTGTCCTTCTGAGTTCTCTTTCTTCAGCTTCCTCCTCAATTTTCTTCCCACTCCGATTTGGAATGGATCCCATAAAATGTAAGTTCTATGGAGGCAGGGACAAATTTGTTTTCTCTATGTATCTGTTACCGCCTAGTCCTGTGCTTACTAACAGGTGGATGGTGTTGAATTGAAATGATCAAGGGCATTCCCTTCAGAGTGACCTTTTCCTAGTAGGGGTCTCTGAAGTTCAGATACCTTGAGCAACCCACTCCAGGTCACATCGTCACGGGGCATCTGAGGCAGAAATTAGAACTCGAGTGTCTGTGAGAGGGAAGGGAGAGACCCAGGGAAGTTGGTCATTTTCAAGGACTGGGTAGGAGCCCTCAGGCCTGGCCTCCTTTGGCCTCCTACTCTGCCTCTCCACTTTGGATTTGGCCCCTTCCCCCATGTGTGTTTGGTGGGGATGGGGAGAAGTCTCCTTCTGTCTTTCTCCTCCTTGAATGACATAAAAAATCCGCCAACTAACAAAACAGCACATTTATCCTGGATCCCCAGAAGAACTGGCCATCAGGACTTTGAATTGGAAAGGACCTCACTGGTCATCTGCTTCAAGCGCCCCTCCCACCCCCATTTTAAAATGAGCAAAGTGAGGCCCAGATGGGGGAAGCGCCTGACCTCAGGACCTTCAGGATTTAAGGGGCAGAGGCAGGATTTCAGTCCAGGTTTTCTGACTCATAACCAAATGCTCTCTTCACTACATCGTGCCAGAGATAACTGCCTCTTTGTACCAAATGATGGAGCAAGCTTGGATCCAGGGAAATTGGATCTACCTAGGACACCAAGAGAAGCGTAACCTCTGTCTTCTATCCAGAATGGATTTATTCAGTCATGTGCTTGTGCTGAGTCCTCCCTGTGGAGAGAGTTCTCCAAAGGACATTAGGTAGGGTAGAAGAAAGTGTGTGCATGTGTGTGTATATATACATATGCATAGATATGTGTGCACGTGTATATATACATATAGACATTTATTGTATATATTTATTATATATGGATATTTATATCTATTTCATATCTGTGTGAAAAGAGACAGCCCCTGCTCTCCGGGAGTTTCCAGTCTAAGGAGCAAAACCAGTCTTTTTCCCTAGGAAGCTCAAAGTCTAAGGAGAAAAGAAACAGTTCCTTTCATAAGAGAACTCCCAATTTAAAAGAAGGAGGTGGGGAGAAACTGTCCCTGCCCTCAGTAAGCTTCCAGTCTCCTAGAGAAGGTAGTCTTTGCCTTCTAGAAGTGTTCAATAATATGAGGATGATAAAATCCCATAACTTTTAGCAACTCCTGGGCACACCCTTACCTTTGGTAAGACCCCTGTCTTATGAAGGAGTCAGTTCTTGCCCTCGGGGAACTTTCAGTCTTACAGGAAAAATTTAGCCTTTCTCCCCTAAAACTTTAGTCTGAGGGGGAAGCTCCATCCTTCTCCTCATGGAATTCCCATTCTGATGATCACAATCCTTGAGGTCAGAGGTTAGAAAACCTTCTGTATGATGGGGAAGACATAATCCCTGCCTTCATGGAGCTCCTAGTCTGATGTCAGAAACCGTGAGGGTCTTTCCCTCCCAGACTAGGTAAGGGGGTCTTCTTTGTATCATTTCTTACCTAGCCTTAATCACTAATGGGCATTGCCTCAGTCAAACTGAGACCTCAGAAAGACCTTAGCTTAAAAAGGCCAAAGTCTCCCACAGCATCCTGGGCCATCTCCAATTATCCTGATCTGTATCTTGGTACTAGGCTCAGGTGGTTCCAGAGGAGAAAGTGAGGCTGGTGATTTTGAACAGCCCTGCCTCACTTAAATCCAATTCCTTTGCAAGTCATGCCATCACCTCCCTGATGTCATGGTCTCCTCTTCAAGAACTAAGGAGAAACAACAACAGTCTGATACAGAAAACTTTCTGATGGGGAAGTAAGTGGGGGAAAAGGTGTGTGTTGTATATTGTATCAGCTCCCTGAGCTAGGAGGATCTAGAACCAGGGGAACTTCCTGGAGGAGGTGGCAGAGATGCTCTCCTTGTCCTGGGGCTTCTGAGCCAGGCGCTTGGCCGTGCCTGGTCTCCCTCTCCTGACCTTCCCTCCTCCCCTCCCCAGTATGCCAGGCTTACAAGTCACCCAGAGCAAGGAGGCACTTTTAAAGTACATCATGAAAAGGTAGAATAAAGATAATTAAAGGAGATCAGGGAGTCGAATGGAGATTTCAGTTTATAATGGGAAACTACTGCTTCTCTTTCTTGTCTGTGCCGCCTGGCTATTAATAATTCTCCATGCCATTCGCTCAGGCCTCTCCTATTTACTTAAAGGCTGTTAGGTCTGTCTGGGCCAGGGCAAAATGTTGGGGTTGTTCAGTCGTGTCTCACTCTTTGTGACCCTGTTATGGGTTTTCTTAGCAAAAACACAGGAGAGGTTTGCCACTCTCCTCTCCAGTGGATTAAGGTGAAGTGACTTGCCCAGGGTCACACAATTAGTAAGTGTCTAAGGCCAGATTTGAACTCAGGTCTTCCTGACTCCAGGAGTAGAACTCTATCCACTCATCTATCTAGCGGCCAGTCCGTTGGCAATTAGAATCTGTCTGGGCCAATGTAAAAAGTCAGTAATTAGCAAATGCATGTACTTGCACACAAAGTGGGAGGGGCCAGAAAGTGTGGATAGTGTGAATGGCTCAGTGCCAACCATTCACTGCTAGGAAAACAGATTAAGGTGCATTCAGTTCTGAATGTGGTGCACAGAAGAGGGATGTTTTCCTTATCATTTAATTATGATCAGCAATATTTGGGTCCATAACATGGTCATGGAATCGGAAGCGACTTTGGAGGTAAATGAGTCCAACCCCCTCATTTTACAGAGGGGGAAACTGAGGCCCAGAGAAGAGAGGTGACTTGTCTAGGATCATACAATGCATAAGCATTTGAAGCAGGATTCAAACTCATGTCATCTTGACTCTAGGTCCTGTGCTTTGTAGTATATCATCCTGACTCTTAGGGTCAGTTTGGCCAAAAGGGTATGAGATGGACTATGGCCTTGACCGTGGTAACATGCCAGCACTGGCCGGGGTTTGGGAGGGGAAGCAATGAAATTCAAAGGTTTGAGGGGAATGGGTAGAGCCAGACACAGGCTCTGTTCCCAGTACTAGAACCACCATCACCCTCCTTCTCTCTCTCTGTCTCTGTCTCTCTGTCTCTGTCTCTCCTCTCATTCTCTGTCTCTGTCTCTCTCTGTCTCTGTCTCTCTGTCTGTCTCTGTCTTTCCTCATTCTATCTCTGTCTCTGTCTCTGTCTGTCTCTGTCTCTCTCTCCTCTCATTCTCTCTCTGTCTCTGTCCCTCTGTCTCTGTCTCTCTCCTCTCATTCTCTCTCTGTCTCTGTCTCTCTTTCTCTCCTCTCTCTCTCTGTCTCTGTCCCTCTGTCTCTGTCTCTCTCCTCTCATTCTTTCTCTCTGTCTCTCTCTGTTTCTGTCTCTCTGTCTGTCTCTGTCTCTTCTCATTCTCTCTCTGTCTGTCTCTCTGTCTCTGTCTGTCTGTCTCTGTCTCTCCTCTCATTCTCTCTGTCTCTGTCTCTTTCTGTGTCTTTCTCTCTTTCTCTGTCTCTCTCTCTCTGTCTCTGTCTCTCCTCTCATTCTCTCTCTCTCTATCTGTCTCTGTGTCTCTCTCTCTTTCTGTCTCTGTGTCTCTGTCTCTCTCTGTCTCTGTCTCTCTGTCTCTCTCTCCTCTCTCTCTCCCACATATACTCCCCATGCAGATGTTTACTTAGCCTGGATAGAAATATATTTATATACATATATCCACACACATAACCATATAGATGTATATGTATATAGGCTAAGCAAACATTTGCATGGGAAGAGTTGTCAGTAAGTGCAAATGGAAAACCCAGTTTGGATTGATACTAGGGAATCTTCAGAGATTGGAGTTGAGAGCAGATATTTGGGGAAGATTATACCTCTGTGAGGTAGAGAATACCATTATTCCTATTTTATAGATGAGGAAACTGAGGATCAGAGAAGCAAGTGACTTGCCCAGGGTCACATAGCTAGTAACCAGCTGAAGGAGGCCTTCTTGGTTCCAAGTCCTGTGACGCTACGGATCAATATTGATTGATTGAATTGCTCCTGCCAGCCCCTCCACCCCCTCTGTCCAGCCCTGTACTGATGTGCCCAGCTCCTTGATTTCAGGGAGTTAAGTCTGACTACAAGAGCCCCTTCATTTCCTGCTTTCACTCTTTTCTATGGGCTCTACCCCATGACTGGACTGTATTTCTTTCTTACCTTCTCCTCCCAGAATTCCTATTCCCCTTCAAGGGTCAGCTCTTAGTGCCTCAGCCTGGTCTTGATCTCTGCTGCTGGTGAGGCCCTCTTCCCCAAAATGTCCTGGTGTTAGACACCTGGGCTCAGAAAGCCAGAGCTCTGAGGCTGTTGGCTCGCTAGGATCATTATACTAGAGCTGAAAGGGGCCTGAGAAGTCACAAGGTCCATTTGCCCCACCCAGATGAAAAACTGAGACCCAGAGAGGTAAGTGACTTACCCAAGACCATATGTAGTAAGTGACTGAGTCAGCATTCAAGTCCAGATGCTCTGATGCCAAATCCAGCACCTTTCCACTGTATCAAGTTTTGTTTATGTGATACGTTGTATAGCGAGCAAGCCTAGAGTCAGGAAGATCTGAGTTCAAATCTGGCCTCAGATCCTGCTGTGTGACCCTGTTTGCCTCAGTTTTCTCATCTGTAAAATGAGCTGGAGAAGGAAATGGCAAATAACTCCAGTATCTCTGCCAGGAAAACCCAAAATGGAGTCAGGAAGTGTCTGACATGACTGAAACCAAGTGAGCAACAATGATTTGGCATCATGACATCAGAGATTTGGAACTATGAATGAGCTTAAAAGTCATCAAATCCAAACCCCCATTTTATAGATGAGAAAGGGGAACACAGAGGTTGAGCATATTGCCCTAGTTCATACAAGTCGGGACAGGCAGAATTTGAACCCATGGCCTTTGGCCCCAAAGCCAGCAGTCTTTCCGGCACACCAAACTACTTCTCAACATACTTATCTGTGTGCCTGTTTTTCTCCATAGGAGAATGTAAGCTCCCTGAAGGTAGGAACTCTATATTGTTTTGACTTTGTATCCTTGAAGCCTAAGCATAATTCAGGAACTGGGTTGCCTGCTTATTGAATTGAACGGAATGAAAAGGGTTAAACTGGAAGTGAACAGTGTGGTGGGAGAGAGAAAATCAAAATAAGCGACCCATTCATTCAGATCCTCAAGCTCCCAACCAAGGCCCTTCACAGATAAATGGGCAAAATGTCTGGGACGTACCTAATGACACAGAGTTATTTCAGAGCCATTATCTAGGATAACCAGAATTACCTTCAGGAGCAGAGAAGGTCAAACTGGCTTGTCCGGTTGCTTGACTCCAGTGAAACTCTTGCCAGCTTCCTGTCAACCAGCCCCAGCCTGGATGAGCCAGCAAGGATGAGCCAAGGGAAGGCAAGAAAGAGGGGCTGAGACACCAGGAGAGGGTGTTTTTTCTGCATGCAGAGAGAAGCAGGGTCAGCCTGGACCCTTCCCTCATTCTCCTTTTGTCTGTCCTTCACAGGCTAGATGAGATGGCCCTTCACAGGATCACAGAATGGCAGAGTTGGAAAGGGCTTTAAAATAGAAAATGTTCAAGCTGGAAGGGGGCTGAGAACATAGAATGTCAGAGATTGGAGGGATCTTAAAATATAGAATGTCAGAACTGGAAATGAACTTTAGAACACAATGTCAGAGCTTGAAGGGTCACTAGAAGACAGAACATTAGAATTGAGAAGAACTTTAGAATATAGAATGTCAGAATTCGAAGGGTCCTTAGAATATGGAATGTCAGTGTTGGGAGGTATCTTACAACACAGAATGTCAGAGCTAGGAGGGTCCTTAGAACACAGAATGGCAGAGCTAGGAGGGACCTTAGAACACAGGGCATCAGAACTGGGAGGACCCTTAGAACACAGAATGTCAGAGCTGGGAGAGTCCTTAGAACACAGGATGTTAGAGCTTGGAGGGACCTTAGAATATGGAATGTCAGAGCTTGAAGGGTCACTAGAAGGTAGGGAATTAGAATTAGGAAGAACCTTAGAACATAGAATGTCAGAACTGGAAAGGAACCTTAGAATCAGAATGTTGGAGTTGGATAGGGCCTCAGAACATGGAATGACTGAGTTGGGAGAAACTTTAGAATATCGAATTATTGAGACAATAGAGATCATTTTAATTTTACAGAGGAGGAAACTGAGGTCCAGAGAGTGAGGGATTTGTGTGAAGAAGTCACAGCACCCAAATCCAGCATTGTTTTCTGTTGTGTGAAGCAGAGAATTCAAACATTATTATTTCCATTTTATAGATGGAAAAACTGAGGTTCAGGGTTATGAAATGAGTTTCCCAGGAGCTATAGTCCTGCTCCAAACAAGTGTTCCCTGCACACACGCTGATTCACGCTGGGAGGAATCTCACTCTGAGTCTGCTTAGGAGCTTGGACACTGCTCTTGGTAGGACCTGAGGCAAATCTATTAGGCATTCTGTAAAAGGATGGCCTTGGATGGGGTGAACTCCAATGACTCTTCTACATATAAACTGTGACATCTTTTCGTTGCTGTGGATAACGGAGATAAACCAGTAACAACTGATGAAGAAATTATAGTATTAAAATCCAGCACAGCGAGGAACCTCTGAGGACTCCCAGCCTGACCGCTCCATCAGTCAATCACCAAGCACGCATTATGCTCCTACTGTGTGCCTGGCTCTGTGTTAAGTGCTGGGGATACAAAGAAAGACTAAAGATGGTTGGTGCCTGGAGCTTCCAGTCTCAAGGGGCTTGCACAGTTGTGCAAACAATTGTGCACAACAGATACAGACAGGATAAGCCACAAGCATTCAGTAGAGGGAAGGCACCAACAAGAAGGAGGATTGGGAAAGGCTCCTGGCAGAAGGTGGGGTTTTAGCTGGGACTCGAAGGAAGCCAGGGAAGCCAGGAGGCAGAAGTGAGGAGGGAGGGGGTGCCAGGCAGGGAGCACAGCCAGAGGAAATTCCTGGAGTTGGGAGATGGAGTTTCTTATTTGAGAAACAGTAAGGGGACCATAGTTACTGGTCTGGGGGTGAGTAAGGTGTAGGGAGACTGAAAAGTTGGGAGTGAAGGGGCAGGCTATTAAGGTCTTTGAATACCAAACAGAGTATTTTATATTAGGTCTCTGAGGCAATAGTCACTGGGGTTGATTAAATGGGAGAGTGGGGGTGGATGTGTGGGACATGGTCAGAACTGTGCTTTAGGAAGATTAATCTGAGGGGTGAGTGAAGGATGGACTGGAGTTGGGGAGAGACTTAAGGCAGAAAGACCAGCTAGCAGGCTATTATAATAGTCCAGGACTGAGGGGATGATGGTCTGCACCAGGCTGATGGAGAGGGGGCATGTAAGACAGATGTTATGGAGGAAGAATGGATAGGACTTGGCAACAAATTGGGACTGGGAGATGAGAGTGAGGAGTTGAGAGTGACATCTAGGTTGGGCACTAGGGGGATGGTGGTGTCCTCAATAGTAATAGGGAAGTTCTGGAAAGAGGGAAGGTTTTGGGGGAAAGATAATTAGTTCAATTGAGTTCAAGATATCTGTAGGACATCCAGTTAGACATGTCTAATAGGCAACCAGGGTAGCTGGGTGGTGCAGTGCAGTAGACCTGGAGTCAGGAAGACCTTAAATCCAGCCTCAGACACTTAGTAGATGTGTGACCCTGAGCAAGTCACTTAACTTGGTTTTTGCCTCAGTTTCCTCATCTGTCAAATGAACTGGAGAAGGAAATGGCAAACTGCTCCCGTATCTTTGCCAAGAAAACCCCAAATGGGGTCACGAAGAGTCGGATATGACTGAAATGACTGAACAACGCCAACAATAGCTGGCAATCAGAGATGGAGTCTGGAGATTGGTTAGGGATGGATAAAATAGATCTGAGAAGCATGAAAGGGATATTAGAAGACATGAGAGTTGAGATCATTGTGCAGATTAATTCAGAGGGAGAAGAGAAGGCCCAGTACAAGAACTGTGGGACTCCCACTTTAGGGATGTGGTCTATAATGAGGATCTACCAAAGGAGACTGAGAAGGAGCGGTCAGAGAGGTAGGAGGAGAACCAGGAGACAGCGATGTCACAGAAACCCAGAGAGAAGAGAATATCAAGGAGGAGAGAGGGGTCTGCAGTGTCCAAGGATGAAGAGAGGTCAAGGGGAGTGAGGATTGAGAACAGGTCATTGGATTTGGCAACTAAGAGTCACTGGCAACTTCAGGCCAAACTCCTTAGGTTATAGATGAAGAAACTGATACCCAGAGAAATGAAATAATTTGCTTAATTTAAGGTCAAATAGATAGTAAATGCAAGGTCAGGATTTGAACTCACATCTAGTAAACTCTAAGTTTGTCAAGAAAATTCAGTGCTCTTTCTACCGCACCATGGCCTCATGGGAAACGCAAAGCAGTCAACAAACAGTCTCTTTTCTTCATTTCTACTTTCTGCACAGGAATTGGTGAAGGAAACAGTGGGGTCAACAGAAGAAAGAAAAGAGAAAAGGTGTTTATCAAACACCTACTATGCTCCAGGTCTTGTGCGCAGGAACTTACAACTATTTCACTTGATCTTAATAAACCTGGTAAGTAGGAACCATTGTCTCCTCCACTGAAAAGTGGGGAAACTGAGGCAGCAATTAAGTGACTTTCCCAGAGTCATACAGCTAGCAAGAAATGGAGACTGGATTCAGAGTTAAGTCTTCCTGACTCCAGATCACAAGGTCTGGCCACTGGAGCACAGAGCTGCCTCACAGAGCAAGATGTAAGAAGAAGGAAGTTCACAGGGCACCTAGTCCAACCCACACCTGCCTAAGAAGCCCTTCTCCAGCAACTGCCTTACAGGTGATCCCCCAGGCGAGGGCAAGGGGAGGTCAGCGCTTTGTCCAGCGGTGACCAGCCTGTCTGAGTCACATCTTAGGTGGGGCCAGCCAGAGCCAACAGGCTGAAAAATGCCCCAGTGGTCTGTCCGGACACCAGGGCACCTTACTGTGGGACCTCTCAGAAGTCCCCACCCTCCCCTTCTCTGGGCCTCCCATGCCTCACTGAGAAAATAAGGGGGTGGGCTAGGTGATGTCTAATAGCTCTTTGAGCTCTGACATTCTGCCTCCTAAGAGTCCTCCTATTTTTGACATTCTATGCCCCAAGGAACTCTGTCTTCCCACCTGCCACGGCCCCAGTCCTTCCTTTCTATGTTCTAAGGTTCTTTGCAGTACTGACTTCTTTGCCCTGACATTCTATGTTCTAAGGACCTTTCCAGGAAGCAGTTCTAAGAGCCCTCCCAGCTCTGACATTCTGTGTTCTAAGGGCCCTCCCAGCTCTGACATCCTATGTTCTAAGGGCCCTCCCAGCTCTGACATCTT
>CM053588.1:51389746-51442929 GCA_028646515.1 Pseudochirops corinnae
CCTTTCTCTTCTCTCCCTCTCTCTCCACTACCCTCTGTCCTCTCTCCTCTTTCCTCTCTCTCCTTTCTAGGAGGCTAGACCAATAGATCTTGGAGGCCCAGTCATGGAGTACACTGAGGGTCCAAGTTTCCAAGAACCTGGAGGTTCTGTCTTCCCCCTCCATCCACCCAGCTTGGAACAAGCCCATAGGGCTAGGTTCTTTCTACAGACCCCTTTGAGCCCTGGGAGGAGTCTCACCTCCATTCTCCCCTGCAACCCCCATTCCCATCAAGGACTTTGAGATAAAACCTTTTTAGCCAGAAGGTGAGCCTATCAGAGTGCCCTTTGTGTCCAGTCCTCAAATCTGCAGGGCATTTTTCAAAGAAATACTGTTTGATCTCTGACTAACTTTCCTTCAATTCTTCCCTGGGAACTGACTCTGGTGATCAGAGAGGATTACTAAGCAAAGGTCAGATACTGCTGAGACTGGACTCTGATCAAGTGGAATGGAAAATGGGTCTACTTTTCCTGCAGTGATATCTGGCCCACTTCCTGCTTGATTGGCTGATAGCATCAGCATTAGCTGTCTTCCTTACAGGAGCTACTAAGCTCTGTCCTGTTTCTTCTGTTTTCATCTTCCAAGGCTTGGCTTTCTTGGAGTCTGTTCTCAGACCTGTTAAAGACCTTTGCTTGAAAATGTCCCCCACTGCATCCTGGGCCATCTCTAGTCATCCTGATCTATATCTGGTCACTGAATCCAGATGGCTGCAGAGGGGAAAGTGAGGCTGGTGGCCTTGCATAGCCCTTTCCTCACTTAAATCCAATTCATGTGCATGTCATGGCCTCACTTCCCTGATGTCATGGAAGGACAAACTGCAGCAGTAGATTCAAGATACCTCTTGATGAAGGAAGAAGGAAATAAATTAGATTAGGAATCAAAGGAACTGGGTTTGAATCCTGACCATCATTTACTAGCTATGTTACTTGGGGAAAGTTTCTAACCTCTCTGGGCCTCATTTTTCTCACTTGTTGAAAAAATGGGGGTGGGGAGGGAGACTAGATGGCCTTTGAGGTCTTATTCTATTCTTCAACAATCCTATGTTTCCTTTTCCTGGTTTCCAAAGCTTCACAGCTTAAGGAAGTGAAGAATAGGAAGTAAGAAGTTAATAAACATTTATTAAGCACCTTCTGTTTGCTAGGCACCCAAGAAAGCAAAAGATAATCCCTGCCCTCAATGGGAGGAGAGTCATATGACTGGGGTTACCAAAGCCTTAGAGAGAAATCATCTTGAACTTGACCTTCCAGAGGAAGCATCTTATTGATTCAGTTTCCTCAAGTTTTTTATCAAGGCTGCTAGATGGTGCCATAGTGTATAGAGCTGAAATATGTGTTTTCTGATGGTCTTAGGTGATCCCTGTGACCCCTGTGAAAGGGTTGTTCGACCCCCAAAGGGGTCGTGACTCACAGGTTGAGAACCGCTGCCCTAAAGGAAGAAGAGCTTCCCTTTGTTGCCTTTAGACTATGAGATTTGGGAGTATCTGGTACCCCCAAGGATGGGTAGGGACCTGGGGCAGCCTAGTCGTTTGGATTTGGAGTGTGACTAGACTAATAAGGAAGTGAGAGAGCCTCTCTGGGGGTGGGGCTGGGGCTTTGAATTGCGTGTGTGTGTGTGTGTGTGTGTGTGTGTGTGTGTGTGTGCTGGCTCCCTTCCTTCCTGGACCATCCTTTATCAGCTGGATCCAGGCGCCATGGAGGAAGGAAGGTCTGGGGAGCCTTGCTGCCTCTGCCGCTTCAATGCAGACTCTGGGAGCTGGAGAAGCTTCGATGGTTTTCCGTCACCAAGCTCTTCTTCCCCAATCATTCTAAGTACCTCTGTGGCTCATTGCAAATCTGCTCACACACTCACAGAGCACCATAGAGAGCTGGAGTGAGGAGAGAGGTGAACGAGAGTCAGTCAGCTGGTTTGGCTTCCCCACTTTGTGGATTCTAATAACACCAATCCCTCATGGCTTGCTTTCAAAGCTCTTTCCCACTCACAATCTCATTGGATACTCACAGCAGCCCTAGGAGGGTCAAAGGCAGGAGAGTGATCACTTATACTCACTTTATAGTTGGGGAAATTGAGGCCAAGGAGGGGAATTGATTTGTCCGAGGTTTATAGAAGGAGCAGATGGCTGGAATGGGCTAGAACCTGGGTCTCTAATCTCATCCTTGAAATCATAGTATCTCTCAACTGGGCAGCGGGACCCAGAGCCAGGGCCAGAAACCTTGGTCAGCTTTGGGACTGACCTTCTCTTCCTCCTCCTCTCCTTCTTCTTCCTTCTTCCTCCTTCTTCTTCCGCCCTCTGATTTCCTCCCCTTCTTCTCTCCTCCTATTCTTTTTCCTCCTTCCTCTACTACAGCCTTCCCCTTCAAGCCCTCTTCTCTCCTTCAGCTCTTCTCCCTCCTCCTCTTTCCCTCTCTCTTTCTATCTATCTCTCTCCTCCTCCTTCCTCCCTTTTCTCCCCTCTCTCCCTCCTCTCCTGCTCCTCCTTGTCTCTCCCCATCTTCTTCCCTTTCCTTCCTCCTCTTTCCTCCCCTTTCTCTTCTCTTCCTTTCTTGTCTCTTCCCCTTCCCTTCCCCTCCTCCTCTTCTCTTCTTCTTTGTCTTTCTCCTCCATTTTATTTTCTCCCTCCCTTCTTTTTCTCCTCTCATCTTCTTCTCTCCTTGTCTGTTTTCATTTCTTTCTCCCCTTCTACAGCTCTCCTCCCTTCTTTACCTCTTTCCTTCTTCCCTTTCCCTTCACTTCATTTCCTTCTCCTTTCCTTTCCTCTTCCTCCTCTTCCTTTTCTTTACCTCCTCCTCCTCCCTCCTCCTCTATTCTCCTCCCCTTGACAGAAATGCCCCGGGAGCCTCCCCTGCATTGCAGGGGATAAAGGGCTGAGCTGTTAATTTTGCTGTATACATAGGTTGGGGTGGGGCGTGGGGAGGGAGGCAGGAAGGACAGACACAGCAGCCCCAGGAGGGGCAGTAGCCCAGTACCAGCTTGCTTCCTGACCTCTTTTTTGAGAGTGAGGACAGGAGCTGCAGCTATAGAGATAAGGAGGAGGAATATGGAGTCTGTTCTTCCTTTTAGTTACAAGATTAACTTGCCTGAGCATCTGGGTAGGTCTGAGACGGATCCTTCCTTGTGCAAACCGCTTTGCAGTTTCAGGTAATACAGAGCCTGGATGTTTAGAGTTCTCATGTAAAGGACAGGCAGTGTCAGGCAAAGCTGTTCCCAGAACACCCTGGTAGGGATAGGAACTCCTGAAGGTGCAGGGCTTAGCAAGCAGATCCAACTCACTTTCTGAATACGCCACCTTGTGACTTATGGTGGGGTCATAGATCTAGAGTTAGAAAGGACCTTAGGGGCTGTCAAGTCTACCTCCCTTTATTTTACAGAGGGGAAAACTGAGGCTGAGAGGCATTATCCTACTTGCCCAAGCTCACATAGGTAGCAAGTGGAAGGGGAGGGATCTGGATCACATAGTCTGAGGGTCATAGATAATAACAGTGTTCGGAGCTTTTGAAGTACTTTAAGTATGTGAAATCACAACAATCCTGTGAAATAGGTGATATCATTGCACCCATTGTACAGATAAGGAAACAGAGGCAAACGTGGTTAAGTGACTTGTCCAGGTTCATACAACTAGCGACTATCTAGAGCTGAATTTGAACACAGGTCTTTCTCACTCCGAGTCCAGCTCTCTATTCAGAAAGGGACTTTAGACAGTATTTCATCTATTCTCCTCATGTTTACAGTTGAGGAAACTGAGGCATAGAGAGGTAAAGCAACATGCCCAAAGCCAAATGGGTAGTGAGAACAGGAATTAGAACCCAGGTCCTCTGACTCCCAGGTCAGCACTCTTTGCACTGCCAAGCACGAGGGTTGGCCATTTGCCGTGTGCCCTATCTCAAAGAGACTGTTCTGGGCCTCATCATCAAAAGATATCCTGTTTGTAAAGCATTGAGCACAGCACCTGGTATACATTAGGTGCTTAATCAACGCTTGTTCTCTTCTCTTCCCTGCTGGTCTGATGGTTGGGTGGGGGGAGGGGTGGTGGCCTAACCTGGGATTCATATCCAATTTTTTAATATGTTTTGATAATTGTATTTCATTATAACTAATTTCCTTTGAAATCCTGTGTGTTTAATTTTCAGCCTTTTTGAACATGATTCTGAGAAGGGGTCCACAGGCTTCATCAGACATTCCCAGGGGATCTAGGATACAGAAATGGTTCAGAGCCCTGGGCTAGAGGAGACGGTCTCTCTGCTGATGGTACTCTCGGACTAGGCCCTGGTCACTTGGCACCTCTCAGGTCCCTTCCAGGATTTTTGGGTCCTGACATGAGGGCTCAGCCTACGACTATGTGGCCATGTGTAGAGAGGCTGGCTCTCCAAAGCCCCCCAGTATGAACGATCCCCATACATCTTCAGTATGGGTTCACTGACAAGCCTCACGTCCAGCCTGTGTCCAGGGATTTGATCCAGAGATTTTCAGAGGCCTGAGAAAGGGCAAGAGAGGAAAGCCCAAATGTGATTATTTTCAACTCTCAGTTATCCAGGGGCTGATTATCCAGCAGGTGGATCATCCCAAACTTTGGTTTCTCTTCCTTCTCCCTCTTTTGTCTGCCTCAATGTTTGTTAACCTCTTCTACAGAAAGGTCTGGGACAGGACCTGAAGGAAGACTTTTCTCCAGACATCCTGGGAAAAGAGGGGCTTGGAGAGGATGTGGGTGTTACTGAAAGGTTCCCCCTGGGCCTCATTATTGGGGATTAAAGATTTTCACAGCTGGACTCCAATGACCTAGAACTGAACGTTGTACAGAGGGAGATATATTGCAGAGGGGCTTGGTATGGGGTGGAAAATTCAGGGTCCTAGGATGGAAGGATCTTTAGCCTCAGTGTCCCGAACTTTAAAAAAGGAGGAGTTTGAATAAATGATCTCTGATTGCCTGGGATGGGAAAAGGGAATTCCATTATAGCCTAGGGCCTCAGTCAGGGTATTTGGGATTCAGTGATGGAATGCAATCCTCTACAAAGGGAACAGGAGACTATGAGGGAAGGAGGAAAGGGGAATCATGAGGGAGTGGGGAGAGTGGAGGCTCACAGAGGGAACAGGAGACTCTGTAAGGGATATGGAGGTTGGTGGGGACAGATGGGGACTCCATGAGGATGGTGGGGGGGCTCAGTGAGGGACATGGAGATTGTGAAAGGGTAAGGGATTATCAACAGGGGTGAGGAGGAGATGGGAGGCTTAACAGGTAGATTAATGCTCCATGAAGGCCATGGGGTTTGTGGAGGAAATCCCAGGAATATAGTTTTCTGTCCAGAAGGTGAGAAGGTTCAGAAATTCCGAGGGAAGATTCTTTCAGAACGAACACCTCAGTCTCCAAGCACCCAGTGCCTTGGTACAAGTAAGGGGACTGGAGCTGCAGAACTGGAATATTCCTCTGGGGGTAGAGGCCATGAGACCAGTCCTTTGCCCCCTGATAAATGCCCAGGTTACCTACTTTGACAATCCCTCTCTTCCTGGGCATCTAGAATGTCTCCCTAGCTGGCTTTCCTGGGATCCAGTGAGGATCACTGCAGGACTCCCCTGCTCCTCCATCCCTCCTTCCCACCTGCTCCTAGTCAAACCGGATCTCTGCCCTGAGGCCCTTACAGGGCCAAGCTCAATGGGCAGCCTCCCTTCCTGGTCAACTTCCCATCCCCCGTCCCCCAGCAGGCACCAGCTGCCTGATTTTGTATGCAGTGAGCATTGCAGAGCCTCCAAGATTTCATGCCCCCATCACTCTGGTCTGGATCAGAATAGGCCATTTGCTTTATTAACACAAACAAACCTGGCTCCAGACGGGGAAACAGCAAATTGGATGGGAGTTCGGGGAAGTCAGGGGACCCGTTTATCACCTCCTGGCTCACAGATAGCCTGCCTCTGCCCCTGAGCAGATCTGCAGGGGGCAAAACCAAAGGGAGGCAGCAGGAAGAAAGGAGGTAAAGTTGGGAGAGGAGAGGTAAAAGATGGGACCCAGACAACCCTCACTTTGCCTCTTCTGATAAGCCTTATGTGATTAATTCTATCCAATTTTAGTTTCTCCTGAGTTATAGTAGGTAGAATCTCAAACAGGAATCTTGAATTTATGCAGATTTGGCTTCTAATATTGGCATGGTCCCTAACTAGTTACTTTGGGCAAACTACTTTACCCTTTGGGTCTCAGTTTACTTATCTGTAAAATGGGATCAGGCAACCCCCTCTCCCCTTATAAAACTGGGGAGGTATGACTAGGTAGCAGTTCTTTGGAAAAAAGATCTAGGGTTTTCAGTGGTCTCCAAAGCTCAAAATAAGTCAACAGTGTGACGTATGCATTGCAGCCATAAATAGCCAGTGAGTTCTTAGACTGAATTAAGAGAAACACGAGTATGCAGAAGGAGGGAGGAGACAGTCCTTCTGTGTTCTACCTGGTCAGTATACATCTGCAGCTTGGTGTTTGGTTCAATGTGTTACGTTTTAGGAAGGATGGTTTTTTTTTTTTTTTTGGTTTTAATATAAAGAGTATTTTCTTCCAATTACAGGTAAAGATAGTTTTCAACTTTCATTTTTGTAAGATTTTGAGTTCCACATTTTTCTTCCTCCCTTCCTAAGAAATCTGATATAGGTTATACATGGGCAATCATGTTAAACATAGTTCCACATTAGTTATGTTGTGAAAGAAGAAACAGAACCAAAAGGAAAAGCCACAAAAAAAGACAAAAAAAATGAAAATAGTCTGCTTCAATCTGCATTCAGACTCCATAGTTCTTCTCTGGATGTGGATAACATTTTCCTTCATGAGCCTTTTGGAATTGTTTGAGATCATTGTTTTGCTGAGAAGAGCTAAATCTATCAAAGTCAGTCATCGTACAACGTTGCTGTTACTGTGCACAGTGTTCTCTTAGTTCTGCTCACTTCACTCAGCATCAATTAATTTTCTTTCCATAATAATCCTTTCCAGAAGAAATAATTTTTCCAGATTTTTCTGAAATCTGCTTGCTCATCATTTCTTGTAGTATTCCATTACATTCAAATAACAGCTTGTTCAGGCATTCCCCAATTGATGGGCATCTCTTTGATTTCTGATGCTTTGCTACCACAAAAAAGCTGCTATAAATATTTTTGTACATATAGGTCCTTTTTCCTTTTTTATGATCTCTTTGAGATACAGACTCAGTAGTGGTATTGCTGAATCAAAGGGTATGTACAGTTTTATTGCCCTTTAAGTATAGTTCTAAATTGCTCTCCAGAATGGTTGGATCAGTTCATAACTCTACCAACAATGCATTAGTGTCCCTTTTCCCATATCTTCTCCAACATTTATCATTTTCCTTTCCTGTCACATTAGCCAATCTGATAGGTGTGAAGTGGTACTTCAGAGCTGTTTTAATTTGTATTTCTCTAATCAATAGTGATGTAGAGTATTTTCTATATGACTATAGATAGCTTTAATTTCTTCCTCTGAAAATTGTCTGTTCATATCCTTTGAACATTTATCAATTGGGGAATGACTCATATTCTTATAAATTTGACTCAGTTCTCTACATATTTTAGAAATGAGGCCTTTATCAGAAATATGCTATAAAAATTATTTCCCATCTTTCTGCTTTCTTTTTAATCTTGGTTGCATTGGTTTTGTTTGTACAAAAACTTTTTAATTTAATATAATCAAAATTATCCATTTTCTATTTCATAATGTTCTCTATCTCTTACTTGGTCATAAATTCTTCTCCATAAATCTGACAGGTAAACTATTCCTTACTCTCTTAATTTGCTTCAGGTATCACCCTTTATGTGTAAATAATGTATTAATTTTGGCCTTACCTTGGTATAGGGTGTGAGATGTTGGTCTGTGCCTAGTTTCTACCATTTTCCAGCTTTCCCAGAGTTTTTGTCAAATAGTGAATTACTGTAGACATCTACTCCTGTGTCTTATGTACCTAATCTATTCCACTGATCCACCACTCTATTTCTTTGCCAGTATCAAATAGTTTTGATGATTGTTGTTTCATAATATACTTTTAGATCTGGTATGGCTAGGCCACTTCCCTTTGCATAGTTTTTCATCAATTTCCTTGATGTTCTTGACCTTTTGTTCTTCCAGATCAATTTTGTTATTATTTTTCTAGCTTTATAAAGTAATTTTTGGTAGTTTGGTATGGCACTGAATAAATAAATTGATTTAGGTAGAATTGTCATTTTATTATATTAACTCAGCCTACCCATGAGAAATTGATATTTTTCCAATTGTTTAGATCTGACTTAGGAGGTGCGTTAGCAAGCTGAAGAGTAAGCAGGATTACTGGACAGGTCAAGGACCTGTAAGTTGTACAATGTAAGGGCTGGATGAAGGAACTATGGAGAAGGGAGGAACTGGGGAGGGGAGAGAGGGAGTGAATGTGACATATGTCTTAAGTAAGCTATTTGAAGGGATTATGCCTACAAGATAGCTGGAAGTTGGAGAGAAGAAAATTTTGGCCCAGTGTAAGACAGAACTTCCTAACAATTAGATCTATCCAAAAGAGGAATGAGTGGTCTGCCCCCAGTGGTAGTGAGGCTCCCCTCACTACACTATTCAAACAAGAGCTGGATGATGTAGACAGCATTCTTGTCCAGGTATGACTGAACTGTTAGACCCATGTGGCAGCTCCAAACTTTGAAATTCTGTGACTAGAGGAACATTGTGTGTTTCAAAGTACGTTTCTGCTCTGACATATTTTGTGCTCTTCAGGCTTTGGTTTCTCCATCTGTAATATAGAAACCATTCCTTCCACCAGACCTCCCCACACGCCGCACTTCCTTGTATCTGTTAATTGTCAATGAGCTGCCCGGTGGTGATGTCAAAATTAAAGCTGGAGGGAGGAGGGGAAATAGGACAGCATTATAACAGCTGCCTTGAAGGAGGGATAGGAAGAGGGTGCACCAGGGCATGAAGCTGCCTGATTTTTCACCTCTTCCATTTTCTTGGGACCTATGTGTTCCTTCCCTGTTCATGGGATGAAGACACAAGTTCAAAACTTAGCCCTGTAGTTGATTCTACTGTGCGATTTGGGGGTGAATCCTGTCTTCTTCATTCATTCAATAAACAGTTATTAAACATTTACCAGGGAGAATTGGACATGACTGAAAATGATTGAACAAATGTGATAGGCATAGGGAGTATATTGACAAAAGTGAAACAATCCCTGCCCTCGAGGAGCTTATGTTGTATTGAGGAGAAGGAATATGTACACAGATACCAATTAGATGCAAAATTGTTGTCTGCTGGCAGTTAAGTGGCGTAATGGGTCTGGAGTCAGGAAAACCTATGTTCAAATATAGGCTCGAACATTTCCTGGATGTGTGACCCTGGGCAAGTCACCTAACCTCTTTTTGCCTCAGCTTCCTCATCCATAAAATGGGCATAATAATAACACCTACCTCCCAGGACTGTGAGTCTTAAACGAGATAATATTTGGAAAGCACTTAGCACAGTGCCTGACATGTGGTAGGCATTACATGAATGTTAACTAATATTGGTTAGCTATTGGTAACTATACAAATCACTGTAAATTAATATGTGCATGTGTATACATGGACATTTCTTTGTGTGTACACACAGGCATACACGCAGCAATTTTTATAGAAGGGTGAAGACAATAGCAGGAAGGTCTTTCAGTCACTTGAGTTGGGCCTTGAAGCAAGCTAAGGATCCCAAGAAGTTCTGTTCGGTTGTGAATTTAGGTCAATCAATCGATTAACCTTTATTAAGTGCTTTCTGGGTGACAGGGACTGTGCTAAGCTGAATCACTTCCATTTTTAGAGACAGCCTTCTTATCTGTAAAATTAGGAGAGCTTGGAATACACTAGTCCTAAAGTTCCATCCAGATCCAAGCCTTATGATCCTCTCAAGTCCTTTAGGTCTTTGGATCTCATTTTCTCCAAATGTAGACGTGAGGTAAAGCAATCACTTTCTGCTTTTTGGTTCCCATAGATATTGTCATTCATTGCTTGTCCTTCATTATTGAAGAAGACCATGACAACAGGAAAGTGGCGCCATGACTTGCATTGGATATAGGGAATTGGATATAAGTAAGGGAGGGCTGTGCAAAGTTTCCAGTTTCACTTTCTCTTCTGTGGCCATCTAGGTCCAGTGGCCAGATACAGATCAGGATGACTGGAGGTGCCCCCTGCTCCCAGAGAAAAGAAGAACCAGTATGAAAGAAAAGTACTTTGTACATAGTAGATAGTATCCAATAATGGCCTTAGGATCACTGATGGGTGCCCAACAGGTACCATGAAGGAGTTATGACCATTGGTTCTCCCTTTTCCCCTAGGGACACCTAGTCCAACTCATACTTGGTCAAGAATCCCTTCTATATTGTACTTGAGGTGATTATCTGCCTTCTGTTTGCAGATCTCCATGAACATGAACCCATTCAATACCTCCTGAGGCTACTTTCTACTTTTTCCAGAATCAGCAACTCAACTGGAAGGCACCTCAATGACTCTCTAGTCCAATCTGTTCATGAGCAAGAATTCCTTCTATGGTGTTTCCAACAAATGGTTATCTAGTCTCTGATTGAAACAAGGCACAACTTATTAGCTTCTACTCTTGGATAGCACTGATCTGTGAGTATTTTTATCCTTAAGTCAAGCCAAAATCTACCTCTTTTCTGAACTGAAGTTGCTGTGAGCTCTTTTGTAGATGGGTGCTCAATTTTGTAAAGCAGTGTCATCTTAGTGAGGACCTGGGCCTTTTAGAGTCTTCCTGGCTTTCACAGAACACTGGGAGCTAGGACTCTGGTACCCAGAGGCAGAATAGATTTGCCCCATAAAGCTCAGAGTAATTTGCTTTAATTAATACTCATTCTTAAGTCCATTAATCCCGGGCTGTGATTTCATGAGCAGTCCCAGTCTATGCTTGCCCTGAGGGGAACTTGAGAAGAGAATTTTCATGGTCTCACTCTCCTCTTCTTTTCTCCCACCTACTCCCACACTTTCCTTCCTCTTCTCTCAGGGAAGGAAGCAGGAACCCTCAATTTCAGAGGAATGTGAAAGTCTCCTTTTGAAATAATCTCATCTATCCCCCTGCTTCTGACCATTTTTGGACAAAGAAATTTCACATATCTCTGAAGATGAGACTCAGTGGTGTAGTCTATCTTCTGGAGTTTGGAGAGCTACTCTATTGCCATCTTTGAGGATTGAATTTGCATTCATACACCTCAAACAGCAAATGACCAATGGAGTTGGAAGAACTGGAATAAAATTGGAGAAGGTTAGAAGTGGAAGGAACCTTATAACATTGAATGTCACAGTTGGGAGGGACCTTAGACAAGAGGATATCAGAGCAGGAACATCTTAGAACTTAGAACTTCTTAAAACATGAAGTATCTGTGCTTGAAGGAACTTTGGAGCCACCAAAGAACCCTTAGAACACAGAATGTCAAGACTGGGAGGGCCCTTAGAACACAGAATGTCAGAGCTGGGAGGGGCCATGAAACACAGAATGTTAGAGCTGGGAGGGTCCTTGGAACACAGAATGTCAGAACTGGGAGGGGCCTAGAAGAAAGAATGTCAGAGTTGAGAGGTACCTTAAAACACAGGATGTCAGAGTTAGAAAGATCCTTAGGACATAGAATGTTATAGCGGGGAGGAGCTTCAGAAAACAGAATGCCAGAACTAGGAAAATCTTTAGACCATTTAATATTAGAATATAATTAATCAGAGCTGGAAAGAATCTTAGAAACTCTTCAGTACAAGGGTTATTAACCTGGGATCAGCTAACTTAAATTTTTTTGATTACTGTATTTCAATATAATTGGTTTCCTTTGTAACCCTGTGTATTTTGTTTTATGCATTTAGCAATATTATTCTTGGAAGGGATCCATAGGCTTCACCAGACTGACTGCCCAAGAAGGTCATCACACTACAACTTTGATTTTAGTTGGGGGAAAAGGTTGTGAGTGACCTTGACATGATTTGTTCAAGGTCACAGATCTTGTAAACAGCAGAGCTGAGACAAGACCCTTGGCCCCTATACCCATAAGTTCAGAACCCAGTGCCCCACAGATCACACTGCCTGCATACCTATACCCACACAGACTATAAAATATGCTCCCGTGTCACTCTCATGCCTCGGCTGACACCTTAAAGGAGCAGAAAAGGGAGAAAGGAATTTCACACAGATCTGTGTGAAACTCGGGGGTCTTCATTAAGGGGATGATTGCTGGTCTCTTCAGCAGAGATAGACACCTGGAGAGATGTTGTGGCAGGGTCTTTGTTCCTCCTCATCACAAGTACACGAGAACTTTCCTCCCTCCATCTTCTCTCCCTTTTATCCTCTTCTCTTTCTGTTTATATCTATCTTCTTGTTACTCTTCTCTCTTCATTTTTCTCTCCTCTGACCTTTTCTTCTTTTCTTCCTTCTCTTTCCTACCTTCTCTCCTCTCGTCTTTTGTTCCTCTTCTTTTCTGTTCCCTTGCTCTACTTTATTCTTTCCCTTTTTCTCTTTCATCACTCTTTCCTGTTAACATCTCTCTTTCTCTTTCCCTCTCTATCTTCTCTTTGTTTCCTTTCTCTCCTTCCCCTTTTCTTCCCTCTTACAGTCTTTCTGTCTCTTCCTTCCCTCCCTCTTCTTTCTTCTCCTTCTTTCCTGCTTCTTGACTGATTGGTGCCTTGCTTCTCTTGTCTTCCCCTCCCTCTGGTCTTCTCTTTTTCATTTCTTCCCTCTTTTCCTCCTCTCCTTTGTTTCCCTTCTCTTTCCCCTTCCTCCCCTTCTCCTTTGTTCCCCATTGCCCCTTTATATTCCCTTTCCCTTCAGAATCCTGTCATCTCCTTCCCCATTTTTTGGAGTTGTCCCAGAGGAGGGTGCTGAAGTTGTCTGTGTGGAAGAATGTGCCCAATCGGGCCCTGTGCCAACAAAGGTCTTTGTGCAAAGAGAGAAAATGTAGGTCAATGAGATAAATTGTTCATTCAAGGTGAGCCTGAGCGAGAGCGAGGTGCCTCTGATCACAAGTGGCTAGAGCATCAGAACACATGTCAGATGAATTCCTCTTTTCTGGGCTCTGAAAAGCAACTAACGTTGCCTCTGAGGATGACCCCCACCCCACCCTTCCTCTCTTACCCCTTCACCTTCTCTCTTATAACTTTGAGGACAAAGAACTCTTGGTCCAAGGAGGGCTTCTGTGGGCTGGGTGGGCAGAGTCTGGTTTATGTTGGGGCATGGTGGCATGGGGAGCTGGGGTCAGACTCAAGTGCTACCCAGCACCATCACTGCTATCTTTAACACAATTTGTATCTCTAAAAAGCTTTTGGAAATCATTTGTCTATGCACATTACTTAGCTGTGCTCCATATGAGGAAATAACTTGTATATGTCTAATAGTAATCTCCTATAAGAAAGGAACAATGTCAATCCACAGACTGTTAGAGCTGGAAGGACCCTTAGAACAGATAATGTCAGAGATGGAAGGGTCCTGAGAACATGGAATGTCAGAGCTGGAAGGGCCTTAGAACACAGAATTTAAGAACTGGGAAAGGCCTTTAGGACACAGGATGTCAAAGTTGGGAGGTATCTCAGAACAGAGGATGTCAGAACCGGGAGGGTCCTTAGAATCCAGAATGCTGGAAATATAAGGAACCTTAGAACACAGGATGTTAGAGCTGGGATGGGTCTTAGAGTATAGAATGACATATCTAGATTAAGCCTTAGAACATAGAATGTTAGAGCTGAAAAGGGATTTAATAACAAAGACTTTCAGAAATGTAAGGGACCTTATTAGGTCATAGAATGTCAGAAGAGGAAGGGATGTTAGAATATTCTATGTCAGAATTGGATGGGACCTAGGGACTCACTGTGTTTCTTAGCAGATTAGGCTTTTCTTAAAGACAGAAATCACACAATCTGGAATGAGTGGCAGGGACCATCTTTTAGTCCAATCAGTCAACCAACCAGAATTCAATAAGAACTCATTATGTGAGAAGCACTATGCTAGCAAATGGAGATAAAGAGAGACAAGGAAATAGTTCCTACTCTCAAGGACCTTACATTCTGTTGTGAGAGAGAACATATACCTATGCAATAAAGGAGGAAGAAAGCCAGTATGTTTGTAAAGTACTAAGCACTTTACAAATATTATCTGATTTTATCCTTACAACCCTGGTAGGTAGGTGCTATCATCATTGCCATTTTGTAGTTGAATGAACAGAGCAATTATTAATTGCTTGCTATGGGCAAAGCACTGTGAATGCAAAAAATTATTTTGTATGACAGTCCCCACTCTCAAGGAGAACATGTATATGTAAGTATAATGCATATACATGTAAGTATATGCAGAGCACACAATAGAAAATACAGAGTTGGGGGAGAGGCACTAGCATATGGGGGAATCAGGAAAAGCTTTACATAGAGGGTGATACCTGAGATGAATTCTGGAGGAAATTAGGAATTCCAATTTTTGATTAGAGGAGAAAATGAATTCCAGGAGTGAAAATAGCTTGGTCAAAGGCATGGATTTGGGAAATGGAATATACTTTGTTATTGTTGTTCAGTCATGTCTGATTCTTCATTTTAATTAATTTAATTAATTCTTCAAAACCCATTTGGGGTTTTGTTGTCAAAGATACTGAAGTGGTTTGACATTTCCTTCTCTAACTAATTTTACAGATAAGGAAACTGAGGTAAACAGTATTAAGTAACTTTCATAGGATCACATAGCTAGTATCTTAGGCAGGATTTGAACTCAGGAAGATGAGTCTTCTTAATACCAGACCCTGAGCTCTATGCCCTGTGGTGCCCCCTACCTATCCCTATACATTTTTTGAGAAATAGCAAAAAAGCTAATCTGTCTCAGAGTATGTGAGGAGCAGAAATGTATAATAAGCCTGGTAAAGTTATCTTTCTAGTACATATCTTACAAGAAGTTCATCCAATTTTCTTGAAGACCTCTAAAAAGGGAAAATCCACTATGTCTAGAGACTACTCCCAATCAGACTTCTTTAATTAGCAGGAAGATCCCCCCCCTACATAAATCTTAATTTTGTCTCTTTGCAGTTTTACCCATTTTCCTATTTTTATTCTCTGAGTCTGAGCAGAACAAATCTCATGCTTCTTTCACATTGGACAGCTTTTTAGATACTTGATGAAAGTGACTATGTTCCCTCTGAGTCTCCTTTTGACTAAATATTCCTAGGTACTACAATGGCTTCTCATGCAACAAGAACTCAACGCTCCTCCCCAATCTGGTGGACTTCCTCTGGAGAACCCTTTAGCCTATCAATATCCTTCCTACAATGGGACATTGAGAACTGGACACAATACTGGAGATAAGGTCTGAACAGGGCAGTATGTAACAAAGCTAGCACGCTGTTGGTCCTCACCACGCACTGTAGCTTATTGTAGCTTAACATAGGCTAACATTGAGCAAGCGTTCTTGAATGCTGTATCATAATAATGAACTCATATTAGTCTTGTGGGCCACTAAAACCTTCGTATCTTAAAAAAGACTATTGATAACTTTTACTTGTGAATACCTTTTGTTTATTATTTTTGATAACAATACCTTTCATCATATATTTTTCCTACCTTTACTTATATTCTATAGATGCCTTCAGATTTCCTTTATCACAAAGAAAAATAATTAGGCAAAACCAACCTACACAGTAACTTTATCAGCCACTTAATGAGCACCTACAAAGTGCTGGGTTTACTTGCTAAGTGCCAAGAATACAAAGAAAAGCACAGGATAGTTCCTGTTCTTGAAAGAACTCACAGTATAATGGAGAAGACAACATGCAAACGACTATGTACAAACAAGATATGGACAGGGAGGATTGGAGATAATCATCAGAGGAAAGGCATTAGCATTTTAAGGGGGATCAGAAAGACTTCTTGTGGGCCTTTAGCTGGACTTGAAGGAAAACATGGAAGGAATATGAGGCAACTATAGGCCCCCACCTCTACACCAATCAGAATATTTCATTATTTAAATTGCCTTTAATGTAAGTTCAATTGCCTTTTAGCATTGTTTTCATTGATATCAGAATAATTGTGCATATTTCTCTCCTTCCTGGACCTTATTTCTTCATCCAAAATCAGTTCATATAAGTTTTCACATGTTCCTATAAATTCTTCATCTTTTTCAAACTGAAATATGCCAAGGTCTCTCCTATCTGGCCCTTGTGTGAACTTCTAATCCCAAATGGAAGATTTTACATTTATGCCCATTATATTTTATAAAGTTCTTCCGTTAGAGCTGGCACCAAACCCTAGTCTTTCACACTCTGGCTGGTACTGATTTTGTCATCCATCGAGTTATCCAGTGGATAATTATGGATAGCTATCCATTCCAGTCTTCCATCATCTGCAAGTCTGAGACAGACACACCATCTACACATCTGTACAAGTCATCAAAAAAAAAGTTAAGTAACCCCGAGTCAAGAGCATATTCTGCAAAGCACAGACCTTCTCTTACCACTGCTCGAGGTAACTATTCCAGAGCTGGCTAAATGAGAGGTTCAGAATATGTATTTGGTGTTTGCACGCATTTGTATAGGGCATTGGCTGACCCACACTCTTCATGCGTGTGCGTGGCAATGCCCTATGCAAACCGATTGCCTGTGGTTGATTGCTTGATAGGGACTGACTCCTGGAAAATACTCTTAGTGAAGGCTTCTCTTTGCCCATGAAAGGGACAGAGAAAAGATCTATGCTTTCTGTTAACTTCAATTCTATCTGCTAGGAACTGGTGCAAGGGTGGAGGTGAGGGTGGGGGAAGGGTCTTAGATTGGGAATCCAAAGAGTTAGATTCTATTTTCAGATCTGCCACTAACTTGCTGTGTGGCTTTGGACAAATACCTTCCCCTATCTGGTCTTCAGTTTCCTCATCTACAAAATTTAACACAGTTGGAGAAGGGAACATGTGTGATTTTGTTGGTATTAAAAACTCCCCAGCAATGAAATCATCAACATAGACCAGCAGTTGTTTGGTAATTTACATGTCTTAGAGAGTTGCCAGGTTACTGAGAAATGAAATGTAGTATACACACATGTATAATATGTAATATACATATGTTTATATGTATAGATTACACAGCATGTATAATATACATGTATACTATGTATGTGTATATATTGTTATGTGCATACCGATATACATACCACATATGTGCATATATGCGCACACATATTTGTGTATTGCATACATGTACACATACATATACACACATATGTGAAGAGAGAGATGAGAGAAAGAGAAGAGAGAAGGGAGAGAGAGTAGAATCTCTCCTGTGCAGCAGAGGGAAATTATTGGAGAAGGATTATGAACTCATTCGTTGCTTGAAACTCCCCAACAATTTCCAATGTGACTGCAGTACAAGAGAGATTCTATGATTCTAGGTTTAGAAATGACAAAATTGTAAATAATTCCAGTGAAAGAAAAAGTTGAGAATCAAAAACATAACCCCTTTGGTCTCAATTTCTTCATCTATAAAATAGAGATGACTGTCTCTGTGTTACTTATCTCAGAGGATGTTGTCAAGACCCAACAATAAAATGAATAGAAGACTACTCTGAAAAATCTGAATGCCATAGGAAAGGGAGGGGGCTCTCTGTCCACATTTATCCAACAATCCCTTCTGAAGGAACAATGCAAGAAAATGAATGACTCTTCATTATGGACTTGATGGATTCCAAAAATAAAAAAAAAACAGGTTGGGGTGAAGGAATCGAGACAGAGAGACTCATTTTAGACTTCACTCCTAAGTTCTTGCAAATGAAAAGACCCAGTAATAGAATCACAGAACATCAGAGCTGAGAGGATCCCTAGAATGCAAAATCTTTGTGCTTGAAGCTACACCAGAATGAAATGCCAGGTTTGCTAAGGACCTTAGAATATGGAATATTAGAATACAAGATGTTTACATCAGGAAAAAACATAGAATATAGAATGTTACAACTGGGAGGAAACTTAAAATACAAAAAAATTCATAGCTGGAAACATAGCCTAGGAAAAAACCCAATAATTAGCATTTACATGGTGCTTTAAAAATTGAAAAACACCATCCATATCTCATCTCATTTGATCCTCACAACAACCCTGGGAGATAGGTGCTATTACTATATTCATTTTGCAAATAAGGAAGCTGAGACAGACAACAGTTAAGTGACTTATCCAGGTCACGGAGCTTTTAAGTCTCCTAGGCAGAATTTGACTCCTCTTCCTTCCCCCAGGGACAGTTCTCTATCCATTGGACCATCTAAGTCCTTGAGGTCGCCTATTCCAATCCTCCATGTGTCTTTTCCCCTCCCCTCCCCTTCCCTTCCCTTCTCTTCCCTTCCCTCCTCTCTCCTCTCCCCTTCTCTCCTTCTTCCCTCCTCTCTTCCCCTCTCCCCTCCCCTCCCCCTTCCCCTGTTTTCCCCTTCCCACTCTCTTCTCCCCCACCTCTTTCTCCATAGTCCTTTACACATTGTCTCTGCCATTAGTCTCCCCCAGAATCAGGACTTGAACTCAGATATTCTTATTCAAAACCATCCCAAGACTGGTTAGTCTTACAGGTAGTGCTACTTTGCCCCTTGCTGATACGAATTAGTGCATATTTTCTCTTTCAGCATCATTTTCCAACTACTTCCTTCCGCCAGCTGTCTTCAAGGAGGCTTTGCTTGGACACTGAGGGGATATTAGTAACGTCAAGGTCACTACTTGGAAATCTGGACTCAAATGTGTACCTATTGCTCTGGGACTGTGACCTCGAATGATCATAGGTGAACTGTTAACTGAAAAATTACAGGCTAGGATAGAGTTCCTTCCCCACTTGTGACCTGAGATGAATTTCTTAGCCTCCCTGACCCTCAGTTTCCATAGTTAGAAAATGGGTACAACCATAGCTCTTGTGCCTACCTCAAAGAGGAGTTGCGAGGCTTAAAAAAGATAATGGTCACAAAACTCTTTGAAAACTCAAAAGTGCCATCCAAAAGTAATTTCTCCTCCCTCTTCTTTTCTATCTCCCCATAGCCACCACCATTATTATTATCTTTCCTGCCTCCTTCACAAGACTGTTCTGAGGATCAAATGAGATAATAGATATAAAGTACTTCATGATTGTGGAGTGTTCTATAAATGTCTTCTATAATTCAAGAGATCTATGATTTCATCAGTGGGAACTCCATTCACTGACCCACATCTGGACCTCTCCATACTTTAGTGGATGATTTCTTGAGTTACTGTAGACAAAAAAAATCTTCAAAGTAGCTAACAATGAGCTTAGTTAGTCTTTGGATAATGGCCTATCGTCAGGCCGTCCCTGAAGCCTTCCCGTTTTGGTAGGACCTGTGAAGTGGAAAGAGCGTTGAATATGACATCAGAGGACCTGGGTTCAAGTTCAGAATATGACAAGAATTTATTAAATGTCACTTGTATGTGGGCGCCTATGTTAGTTGCTGGGGATAAGAAGATAAGAGCAAAACGTTAACTGCCCATGGGAAGCTTACCTTCGAATAAGAGATACGTCATGTACACAAATATAGGCAGAAAAATTAAAATAGTCATCTGTACAGCTTAACCTTTGTGGACCTCGACTTCCTCATTTGTAAAATGAGGGTCTTGGTTGAGATAACTTCTAAGGTCCCTTTATGGTGCTGTGGCCTGCTGGACCTGGTGCTCCACTGGGTCATGACTTCAGGGCCATGCTAGACTTCTCAGTCTTTTCTGACTTCCATATCTAAGGAGTTGTCAAGTCCTATCCCTTCCCCCTCCACAACATCTCTCATGGAAAATGAGGGGAGTGAACTAGAGGACTTTAGAAGTCTCTCTAAATTACTGATCCCACAGTTCCTTCCTGTTTAAAATTCATTGTTTGAGAACCCTTCCTAGCTCTGACATCCTCTGTTCTAAGGCTCTTCCCTGTTCTGAGAGTATTTGTTCTAAGCTGCCCTCCTAGGTCTGACATTCTCTGTTCTAAGCTGCCCTCCCAGCTCTGACATCCTGTGTTCTAAGGGCCCTCCCAGCCCTGATACTCGGTATTCTAAGACTCCTCCCAGCTCTGGCATCTTATATTCTAATGTTTCTTCCAGCTCTGACATTCTATGTTCTATCATCTACTCCCAACTTAACATCCTATAATCTATCATCAGGACCTTGAAGGATGTTTAGGAACTGCATAGTTGGAGAAGAGAGGGAAACACATTTCTAGTGGGAAAATGAAATCACCTACAAAGTGTCTCTGAGTTCTAGGATCATCTTACCTTAAATATCTCCATTGTCTCTAATTCTCTTACATTTAGTGTGTGTACGCATATGTGTGTGTAGACGATTTTCACATTTTCTCTTTGCCTAGACCTCTACAATGTCCACAACAGGTGTACATACAAACCACAGCTGTTGGCTTCTTTTCCTGTGTCTAGTGCTAACGTAACATGCGTCTGTCCTTTTCCCATCCGGAGGCTCCTGTTTCACATTCACAGGGCACCTCCTATCCTTCACCTTGGGCAGAACTGAAGTTCAAAGTTGTGCTCTTCACACTCTACCCGATTCACCCTTCAGAGAGCAGCCTGCTGTTCTGTGCACACAGGAAATGAGCCAAAACTACTATTGCTCAACTGGAAATATTGTCAAGGTTTCTTCCAATTCCCTTCCTTTTTTCCTCGATGACGGCACTCAGCTATTTTTTTTTTCCTGCTGCAGGTGCTAATGATATTGTTAGTACCACAGCTGAACATATAAACGCACACATTGAATTATGGGCAACGCTGGGCTAGGCTGTATTTAAAATAACAACTTCATTACTCACAGGCTGCCTGAGAATCCTAGAGTAACATTATTACTGGATCTGAGACTGGATGGAGCTTGTTGTCGCATTTCATTTTTTCAGGTTTTATATTGTTGGGGTATGTCCATTTTTTATATCTGTAAAATGGGTATAATGCTCTAGATCTCAAAATGCAGCTTGAGGGGGTTGGATCTTTTGACCTGTAAGGTTCCTTTCCATCATATTTTATGAGATGCATTTGGGTATTTGCCTCATCGGTTACACAGACTCTAGCTAGAAGGGGCCTCGGAGGCTTTCTTAGACCAGTCCTTTTATTTTACTGATGAGGAAACTGAGAGGTTGAGTTTCTTGACGTAGGTTACGTGGGAAGTAGTAGCTGGCATTTAAATGGCACTTTAAGCTTTGTGAAGCACTTTACCCATGATCTCATTTGATCCTTGCAACAACCCTGGGAGGAAGGGGCTATGATGGTTACCATTTTACAGATGAAGAAGCTAAGGCTAATAGAAATTAAGTATCCAGGGACACACAGCTAGTGTCTGAGATAGAATTGAGCTCCAGTCTTCTTGTCCCCCAAATCCAACATTGTTTCTGAGAAATAGCTGAACTGAGATTTGGACTTGGTTCCTTTGGTGCCAAATCTAGCCAACATGGGAGAAGAACACTGTAATTACAGGACTCTAGAAATGGAAGGCATGATTGCAAGTGGTATTGGAATAGTAGGGAGAGTACTTCGGGGGCCTGGAGTAAGAAAATCTGGATTTGGGTCACCACTTTGTTTGTACAGACTGCTTAAACATGAGATTCCCCTAGCTTCCAAACTTTAGTCCATTTCCCCAGTGTTGTGCAGTGGAAAGAATTTGGACTCTTTCCAACCCAGTGAACCTTGGTTTGAATCCTGGCTTTGTGATTTGCTTCCCCTGTAACATTGAACAAGTTATTTCCTCTCTCTGGGCTCCAATTTCTTTATCTGTAAATCTGAAATTTGTACTTTTTCAGTTTTTAGGTTGTACGAGGAGGTCACCTCTCAAGTACCTTCTAACTAAAAGTTTTTTCTCTCTAATTTGGGGGAATCACTTAACCTCTCTAGGCCTCAGTCTCTCTATCTGTAGAATGGGGATAATATTCCCCATGCTCTCTCCCTCACTTGGTAGTATTGTAAGGCAAGTTCTTTTTAAAGTATAAATTTCTCTAGAGATACTAAGGGACTTTTCTCCAGGGTGGTCAGGCATCCTACCTACCATATAGCAAAGTAGTCCTCAGTCATTTTACAAAATGCACCAGTGGAGAGAGATCTGGATTGGGAATCAGGAGATCTGGGCTGAAATCCCAGTTCTGTCACTTATTAGCTGTGTGATCATATGAAAGTCACTTAAACTCTAAGTTTTATACATAAAGGAAAGGTTCAGACTAGATGGTGTCTATAGTCTCTTCCAGCTCTAAAAATGTCCTATGAGGGCATCCTAGGATTTTTGCTTAGGATCTTTGTTGCCACCACCCTGATACTTGGGCCCAGGAAAGGAGAGGCTTTTCTCTGTGGATCTGGCCTCTCTAGGTGGGGCAGGAAAAAACAGATCCCCACAATATGTTCTATGATGGGGTTTGGGCAGGTGGGAGGTGAACCAACGTTATGCAGAAGCAGGCCATGAGAGGACACTTTAGGAAGGAAGGCTGTTGGAATCTGAGAGGTACTGTAGTGGTCAGCTGGGAGGTGGACAGAATACAGGGAGGCAGAGACCCAGAAAGGCAGGCAGGGAGTGTGAGAGAAGATTAGGTGTAGGTGATGGGAATCTAGGTCCATGGCCTAGGCTGTAGGTCAGAGGTTCAGTCCTGAAGACAATGGTAAATGCAAGATAGGGCCCCACTCTCTGAGGCACCATTAAAAGGCTGGAGGACCTGATGTCAGGCAAGGGGGAATAAGATCAGCATCCCACAGTTCCCACAATTTAGCTGCCCCATTTGTGCTATCGCTTGAAGCCAGGTTGATTCTGGGGCCTGGACTGGGCCCAAGTCTGCAGGTGAAGGGATGTGGAATCAGGAGCCAGGATGGTTAAGCTGATCATCACAGACAGAAAGTCCAGCTTTGGCCATGGCATCCTTCGTCGCATTATGTGATTTGGACAAATATGAGCACATTCACCTCTCCCTCCAAACTCTAATTTTGTGCTCCATTGGAACCAGAATCCTTGGCTACAGGACTCACAGGGATGTTGCTAAAGAGTAAGGGTTTGGGGGAAGAATCATTACTTCCATTCGAGGGTGTGTGTGGTGAACAGTGACCCCAGGATTGGGCGGAATCATAAAAGGTGATATTTCTATAACTCTTCACAGTTCAGTCCTATAAGATAGGTTCATCATTCCCATTTTACAGATGAGAAAACTGAGATGGAGGAGCCGAGTCGCCTGAGTTCATATGACCAGTAAGTGTTTGAGCCTGTTCTTGAACGTGGGACGTCTGATTCCAAACTGAGTGCTCTTTTCGCCATGTAATTCTGTTTCTCAAGGGTAAACCAAGAGCAAGGCCAGGAGTAAAGACTCCCTAACTATGCCTCTCCCTGAGGGCTCAGGGCCTCACCAGACAGAATACAATCATATGTAAGATAGTAATCAATTAAATCAATCCATTGATCACACAATCACTCCTAAGTAAGCAGGTGCTGTGCCCAGATACCTTTGTTAGGTAAGGACGCCATTCTGAATCAATCACTCTCTAATTACTTTAATCAGGTGAGAATACTTTCATTGACTCAATCAATCAAAGGTATTTCAATTAAATATGACAGGTGGAATATTTAGACTTTTTGAAGATACTCTGTGGGGCTTTTCTAAACCAGCAAGCTAGTTTGGGATAGAGGATTCCGGTGTTTGGCAATGGAGAGGAGAGATCCAAAGCCCTGAGATGATTATTTGTGTCAGGGGAGGAATTGAGCCAATCTCATGCCCTTCTCTCCCCCCTTAACAAGAGGAAGATCTTGTGAATTTTAGAGGGTCAATCAGCTAGTTAATAAATATTTGTTAAATCCATACTGTGTGCCAGGCACTGGGCTAAGTGATGAAAGTATGAAAAAGAATGACAGGTCCTTTCCTCAAGGAGCTTACAATTGAACCAAGGAAGACAATAGTCAAAAAGGAAGCTGAGAAGGTGGGAGGAGTTACCCTTTGTGGGGGCATGATGGAGAGGTCCAGAGGAGTGGCAAATGAATGCTCAGAGGCTTCATTCCTGTCACAGGAGCGTCCCTAGAACAGCAGGAACTAGTGAACACAGACTTCAGAAAGTCACCTTCAGGATTGTGCAAGGAACCTGGCATCAAGCCACCACCATGTTTAAGGGGAACTTCCATCAAAAGGGAATGTGAGTGTGGGACAGGGGTCTCTAAGCCTCTCAGAAGCCACTTTCTCCTGAACTCTGTTGTCTTTCAGTGGTTTTTAGTCATGACTGATCCTTTGTGGCCCCATTTGGAGTTTTCTTGATAGAGATACTGGAGGGGTTTTCCATTTCCTTCTTCAGATAATTTTCCAGATAAGGAAACTGAGATAAACAGGATAAAGTGAATTGCCCAGGGTCACACAGCTAGTAAGTGTCTGAGATTGGCTGTTCCGGAGTTGGCACTCTGTCCATTGCTCCACCCGGCTGCCTCATAACTCAACATGTATTGAGTGGGAATGGGTCACAGACTTTTGGGGGGGATGCTTTTGTACGACTGTTACTACTAAAATATGTTAATAAATACCTCTTTCTAAAAGCTATTTAAGACCAACTGACTAACGTAATTAAAGGAGAAAGCATATGGGCACTGTCCCCTTCTCCCCAAGCCCCAGCCCTTCAGGGTCATACCTAGAACCCTAAGGGAAGATGTAGCAGTCACCCACTGGGGACCTGCCCCACCAGTGAGGGTAGAAAGGTTGAAAAAGTGGCTCTGGAGCATGTGCCATGCATGTAAACCCCCGAGACTGGGTCTGGACCTTCCCAGCACGGGTAATAATCCAACAAAGTCCTGCTGATGCAAATTTTCTGGTTATTTCTTGAAGGGTAGAGACCTCTGAGTGGACTATTATTGCATAATGACTAACTAAATGGACTCATTTGTTCTCTGTCTGTCAGTAGAGAGACTGGGCCATGGCAGGGGATAGAATGAAACATTCCTCATCTAGCCTTCACTTTTGGTAACGGGAGAACTAGAACTTTGATGTCAGACAAGAAGCTGACAACTTTGGCACAGGTGCAAGAGAAGGAGGGAGCCCCGGTTACTGCTGCACAGCCCTCATGCTCTCCCTTCCCCTCTCCTTCCATTATCCTTGCCTTTCCTCTGCCCACCCATGCCCACCTCCACCCCAAACTCTGGTGTTTGTGACCTTGATTTAGTAAACACAAATTTAGCCTACAGTGGTACAAACCTTTGTTTAAAATATCAGAACCTGGAACACAGATGTTGGAGCTGGGAAGGACCTTAGAACAGAGAATTTTAGACCTGGGAAGGCCCCAAGAACACAGAATGTCAGAGCTGGGAGGGCCCTTAGAACCCAGAATGTGAGGGCTGAGAGGGCCCTTAGAACAAAGAATATCTGAGTTAAGAGGTCCTTAGAACACAGGATGTCAGAGATGGGAGGGTCCTTAGAACCCAGAATGTCAGAGCTGGGAGGGGCCTTAGAACACAGGATGTCAGAGCTGGGAGGGCCCTTAGAACAAAGAATATTTGAGTTAAGAGGCCCTTAGAACACAGAATGTCAGGGCTGAGAGGGCCCTTAGAACAAAGAATGTCTGAGTTAAGAGGGCCCTTAGAACATAGGATGTCAGAGGTGGGAGGGTCCTTAGGACCCAGAATGTCAGAGCTGGGAGGGGCCTTAGAACACAGGATGTCAGAGCTGGGAGGGCCCTTAGAATAAAGAATGTCTGAGTTAAGATGGCCCTTAGGACACAGGATGTCAGAGGTGGGAGGGTCCTTAGAACCCAGAATGTCAGAGCTGGGAGGGGCCTTAGAACACAGGATGTCAGAGCTGGGAGGGGCCTTAGAACAGAGAATGTCAGGGCTGGGAGGGCCTTTAGAACATGGAATGTCAGAACTGAGAGGAAGCTTAAATCATCATAATCATAGGTCCCATTTTTATTGTGATTTACTGTTTATAAAATATCTTCCTCATGACTGTGCTAGGATCCCACTGGCACCTCAGGAACCCCAAGAATGCCACACAATGTATTGTGTTTAAAAGCAGACTGCCATTCAGTAATTCAGCACCACAGAAGAAAAGAATTATGGATTCAGAGTGAGGAAACCTGGGTTTGAATCCCAATTCTGCCATGTATAGTTTTTCAAACCTGGGCAAGTCATTTGTCCTCTCTGACCCTCAGTCTCTTCTACTGTTGTCCCCTGTGAAGAAGGGGATAGATTTTCTTTTGGTGGAGATTGTGTGGGTACTAAGGCCCTAGATCGGGAGTCATGAGACCAAGGCTGTGGTACTCTATTGGCAGTTGTCATCGTGCTGTGGCTCCTCAGCCAAGTCAATCCCGCCCTCCCCATGAGCCCTATTTCATTTATCCTCATTGTCTCTAAGGCCCCCTCCAGCCCTATCATTTCCTGATCACAGTGGAGGGAAAGAGGCAGCCGTGTGGAGGAACCAGTAGATGGTGCCCTATGCCTTCCATAGTGGGGCTCCTGCTACAGGGTGGGAGGCCATGGAGGATCTCTAAGCATTTATGAGCATGCTTGGAGAGACAAGGTAGTAGAAAGAGGTCTGGGCTAGAATCAGAGGAGCTGCCTTTGAATACCTGCCCTGCTGGTTACTCTTTGTGTAGTTTTAGGGAGAGCATCTTCCACCTGAACCTTAGTTCTCTCAGTTGTAGAATGAGGGGATTAGACTAGAGATCACTGAGGACCCTCCCAGTTCTTACTTCTCTGTTCTAAGACCGCCCCCCCCAGCTCTGACATCCTGTGTTCTAAGGGCCCTCCCAGCTCTGACATCCTGTGTTCTAAGGGCCCTCCCAGCTCTGACATTTTATATTCTAAGGACACTCTCAGTCCTGAAATCCTAAAATCTTTGAGTCCATGGACATGATCACCAGATTTTTCTGCTACCAGGAAGAATTACTTTAAGATCCTTTTACACTGCTCAGTCACAAAGCCCCATGCCCAAAACCTTGATAGTCTCCAGCCCTCCCCCTCCACACATACAGATTGCCTCACCTTCCATTCCCTGGTCCCTGAAAGCCAATGAATCATTGTGGCAGAAGAACAATCAATTGATCAGTCAGCAATCAATCAAGTGCTTCCTTTGAGCCAAGCATTGTTGGAAGCAGCAAGAACAGAAGGAAAGAAAACAATATCCCCTTGTTAAGAAGCTCACATGCACACAAGATGCACCTGGAGTGGGAGGAATGTAGCCTCAGAGGTAGCTCAGTGCATAAAGTACTGGACCTGGAGTCAGGAAGACCTGAGTTCAAATCTGACCTCAGACACTTACAAGCTGTGTGACCCTGGGCAAGTCACTTCACCCTGTTTGCCTCAGTTTCCTCATTCGTGAAATGAGCTGGAGAAGGAAATGGCAAACTGGTCCAGTATCTTTGCCAAGAAAACCCCAAATAGGGTCACAAAGAGTCAAACTGGTCCCAGCAACAACAACAACAACGCCTCAGTGGGGAGGACCCCGGAAATTTCAGAGACCTGAGCAGGCTTCTTGCAAAAGGTAACAGTTGAACTGAGTCAGGGATTTTAAGAGGCAGAAGTGAGGAGGGACAATATTTCTCCAAAGACACAGGACTTGAGATTTGAAGATCTGGGTTCCAGACCTGGACCAATGCAAACTATATGTGACCCTGGGCTAATCATTTCCTCTGACTAGGTCTCAGTCCATTCATCTGTGGAATGAGAGGGGTGGAAGAGATAGTTTCTAAGGTCCCTTTCTTCTACAAAACTGTGATCTTATGATCCAGCTCTAAATATTTAATTTCATCCCATTTCAATTCCATTCCAATAAATATTTATTAAACATCTACTATGTTAGCCTACTACTGTACTAAGCACTGGAAATACAAAGAAAAAAAAAAGAAAAGCAGTCCCTGCCCTCAGGGAGCTTACAATCTATTAGATTCCTTCCTGTGACTGTCTCCTGAGATAAAGTCATTGTCTTCTGTCTCTCTCCCCATCTCCCTCCTTTCGCCTGCATCATCCCTCCTCCTTCCTCATCCATGTTCCCGATTCCCATTGCTATAGCACCCAGCACTAGAGCTGGTCATTGGAGACAAACGCATCCCCGGCTTTCTGGCTGGCCCTGTGATACCGTTGGTTCTGTGACATCCGTGCCACCCTGTCTTCTTCCTTTCCACAGGCTCAGAGCCCAGGCTCGCCTCTGCTCTGCTTCTTTTCCCCAGCTCCTTTTTCTCTCCTCCTACATTCCTCCAGGATGGTCACACAGGACAGAAAGGCAGCAGGATTAATTATGACCATTATCAAAGAGCAATGGAGGGAAGCTTCTGAAAGGCAGATTTAGATTTGAAGTTAGATAACCATTTGCTAATAGTGAGAGCTATCCCTAAGTGGAATGGGCTGCCTGCCTCAGGAGGTGATGTGTTCCATCCTACTTGTGGTCTTCAAGCACAGGATAGAGAACCACTTGTCAGTGTGTTATGGTGAGGATTCTCATCCAAGAACACGTTGGATTAGATGGCCCCTAAGGTCACTCCTGGCTCTGTGAAATGCATCCCTGTGTAATGGATCTTCATCATGGTGATCACTCGCATTTTTTTAGACCTTTACAGTTTCCAAAGCACTTTTCTCCAGACAATCTCATATAGCAGACAATGCAAGTATCATTAACTCTGAGAGGAAAATGAAGCTCAGACAACATCGGTGATTACACAGAATCACCGAATCTCGAAGCTAGAAGGTACCTCAGAGGCCATCAGTAGCATTGCTGATATACATCCAACTTTTTCCTAAAAACCTCCAGGGCTGAGAAGTTCACTACTTCCCAAGGCTGTCTATTTTACTTGAAGATACTTTGTCATTATTAGGAAGTGTTTCCTGAAACCGCAGCATACAGAAGCCGGCTTGAATGATTTGAGAGATTCAATTGTTAAATTTTTAGTGTGTACACTTACGTCTTGGAAATTGGCAAATGCTACATCTCAGGATTTGACTAATTGTTTTGTCAATTGTCTAGACCAGTGGTTCTCAACCTTCCTAATGCCAAGGTCCTTTTGTACTCATATGTGGGCATATCTGCATGTGGGTGGACCTGCTTGGAGAAGGATAGAGGAGCTGTGTCTCAGTTCCTAAGACCATCAGAAATATGTGTTTTCCGATGGTCTTAGGCACCCCCTGTGACCCCTGTGAAAGGATCGTTGGACCCCCAAGGGGGTTGCGACCCACAGGTTGAGAACCACTGGTCTATACTTAAGAAAATGATGAAGAAAACAATACTGTATTTTGTGCATGCATTGTTTTTTCCTTTCTGGAGAGCCAATTGTTAAACGTTTCCCAGCCCATAGCCTAATCTACTTTTATGCAATGAAAGTTCTTTCCAATGCTCCTAGTTCTCATCTCTGGGGGCAAGCAGAGCAAGTCTCAACCCTTCCTCCCCACCTATTACCTCCACATAGTTCTTAACCTGGGATCTTTAGATACCTCTCACCCCCAAGGGACTAATGCTAAAACCCAAGGGATTGGTGAACTTAAATGGGGAAAAACTTAGATCTTGATTTTCCTTAAACCTTAGTTTCCTTAAAACCCCAGGGATTTTATTTTATACGCTTAATATTCTGAGAGAGTTCATAGGCTCCACCAGAGGGCCAAAGGGGTCCAGGACATTAAAAAAGATTAAGAACCTAGGAACAAATGTGAACTCCTCTTGGCATTTAAAGCTCCTCACAATCTGGACCCTTCCTACCTTTTTTACGTTACTCCCTTCCACACACTCTGGGATCCAGCCTGACTGGCTTACTTGCTTTTTAGTACACATGATATTCTATCTCCCACCACCATACCTTTGTCCAAACTTATCCCTGTGTCGAGAATGTATTCCCTCCTGATTTCTGCCTCTTGAATTCCCTGATTTTCTTCAAGACTCAGCTCTAATTCTGCCTCCTACATAAAACCTTTCCTGGTCCCTCAGCTGCTGGTGTCCTCCTTTCCCAAACTTGTTTTCATTCAGTGTGTATAAACATAGTCCCTCACACTGCTTCTTTGGGAATAGAATCAACAATTATAATCCCTTCAATAAAATGGGGAACCATTAGACCTTGCCATCTACTCTTCCATTGTCCCCTAAGGTCCACCAGGCCTTACCATCTGCATACCATACCCTCAGCCCATAGTCCAGGACACATGTGGACACAGTGGAAGGAGCACTAGAAATAGCTTCAGAAAACCTGGATTTGAATCCTGCCTCTGCCAGGAATTATTTCTATGATCCTGAGCCAGTCTCTTTGGGCTTCATCGGCAATATGATGGAATTTATCTAAACCAAGAGCTCTTCCTCTTTTTGCACATGTGTGATGTATCCCGTCTCAGCAGAATGTTTTTTAAATAATGGAAGGAATTCCTAAGCTTCATAGTGAAAATAGAGATGCAATTTTTTCCCCATCCAAGTTCATGGACCCTTGAATTCTATTCAGGTAGTCTGTTGTGTTCTGTAGACCCCATGTTAAGAATCTGGTCTCTAAGGTCCCTTTCAATGGACATTCTTTGATATCGTGAAATTTAAAACAAAATAAGAGAAATTCTCTCATCTTTGGTCCAAGAAGTGGTACCAAGAGGCAGGCAGCCGAGCCCCGCTAATCCAGCCAAACTGGTCTTCTTGCTGTTTTTCCCCCATCACATTCCACTTCCTGTCTGTCCCATGTGCTTGGAATACCCTCCCTCCTAATTTATGCCTCTTAGAATCACTAGTTTCCTTCAGAGCTCAATTCAAACGCTATGTTCTACATGAGGCCTTCCCTGGTGTGCCACCCCATGTCCTGAATTGCCATGCTATATGTTGTCTGCCCTGTTAGAACATAAGCACCACAAGGCCAAGGACTGTCTGACATATAGCACAATGTACTAGTAAATGCTTCTTGATGGATTGATAACCAGACAGGTCCAGAGCCAGGTGAGGATATGCTCAGCTGGACTGGATGGAGGCAATTTGAGGACCCTCTGGTAAAGCCTGGAACCCTCTGGAATCATGAGATCAATTGGCTCCCTACCCTGCCCTTTGCCCCCCAGAAGCCTGGCACAGTCTTCAGGGAGCTGTTATCCTCTAAACAACAAGGACCAAGACTTAGACCATCTCGTATGGAACCTCTCTGTGCCCCCTTGAGCCTGGAGGAGGCAGGGAGTGTGTGTGTACATGTGCACATGTGCGTGTGTGCATGCATGCATGTCTAAGTATCAACTCTCTAGCCCATCAGTTGGTGACAAGCTGATAAAAGAAGATATAGATGACCAGGCCATGAGGGAGCAGACCATAAGGCAGTGGCTGGCAGCTTCCTGACTCATGGCTTTGGAGGCTTTGCCTGGCTTGGTTTGGTGCCCAACTCTCTCTGTGTCCCCCTCTCTCCACATGTATATCGATAAATATATGTAGGTATAACACAATATAATATATGCACATATGTATAATGTATGTGTATATATACATATATGCATATACTTATCCTTTCCAGCCTCCTTCTTTTTATATTTATATGCATGTATATATACATGCATGTAGATGTATTTGTACATGTACACACAATATAAACATGCATGTATATACAGACACACATATAATCACATATCCTCTCTCCTTTCTCTAGATTAGGTACAAGGGGCAGATGGATAACCCTATGACCTATGGTGGCAGCTTCACCTGTGAAATCCCTGGATTTTTATGAAAGAGACCTTGATGAACTCTTTGCATTCTACTTCAACAAAATGGATCCCATTCCTAGTCATGGTGATTGGAAAGGCTGGGCATGGGTAGAGATCTGGGAAGTCAGGACTAGGTATTGAATAAACAATGAGAGCCCTTTTCTCTTCACATCCTTCCTAGCCTGCAGCCACCCTCCCACCCCCTATCTCTCTTAGAGAACATCCTTGCCTCCTGCTCTCCTGAGAAAATGAAAAAATCCATTGTGAACTCCCTTGTCTTTCCCACCTACTCCACACCTCAAAACCCCTTGACATTGCCAGCCATCCTCCTCTCTTCTCCCTCCTAGTCTACACTCTCTCCTTTTGTAATCTCATCTCCTCCCATGGCTTCAAGTATCACCTCTCATCAAGATGTCCATCCTCAATTTGTCTCTTGACCTCATCTCAAATAATCAACTTGCCTTCTGAACATCTCCTGGATGTCCTGTAAGGATCTCATAGCATTACAAAATCTCCAGGTTGGAAAAGAATCTAGTATTACCTAAAATTAAACAAAAATTCCCTAAGACATATGTCAAAGATCTAGCCTTTGTCTGAAGACCTTCAGGGAGGGGGAAACCATTATATCCCAAGACAGCCTAATCTTACTTTGGATAGTTGTGATTGTTGGGAACTTTTTTGCCCCTAGGTCAAACCTATATGGGACAGAACAGATTAGGAACACTAAATGCCCTGCACCATTTCAGGAATTCAATCTATCCCACTCCGTTCCTACTCACTTCTGGACCCAACTCATTGACCATCTGTAGTACCTGGCCAAAGTGTATGGACTGATGGGCTAACCCAAGGGTCCACCCGTGTCATAGGACATGAAATTGTATGCCATAGTCTGGAAGGTCTTTTCTCCACCTTGTATCTCCAAGGCCTAGCACAGTGCCTAGCTCCTTGAAGGCAGGGGTCATTTGGCATTTTCTTTATTTCCCTAGGATGTAGCACAATTCTTGACACATAGTAAATGCCTTCCAAATGTTTGCTAATTAATTGACTGATTGATTCCACTATTTTTTTTTTAAACATCTCAGTTTCAAAGTTTTTTCCTTACAACAATTCTGTGAGATAGTTACTATTCTTGTTTCCATGTTTTGGTGTTTTTATTGATGTGTTATATTTTTATATCAAAAATATATTTCTACTTGATAGATGAAAAAAAACAAAGCTCAGAGGTTAGAAGTCACTTCCACATGGTCACCCAGCTAGAAAATTGAAGAGTCAGAATTTGAACTCAGGGTTTTGGTCCTAAGTGCAATGTTCCTTCCATTACTCAAGGCCAGTGGTTCTCAACCTTCCTAATGCCACGACCCTTTAATACTCATATGTGGGCATATCTGGGCGTATCTGTACGTGGGCGGAGCCGCCTGGAGACATAGAGGAGCGGTGTCTTGGTTCCTAAGACCATTGGAAATATGTGTTTTCCAATGGTCTTAGGCGACCCCTGTGAAAGAGTCATCTGACCCCCAAAGGGGTCGCGACCCACAGGTTGAAAATTGCTGTTCTAGCCTATTGATGGAAGTATGGATAAGAATAGGTGATCATTGCCAATGTCTTTGGTCAAGCCTATACTCTCTCAAACCAAGGGTCTTTCTGCTAGGAGGATTGGACTACTGAATATGCTGAGTTCTGGGACAATCTGTCCTGTACTAATCCAGGAAGATCCCTGAGGTTCATTATCACAGCATCCTAGTGCTGTAAGAGGCCTCAGAGGCCATGAAGTGGGATCAACATCTTCTACAACATCTCCCTTCCCACAAAGGTCATTTATCTTCCTCTTATACACCTCCAGGAATGAGGAGCTCATTACCTCCGGAGACAGCTATTTTGGAATAGCAGTAATTGTTTGGAGGTATTTCTATAAATCTACAATTTATGTATGTTGACACTCCTAAAGACCATGCAGCTTTCAACCATCTCTGGATGACCTTTGGGGTAAAGGTTAGAAGCAGGGGAAAAGGAGAGGAGAGAAGGGTAGAGGAAAAGGAAAGAGAGAGAGAGAGAGGGAGAGAGAAAGAGAGAGACAGAGAGAGAGAGAGAGAAGGAAGAAAAGAGGAGGTGGCTTGTTGAGAACAACTACTCCAGATTCACGCTAAAAGAAAAGCTTGTGGTGTTCCTGATGAGCACTAGTACTTGAGTCATGCCTGCCTTGATGCCAACAAACTGAAAGATGACATTTTAGCTATCAGTAAATGTGGTAAGCAGATTCCTTCCCTGGGCTCCAGGTATTACCCATCTAGTACAGATTACATTTTATTATACATTCAAACAAAAACCTTGGCCCTCAGCCCAGTATGGCTCCAAATTTTCTTGATCTGCCCATCAGCCAAAAAGTCTGCATTAACTTTTGCAGACAGTAATCCCAACTGCTCTAGGAAATGGGTCAGAGAATTCAAATTTTCAGCCAAGAGGCCCATTAGAACACACCATGTTAGCCCACATCAATGTTATGATTGAAGGAACCATGGAATAAAGAATGTCACAGAGAGAAGGAATGTGGGATGCACAGAAGGCACATAAATGTCAGAGGCAGGAAGGTCTTTTAAAATGGCTAAACCCTCTTATCAACAGTCTCTTTTTACATTTAAGGAGACTGGGACCTGCATAAGCAAAGTGACTCATCCCAAATCATACAGGTAATAGGTAGAGGTAGCATTCGAACTCAGGTCCTCTGCCACTCACTACCTATGTGACTGTGAGCATGATGCTTAACTCCTCTGAGTCTCAGTTTCCTCATCTGTAAAATGAAGGGGTTGGGCAAGTTGACCTTTAAGGCCTGATGTTCTCATTTATCCCCTATATATAATGATGCCTTCCTTACCTATCTGATAAGGGTGCCTTGAGGATAAATAAGATAATAGGTGTGAGATGCTTTGAAAATTAAAAAAAAATTCTCTAGAAATGTGGTACTATTTGCATTTATAAAAGGTATTTGAGGAAGACAGATTTCACCCATGTTTCCAAGAAGACAGCAAGAGCTCATATGCCCACAGGGAGGCAGAAAATGGTGAACTAAAAAAAATCATCCTGGACATAGAATCAAAGGCTCGGAGCTCAGAGAGAACTTAGGTGTCATCTATTCCAGACCCTTTGCTTTATGGAGATGAGGAAACGGAGGCCCAGAGAGGTTCAGTGATTTGTCCAAAGTCACACAGAAAATAAACAGCAGAGCCAAGATTTGAACTCAGGTCCTCTGATGCCAGGTCCAAACCCTTCCTACTATAAGACAGTGCTTTCCTTTTATCTATATCTATATCTGTATCTATCTGTCTATCTATCTATCTATCTATCTATCTATCTATCTATCTATCTATCTATCAAGAGACACACCCAGAGACAGAGAGAGACACAGAGAGAGAGGGAGAGAGAGAGAGAAAGAGACAGAGACAAAGCGAGTAGGGGAGGGAGAAAGGGAGAGATGAGAGAGGGAGAGACTCACTGAATTTAAGTACTTAACTTACTTAACTCCATGTAGGTCACAATCTAGGACCCAAGATTTAGATCTGGATCAAAGACTGTCAGGTAATTTTGGTGGTGGGGGGAGGGGTAGTGAGGTTCTTTTAGTCTTTCTTTTTTTCCTTATCGCATCCTTCCATTTCCCAGATATTAGGTGGCAGAGACCTCCCAAGAAAGGAGGGTTCCAAATGAATTGAACAGTTGAGCCTCAAGGTATAGTGGAAAGAGAATAAAATAAATCTGGGATTAAAAAGATTTGGGTTTTAGTCCAGATGATTTCCCATGTCTGTTACTCAGTTTTTTCATATTAAAGATGAGGAGGTTGGACTTAGATTACTGTAGTATTTCATCCTAATATTAACATTCTGTGTTTTAAAACTCCTTTTAGCTCTTACAAGTGTGTTCTAAGGCCCTTCCTAGTTCTGAGTTTCCAAGTTCTAAAGCTCTTTTCAGATCTGACATTTTGTGTTCTAAGGCCCCTCCCACATCTGACATCCTGTGTTCTAAGGGCCTTCTCAGCTTTGACTTTCTGTGTTCCAAGGGCCCTCCCACCTCTGATATTCTATGTTCTAAGCCACTCCCCCTCCCTCCAGCCCTGACATTCTGGGTTCTAAGGCCTCTTCCATCTCTGACATTCAATTATAAGTATTTATTAAATGTTCCAGTATTTCTAGTATATTCCAACACTTTCCGGTAATTGTGGCATATCTTGAGAATGCAAAGGCAAAAATGAAATGATGCCTACCCTCAAGGAGCTTCCACTCTAACGGGAGAGACAACCTGTGCATATAAAATCATATCCAAAGCAATGGAAGAGAGTACTCAGGTCCCTTTCATCTCCTAACATTGTGTGGTAAGGACCTTTCTCACTCTGACATTCTGGGTTCTGACACCTCTCTCAGATCAGTCATTCCATGTTCTAAGATTCCTCCCATATCTAAAATTACATGTTCTAGGGTATTTTTAGCTCTAAAACTCCATGGAAGCAAGGTCAACATCCAACTATAGTGGGACAGCTAAATAAATTGTGGTCCTTTAATATAATTAGAACATTGTAACACGATTAAGACAGTTAAGGGTGAGAAATACAGAGAAATCAAAGGAAAAAATTATGTGTGACTGGGTATACAATGATAGCCCTAGTGTGACTGGGTTAATTCTAGCTACACAGGCAAAGCAAATGTGGAAGAACCAAAGAAATGGAGGGCCAACTAACCATGATCATAAAAGGAACAGTGAACAAATATGAATGGATCCTGATGGGGGCTTAGAGGGAGAGACTGAAAACATATTGTCAAAGAATGATCTCAGTGCTGTGCATTTCTCTGGCTTGACCAAGGCAATTTTTATTACTTGTGGCCCCAGTGGGAGACCAGCACCATGGACAGAGAAGCAGGTCTCAAAGCCTTGTTTTCCACCCAAGCAGGGCATGACTGGTCCATTCATCACCTACCCACAGGATTGAGAGACAAAGAGTAAACAGGGGGTAGTGCAGAGCCAAAAGACTAATGGGAGGGGGCAGCCCAATGATGGGAAGAATTCCAAAATTAAGAAATTGATGAAGACCTGGTTTGTGAAATACAGTGACCCAGTTGTTAATGGAACATTCTGGCAACAAGGGACTGCAAATGTAGCAGCTATTTTCCATCATCTTACCTAAAAAAAGAAAAAACAAAATAAAACAAAACTTCTTTCTCATGGGAATCTATTTCCTTATACATCATTTTTTATTTTTTTAGGATAGCTATATGGAAGGGATCTTAGAATCTCATCTTAATGATGAGAGCCCAGGGAGACAGAAAAAGGAAGTGACCCAGATGAGAGTTCAGACATCTTTTATTTTTTTAAATAATAAAATACTTTTAATTAGAGATTAGTCACAAAAAATAAGCAAACTGCTTAAAATAATTTACAATTTCAGCCAGATTTATCAATTGCTTTATATTATGTCCACTCATCTATCTGAAATGCACCTTGAAAGAACATATTTAAGTAGTATCAAATGTATTATCTGACTTCAATAGGAACTTTGTCCTTTTTTTAATGCAACTTATAAAGTCTAACGAATAAAATCAATTTCTCCTCTGTTGAATACAATCAGGAGCAAAAATGTCATAGCTGGTTAAAAGTCCACAGTGAAAAGGTATAATAAACAAACATCCTTGATACCTGATTATGAAATGCAGACATTTTCAGGTTTGGGTTTTGAAAAGTCTTATTACACAAGATCAAGATTGCTGAACAAAGTACATGATCAAAGAAATTATTCTGTAATAAGTAAGGGAGATGTTTAGAGATGTTAATTTTAAAGCAAATATGGTTCAGTTTCAGTTTAACAACAAAAAACAAAGGTTTGCCGGAAAGGTTTCCACATGAGGAAATACAGTGAACTAATAAAACATTCTCTTGGCAAGAGCTTTGTAAATAATTCAAGATATTTTACAATTTCAATTCAGGCTATTACTTTTAATTATACTATGCTGTTCTTTTTTGATGCTCGTTAAGATAATACTTGACATCCTTTCCCTCTTCTAGAAGAAAGTACAGAGATGAATATGAACATAAGTCACATCCTATGGTATACATGAGCTAACATTTCAAGAATGTTACCTAAAGCTAAATTAAATTGAAGCTTATTAAAATTGATCAAAACTTTCCAGTACATATCATGGGCCATGTAATATGCAAACATCACAATGATTGTGCACCCTAGGAAAAGAAACACTTTCTTTTTTTTTTTTTACACATGCCGAAGGTTGAATTTCTACTTCATCTCTTTTCCCGTTTTTCTTCCAATGACCTTTCAATTTGTTTTCAAAAGCCTCTAATTCAGCCTGTTTTCTTCATTTTTCTTTTTCAATAATAGCTTTGGCTTCTGTTTCCTTTATCTCAGTCATTTTCCATTTCCTTTCCTTATTTGTGGTGTCACATTCTAGAGAAATCCAGCCTTCATGCACCTTACTACACTGCGGTTCCTTTGTAATTCTCTTGCAATGACACCTGAGGTTCACCTTCTGGTTGCAGTTAAAGGGACGTTCACCAGGATGCTATAACTCTTTACAGGGATCACCACAGGGCAACTCTTTAGGATGCTGATTTTTGCAGGAAGTCAATAGGTTCTTTTCATCTACACCAGCAGTTGACAATTGTCTGCATTCCATGTATAAGTTTATGAGCTTTCGATGACATTTTGTTCTGAGTATTTGAACACAGGAAGAATATTCTCCAGGGTGAGAGGGCAAAATACACGGGTGAGGACAACCTGGTGAATGTGGTTTATAACATGTTTCTTCACATTGAAGACATTCTGGCCCTGCCCTTTTTTATCTACACATTTCAATAACTTTATGGCACTCTTTCATACAAGCATGATTTTGACAATCTAGACTCTGTTCACAAAATCTCCTACAAGAGTAAGGACACATGTGGTAGGGGACTGAGCTCACACTTACCAAGACACTCTGTTGGATTTGATTGACAGGGAGGACAAGGCAAAGCAGTCTGAATCTATGCTGGTTCTCAAGGACCTGCACACTGATGGATGCCAGTTGCCTTTACTAATTCTTGGTCATGACATGGAGCAGAACCACATTTTTCTAGAACTTTTTTGGCAAGGTTGATAACATAGAGAACAAGGGCCTAAATGATATAGATGTTTCTCTCAATTTCGTTGATGGCAAGTTGAAGTCTGGCTACATAGCTCTTTGCACCTGGGTGGTTTGGTGATGCCAAAGGTACCACAAAGTACAGTTCCCTTTGTTTTGCTACACTTACACTTCATATCTTCTGTTTCAGGACAAGGATAACAGCTACCCTTTGGCAGATGGAGGGACACTTATGGTTTCAACACCCTAAAGCTCTTACACATGGTAGATCACAAAGTGGGCAGTTTCCAGGGCAACACTTTCTCTTACACTGATGCCTCTGACTGTCACACATCTTAATACACTTAGTTTCACACAGATAGGGTTTGTGGCATGGCATTCGTTTGTGATGCTTTCCACAACAACAGTGCTTTTCAACTTCCTGCCCACATATTTCACAAGGATCTCAAAGACAGAACTGTGAACACCTATGAATTCCACATTTAAGCACTTTGTCACAACTGTCTCTGCAAGTTGGTTCATCTTCTGTACAAGGCAAAGTTTTATTTCTGACATGATTGGGTGCCTTATGTACCATTGCCACCTGACCCACTGCTGCTGCTCCCAGGAGGCTGCTTGGTGGACCCTGGGCAGGGGAGGGGGCCTTTCTGCCTTCAGCTGCTCTGCCTGGTCAGCTGCTGGCTCCCAGGAGAGCTCAGATGTGTTGACTCCCCCTTTTGACCTCTTTTTACATCTAGAGCCAAGAAGAGAAAATTAAAGGAGGAATTTTTTCCCAAGTTGAGGACACTCTCCACAAATGAGAAGATAACAAACTTGCTCACACTTGTGATGGCCACATGGCAATGTTTTCCCACATATCTGATCACAGTGACACCATGGACTTACACAAAGTCAGCTAGCCATTTATCACAGGCACACTTTTGTTTGCTAACTCATGGGAAGAGTTGACAATTTCCTGCAAGACAAGGGTTTTCACACTTATGCTGCCCACTCAACAACTTCCAAGCACACAGTTGCTGAGGGGACCACTCCTTGGTACTGCACCTTCAAGATACTGGTTTTGCCTTCTTACAGTAACAAGTAATAGTAACCATCTTTGGACAGGGTGGGCAAGGACCTGGGTGACAGAGAGCAAATAATTATGTCCACAAGGACACACATTGTCTCTCACACACTTGTCCACATGAATGAGGTACAAGGCATAGGTCTAGTGTTGGCTCTTCCATTTTTCCACAATAGCAATAAATCCAAGTAGGTGTTTCAGATCATTTAGATTCAAACCTACATTTTGGAAAAGGTCACTGATAGTCTCTTTTTCCAAAGTCATCATCCATCAAAGGCAAAGACACAAGGATCAGGCACATCCTGAACAGCTCCAAACCGCTTGGTTTCTCTTTACTGAAGCAATACAAATTAAGCATGTCATAGTCCCACTGAAAAGCTTCATTTATATACTGTCTGGTACATTCTAATTCAAACATATCTCCATCAATCTGACTAGTATACGTTATGAATGTTTTGTCAACAATTTTGCCCTGTTCTCCTTCAGTAACTTCACCTCCTTCTTCTTCAGAGGAATTAAACTGATCTTCAACAAAATTTTTTCTTTTTTTTTTCTGCTGCTTGATTAGCCTTCTTGATTTCCTCAAATTTCTTCTGTGAAATTAGTTCACTGATCATGGGTGTCTGACATTCCATTGCCACCTGACCCACTGCTGTTGCTCCCAGGATAGTACTGGGTGTGCCCTGGGCAGGGGAGGGATCCTTGGTGCTTTCAGCCCCTTCAGCCTGATGGTGGGCCAGCTCCCAGGAGAGCTCAGATGCACTGACTCCCCCTTTTGATCTTTTTTTACATCAAGAGCCAAGAGGAGGAAATCAAAGGAGGAAAAGATCAGCAGGGGGTTGGGTGGGATGGAGTAGAGACAAGTCAAACCCTATTTGAAAGTAAAGACTTACAAGAACTCATGAAGCCTGGAGAGACCAGGTTCTAGGACCTATTTGATGAAAAAGTAACCTACTGTATCAGGGATGCATCAAAGAATCACAGAACCTCAGAGTTGAAAGGGCCTTCAGGGCCATCTAGTCCAGTCCATACATAGAAGATTCTCTTTTATAACACACCTGGCCAGGGGGTCATCCAGGCGCTGCTTGATGACTTCCAGTGAGGAAAAACTCACTTCCTTCTGGGGCCTAGGCATGTCTATTGATTGAATGAACCAATCAATCAAAAGCATAAAATGGGTGTGAAATCCTTAAGCAATTTGAGAAAACCATTGAATGGTTTGGAAAATATATTGGGATTGGTTGAGACATCATTGGGCCTATGTATATCAGAGAAGGGATTCTGGTAACAAATTGAGTCAACATTTGGGAGCACCTTGAGAAGGCAGCTTCAGGGAATGTGACCTCTTCAGGAAAGGGGTATTGTTTTGTATTGTAAGAAAGGCATTGATGCTAACAGCCCAGCAGAATGCTACAGCTCAGGGAAACTTTATGAGGACTCCACAAAGGGGAAAAAAAAGGACTTAAAATAATCCAGTTATGAATTTAAATTTTTACTCTATAAGCTCTCTAAGCTTGGACCCTTTTTCCAGGGACCACTGCGTTAATAATAGGAGAGTGTGCCTCTAATTTTCCAGTAGTATTTGGTACCAACTATTTTCTTGCTTCTTTACCTTAGTAAGTGCCCATTTTTAAAAAGCTGGTTAACTCTGGCTGGCTGATAATCAATAGGGAATACACTAGTGGGGGCTCATGAGTAAGAGTACTAGAGATAACAGGGCTTTAATGTTACCCTTTGAATTATGAAGGGAAAAGTAATTCTCTGTCCTCTGAGTATCCAATCTTTCCATTAGAGTTGTGGTTAGTAGAGTGTACTCAGAGGGAATCCAAAGAACTGAATTTGGAATTACAGAGGGTTCAAGTCTCCACTCTGCTGCTTACTACTTATGTGACATTGGACACTTAACATCTCTGGGATTCATTTCTTCATCTTAAAATGAGGGAAGTGATCCCCCCAGCTCCAAATATTTATTTTTTGCTTTTTGGAGGGGGGAAGGTATGGCAATTGGGGTTAAGTGACTTGCCCAAGGTCACATGGCTAGTAAGTGTTAAGTATCTGAGGCTGAATTTGAACGCAGGTCCTCCTGACTCCAGGGATGGTGCTCTATTCACTGTGCCACCTAGCCACCCCTCCAAATCTTAAATTAAATTTTTTTCTCAATTACATATAAAAGCAATTTTTAACATTCTTTTTTTAAGTTTTGAGTTCCAAATTCTCTCTCACTCTCTCCCCTCTCTACTCCTTGAGAAGGCAAGCAATGTGTCATAGATTATACATATGCAGTCATACAAAACATATTCCTGTATTAGCCATGTTTCAAAAGAAAACAGACAAAAGAAATTGTAAGGAAAATAGAGTAAAGAAAGGTATCCTTTCATCTGTATTAAGACCCCATCAGTTTTTTCCCTGGGTTGGATTGCATTTTTCATCATGAGTCCTTTGTAATTACCTTGAATCATTGTATTTCTGGGAATAGCTAAGTCATTCACAGTTGATCATTCTACAATATTGCTATCACTTTGTGCAACGTTTTCCTGGTTCTGCTTATTTCACTTTGCATCAATCCACAAAAGTCTTCCCAGGTGTTTTCTGAAACCCTCTTATTCATCATTTCTTATAGCGCAATAGTATTCCATCATAATAGTTTACCACAAGTTGTTCAAACATTCCTCAATTGATGGGCATCCTCTCAATTATTTGCCACCACAGAAAGAGCCGCTACAAATATTCTTGTACTATAAGTCTTTTTCTTTTTCCTTTGATCTCTTTGGGATACAGATCTAGCAGTGGTATTGCTGGATCAAGGGTATGCACTGTTTCATAGCCATTTGGGCATAGATCTAAATTGTCTCCAGTTCACAATTCTATGAACAGCACATTAATGTCCCAATTTTTCCACTTCCACTCCAACATTTGTCTTATAAATATGACTCAGTTCTCTATATATTTGAGAAATGAGGCCTTTCTCCAGAGAAACTCCCAGCTCCAAATCTCTGACCAGAGAAAGTCCTACCTCCTTTGGGTAGCTCTTCCTGGAGGCCCCAGTCCACACTTGGCCTCTGTTTCTGAAACCTAGCATTCTTTACTTCTTTTGCATTTGGTACATATCTAGATACCATTTCACCACTGGTTTTGTGACTTTAAGTCTTGCTTCTTTAACTCTATTTTTAGCAACCCTTCTCCTCTGCCTTCTCCTCTGTGGGCCTCAGTTTCCTTAAGAGTAAAATGAAAGGATTGAACTAGATGATTGCTAAGGTCTTTCTGGCCCTAAATCTAATAATCCTGAGATCCACTTAAGTCACAACCAGTGAGTGGCAGAAGTTTCAGGTTGTGGGTTAATGAGTAGCCTAGAGATGGGGCAGGCATCAGGCATGGCAGAGTTGAATTCATTAGTAGCAGGAGGAGGGTCAACCTGTCTGTCAAGCACAAGCCAAAGCTTGAATTTCCACACAGAAATAAATGCCAGCCCAACAGATGTGACTGGAAGGAAATGATATTGATGGTTTAACAAATAGACCAGAACCTACAGTTCCAAAGGCAGGTCATTCCTTCAAAGTGGTTATCCTTGGGAGGTTTGACCATTGGTTCAAAGAAATATGGGGGCTATTCTTTGAGGACCTTCCTTGAAACTGTTGGTTGATCACATAAGAATGAGAATCTGAGGGTTTAATTAAGATACTATTTAAATATGAAATCAACTTGTATACTACAAATCAGAGCTGAGAGGGATCTTTGAACAAAGAATAACAAAATACAAAAAGACCTTAGGACATAGAACTGATCAGAGTTGGGAGAGTCCTTAGAACAGAGAATGTCATAGTGGGAGAGTCCTTAGAACATGGAATATCAGATGAGACCACAGGACATGAAATGTTAGAGTTTAAAGAGACTGTAGAATATAGAATATTAGAGCTGGGAAGGACCTCAGAACATAGAATGTCAGAAATGGAAGGGACCTTAGAACATAGAATGTCAGAGATGGAAGGGACCTTACAACACAGAACTGAGAGGGACCATCAAAACAAACTCCCTCATTTTACAAATGAGGAAATTGAGTCTCAGAGAAAGCAATTTCTGATGACTGAAGATTGCCTTCCTTATTTTGGGGAGGCCTCAAGATATTCAGTAATATTCCTGCCACCACACAGGGAGGAAGAAGTAGGCAGAGAACGAAGATCTATGGCCTAGGCTGAGCACCCTTCCTATCACCTGCCTAGCCTCCTTCCTTCCTGCTTCAATGCCTCCACGTTCTGGAATAACATACCTCCTCTCCTACTCCGTACAGCACTATAGCTGCTCGTTAGGGGAGTTTTCCTGACCGTGGGAGAGAAAGCTTGACTGGGGATCCCTGCCCCCTTTTTGCAAATTTACAGAAATCACGCAGGTTCTCCCTGAGTTGGAGCTAATAATATGGAGACCTTAAATGGTGGAGAGAGCTGAAAGAGGGGGACGGGATTGTAAATACTCATTGTTCTATCAGGAGAATACTTCCTATTTTCTTGCTAAAGGGAAGGTTATGTTTAATTAATTCTGCTTGTTTGCTGGGGACAGGGTCTGATTGAAAATGAGCTCACTAGTAACACGGAGCCATAGTAACTAAGGGGAAGGCAATAGATACCTTTACAAAGCAAATCTGGCCTCCAAAGGGACCTTTGGGCATAGCTGGTTAAGGTTATAGAGAGTCATAGAAGTGAGAGTTTGAAGGAACCTTAGAACACGAAATTTTGGAATACAGAATATAGAATGCTGGAGATGCTAGAAGACAGAATGAGGAAACTGAGTTGAAAGAATCATTCACAACCACCTAGTCTACCTCACTTACGGGGTGGGGGTGGGGGCGGGAAACTAAGGCCCAGAAAAGGGTCCATATAGTAGGGCTGAATTTCAAACATGAGTTTTCACTGCTCTAATGCTCCATTTCATAGGACCTTTGAACCATAGAGCTAGAAGGATTGCTAGAGGCTGTGAATTCCAGACTCCCTGTTTTACAAATGAGGAAACTGAGATGCTGTTGTTACTGTTACTGTTTAGTCATTTCAGTAGTGTCTGACTCTTCATGATCCCATTTGGGATTTTCTTGGCAGAGATACTGAAGTGATTCACCATCTCCTTCTCTAGCTCATTTGACAGATAAGGACACTGAGGCAAACAGGGTGAAGTGACTTGCCCAGGGTCACCCAGCTAGTAAGTGTTTTGACGCCAGATTTAAACTCAGGAAGACTCATCTTCCTCACTCCAGGCGTGGTGCTGCACCTTAAATTGAGACCTAGGGAGGTGAAATCACCTGACCAGCATCACACATAGTAAGAGATGGGATAGGAACTCAGGCTCTCTGACTATACATTCAGTGTCCTTTCTGTTGTACCTGCTATAATTCTGGCTCATTAGCATCAATCAATCAACCAGAATTTTTTAACGCCCAGGATGTGCCCTGAGGCACTGTGCTAGGCACTAGGGACCCAAGGAAAAAGAATTAAACATGTTCTACTTACCAGAAGCTTCCACCCTAACAGAAGAGACCACAAATGCATATTCATATCTATAGTATGAAAACTAAGTGACTAAAAAGGGATAAAGGGAAAGCAGTTGAAGGCGAGGCAGTTTAGGAGCAGGGAAGGAAGGCTTTGTGCAGAGGATGGAGTGTGAGCTGCAAGGTAAAGGATGGGAAGGCCTCTACGAGCCAGAGATAATATTAACAAGAGCAATATTACCTTATGATTCCACAGGGCCTACGAACATCTCATTTGATCCCCCGAACATGGGGCTGGGATTGTTATCCCCTTTTAAAGGTTAGGAAAAAGAAGGCTTGCAGAAGATGGGTCACTTTGTCTCTGGAGCCGAGGTTTCTTCATTTGTAAAACAACGGCGTGATTTCTGAAGTCTCTTCTAGCTTGAAAAAAATCCTATGATTTTCCCAAGGTCACCCAGCTAGTTATCTCTTCATGGTGGTATCCTAATTGGGGAGGTAGAGGCAAAAGTCTGTGTGTGTGTGTGTGTGTGTGTGTGTGTGTGTGTATGTGTGTGGTGTATGTGCGTGGTGTCTGTGTGTGGTATGTGTGTATGTGCATGTGTGTATGTGTGTGGTATGTGTGCGTGTGTGTATATGTGTGGTGTGTGTGTATATGAGAGTGTGTATGTGTATATGAGAGTATGTGTGTGTATGTGTGTGGTGTGTATGTGTGTGTGTGTGTGTGTGTGTGTGTGTGCAGGGACGGATAGGAAGGCTGCAGGGCATGGTTCCAGGTGAGAGGCAGACAAGGTCAGTATTGTCAGTGTGACTGGGGATAGGTGGACATAGCCTTGGACTGGCAGCTGGCCCAGGTAATGATGCAATGAAGTGGGTGGGAAGAAAAGGAGCCATGTGATGGGACCTTGGCACATCTGAACAGGAGGCTGAGGTAGGGAGGGGTTCGATGGCAGGGCAGAGCCCAGCTGAACTGAGCTGGGAGAGTCAGGGGTGGATGGGCAGGTGCGCTGACCACTGTTATCATCCAGGATAAAAATAAAAACAATGGGCAGGCAGTTTGGGTGGAGAAGGAGTGTGTGTGTGAGTGTGGTGTGTGAGAGTGTGTGTATGTGTGGTGTGTGTGTGTGGTGTGTGTATGAGAGTGTGTGTGTGTATGTGTGGTGTGTGTGTATGTGTGGTGTGTGTGTGTGTGGTGTGTGTATATGAGAGTGTGTGTGTGTATATGAGAGTGTGTGTATATGTGGTGTGTGTGTGTGTGTGTGTGGCGTGTGTGTATATGTGTAGTGTGTGTGTGTGCATGCATGCGTGGGCCTCTGAAGGCACTGTTGTATGCCTGCCTGAAGTTTCTGTGCTTGTGGGTATGTATAGATGCATACAAATGGATGTCTCTGTATATCTTGTCCATGTGCTATGCAGAATCCCAGCCAAGAGACTTGGATTCTGGTCCTGACCTGCCTGCTCATGCAACATTAGAAAAGTCCCTTTTCCTCTCTAAGATCCATTGTTTTGTTGTTATTATTCTGTCATTTCAGTCCTGCTTGACTCTTCATGACCCCATATGGGCTTTTCTTGGCAGAGATAGAGGAGTGGTTTGCCATTTCCTTCTCCAGCTCATTTTATAGATGAGGAAACTGAGGCAAACAGGGTTAAGTGACTTGCCCAGGGTCACACAGCTAGGAAGTGTCTGAGGCCTGATTTCACCTCAGGAAGATGAATCTTTCTGTCCAGGCCCCAGCAATCTATCCATGTTGCCACCTGGCTGCCCCTAAAATGATATGTTTGGACTAACTACATAATTTCTGAAGAACCTGTCAGCTGGCGCATTCTGGGTTGGAAGGACCATTTCAGTTTGGTCACTCCTAGCTCTGACATTTTATGGTTTAAAGTACATTCCAGCTCTGACATTTTAAGTTGTGAGATTTTTTCATTCTGAAAGTCTATATGCTAAGGTCCTTCCTTGCTCTGACATTCTCTGTTCTAAGGGCCCTCCCAGCCCTGACAGTCTGTGTTCTAAGGGCCCTACCAGCTCTGACATTCTTTGTTCTGAGTCCTTTTCTAGCTCTGGCATTCTGTGTCCCAAGGGGCTTATGTTCCCTTCTGATTCTGACATTGTATAGCCTAACCAATACCCCATCTGACAGTGACATTGTGAGGTCTTAGTATTGGTCCAATGGAAAGAGTTGTGGCTCTGAAATAGGAGAATCTGCATTAAAATTCTGCTTCTGACTTTCCTTACCTGATCTTGGGAAAGTCTTTACCTTTCTCATTTGTGAAATGGGGGTAGAGGAGCTGGACTAGATAGTCTTTGAGATTTCTTTTGGCTCTAAATGCCACTAATGTACCACGAGGGTGACCATTTGTAAAACTCTTTTTGGGTTGCTATGCTTGTATTTATTTTAGTGTTGTATGTCTGACCAAGCCTCCGGGTATCTATGGATCAAACACTTTGGGGCTCATTGGTACCCATCTGCCAGCCCATTCCATGAGCTGCCGAGCCAGGGATGAATGACTCCAGAGACCCCTTCCTTCTCCAGCCCCTCCTAAAAACAGGCAGTGGGGCTAGTTTTCCCAGCTGGGAGCAACCCCTCTTTGACTAGACATTGGGACCAGTCTAAGCCTCCAGACTGTCTCTGGGAAGGAGAAAGGTTGGATGTGAGTTATTTTGGGTTCATGATTAGAAGCCTCTCCCCTGCCTCCAAGTCTTCTGGCCAGCACAGTGGCTCATGTGAAGGGTGCAGAAATGGTTTAATCAAACTGGGCTGCCGGCAGAACTGATTAATAGATGCTCCTGCTTAAAAAAAGGAAAAGAAAAGAAAAAAGAATCTACTTGTGTAAATCAGCTGTTTATTTAACTTTCTTTGGCATTTAATGATTGCAACATTGGGGAGGGAGGTGGTGGTGGTGATGATGGTGGTTTAAAATTAATTTTAGTCTGGCAGGAGCAGGCAGTCAGGGGAATAATGAAGCACGCAGACTTACGGGAAAACAGAGCCGTGGGGGAAATGCCAGTCATGAGTCACAGCTCAATTCCCTCCAGGCCATCAGGCACCCTGAGGATGGGCTGGCAGAGGTAGACTGGCTGGTTGGCTATGGTTGGCAAGCTGGGAGAGTCAGGTAGCTTGGTCAGGCTAACTTATAGGGTCTTTGGGTTTACAACTGAAAAGGGATTTAGGACATAGAAGGTCAGACCTGGAAGTGACTTTAGAATATAAGAAATCATAGATGGAAGGGGCCTTAGAACAGAGGATATGAGAGCTGGGAGGGCTCTTAGGACACAGAATGTCAGAACTGTGAGGGCCCTTAGAATACAGAATGTTGGGACTGTGAGGGGCCTTAGAACATGGATATCACAGTTTAGAGGGACCTTAGAACATAGAATTTTTCAACTTGAAGGAACTTTGGAACACTGAATGTCAGAGGTAGTAGGGGGCCCTTAGAACATGAAATGTTGTCATTGATATACATCTAGAAACATAGAATGCTAGAACTGGAAGAAATCATAGAAGAAAGAATATTAGATCTGTAAAGAATCTAAATTTTACTGAGCAGGAAGTGAAGGTTTGGAAAGATTAACTATTTTTCCCAAGGCCCTATGGGGAGTGAATGGCAGAGGCAGGTTTCGAATCCATTTCCTTCCAGCGCTCTTTACATTGTCCCACACTGTCGCTACAGACAGTATGGAGGTGTCTCACTTCTCCCTCTTAATTATAAGGACCAAGTTGGCCATAGGACAAAACTTTCTCATTTACACTATTCGTTGGCCGATCAATCTTTATTCTATGCCTACTATGCTCGAGGCATTGTGCTAAGAGCTGGTATCTATAGTTAAGTCAATGTTTGTAATTAGTAAATAAAAGTGTGTGATTTGTTGTGTTCTCCTCCTTTCCCCTGTACTCTGTCATCACTTTAGAAGAGAAAGGGGCTTTGGGTTAGTTTGATATGTCTTATCCATTTCATTGGTCCCCATGGCTAATGATTTCATCCCCCAGTCTCTATCACCTTCCTCTCTCATTCTGGACTCTGTTAGGTCTTTCCTAATGCAGCTGGAAATAGTATTAACTTTTTTGACCTCCATGTTAACTCACATGGAGCTTTCAGTCTACTTCAGGCCCCCATATTGTTCCCTCATGAATTACTAATTAGCCCCATCTTCTCTAAGTCCTGACACTACTGCTACTTCTGGTTAATTTTGAGAGGAAGTAATTTCTTCTCTCTAAACTTCACTTTCCAGAGTGTCAAAATGAGGAAGTTAATAGATACAATATAGAACATTAGAATTGAAAGGCATTTTCTGATAATCATGATAGCTATCATTTAGATAAAACTTTCAGGTTTGCAAAACCATTCAATAAGTATTGCCTCACTTGATCCTCAACAGAAACTCTGAGAGGTAGGTGCTATTATTATTCTCGTTTTTCAGATGAGGAAACTGAGACTGAAGAGAGAAAAAGTGATTTCCCTAGATTCACATAACTAGAAAGTATCTGGGGCTCGATTTGAACTCAGGTCTTTCTAATTGGTCCAGCACTCTATCCACTAAACCACCTCACTCCCTTGTACCACCCGCAAATTGTGGTATAGGTATTAATGGAACATAATGTTGGAGCTGAGAGGAAGTACAGTCTATTGAATCCAACCTATTGGATTCAATAGGTAGTACAACCTATTAGGGACTTACCGTGTGGAATAGTACTGTAAGAAATGATGAATATGAAGAATTCAAAGAAGCAAACGGAGACATATCAACTGATGCAGAGAGAAGTCAAAAGAACCAGGAGAACAATACCCATAATGCCTAAAGCAAGTACATGGGATGAACCGTAAGAACAAGACTGAATATCTTATAACTATAATGACCAAGGATGACCCAAAGAGATAGGAGTCAATGTCATTACTTCTCTTCTTGGCAGAACTGGGAGAGGATGGGTGTGGAACCTGAAGAGACTGTCGGACTTGGTTGATGTGTTGATTATTTTGCTGAACTGATTTTCTTTCTTTTTCTTTTTTTTCATTCTTTGTTACAAGTGATGGTGAGGGAGGAAGATATATTTGGAAATGGTTATATAAAAACAAAATATAACTTTTTTCAGAAAAAGGAAAGGGATTTTAGCTATCATCATGTCTATTTTCTTCATTTGATAGCTGAAGAAACTGATAGATAGATATTCAGAAAAGGAAAAAAATAATCTGCTTGGATCACACAGTTACTTAATGATGGATTAAGACTGCAATCCAAGACCCCTGCCCCTTACTTTTGTGTTCTTGCTACTGTACTGTTTTCAATGTCATTCGCTAAAAGGGGGAGTTGGAAAGGTGACTGTTATGGTCTCTTTTGCAATCAAACTATAATCCTCTGACTCTTCCCCACCTCTACTAGCTAAAGGCAGCTTTTTCTGAGCCCACATCCAATATTCTTTCCACTACACTGCTCTCTCACATAGAGAAGGTAAGCTCCTTTAGGGCAGATACTGTTTATCCTCAGTGCCTAGAACAGTACCTAGCACAGAGGTCACATGGTAGGTCCTTCATTGGTTGTGCTACCTATTGAATCCAGTTAGTTGGATTCAGCAGATGTTACCTTCAAGCTCCAACATTCTGGGATTGTCTTTTATTCTAAGACCTGCCAGAAAAATAATAATAATGACAGCAATAAAAGGGCTTTATACCTTTAGAATTTTGAATGTTCAGAAACAAAACCAAAATGTCTTCTTTTGCAATGTCTATGATGAAGTATTTCCCAAGTGCATAGATCTTCTCTGCTGAGAGTGGAATGAGCTGCCATCCAGCTTGGAGTCGGAGGGATGGCCAGAATGATTTCTGGAGTCTCTTTCGAGGCTTCAGATTCTGCAAGAGACAATCCCATCTTTGCTAGCCCAGGTATCTTCATCAGCCTCTGATGGCTGCTGATCTTAAAGCAGGTGACTGAAGGAACTATTCTCAGTTTGGGTTATGTTGTTTGTGCTAATCTGGAGCCCATTGAAGGATATAACATGATACTATAGAATTACATGGATGAGTGGAGGGATTAATAGGGGGGGAGAGAAAAAGAGAAAGAGAGAGGGAAGGAGGGAGGGAGGGAGAGAGAGAGAGAGAGAGAGAGAGAGAAAGAGAGAGAGAGAGAGAGAGAGAGAGAGAGTTTGGGAGCCTCAAGTAGAGGCCACTTGTCTCAAACTACCTGCAAACTTACTTGGTGCTCTGGGCAAGAGGGCCGAAGATGACTAGGTGGGGCCATCATCTCTCAAGCAGACTTCATTTTCCACCAGCATCAGGGCCTCTTTGGATAAGGTATTCCATCCAGCCCATTAGGAATGATGAGAGGAGAAGGGAGGAACTCCCATGCTTCCCTTGCTGATCCTCACATCCTTACTATGCAAATGCAGGATCCAGACAGAAGAAGAAGAGTAGCACTTGTTTCATCAACCAGACATTCTCGTCTTAGGAGGGCCAGTAGAAATCAAGACTGTGTCTTCAACAAGGCAGTAACCTAAATAGACTGAAAAGGTATTGGCTATTATACTAGGGAGAGCCCTGGGAACATAGAATGTCAGGACTGGGAGGGTCCATAGGACACAGAATGTCAGAGCTGGGAGGGCCCTTAGAACCAGAATGCACTTCTGGTGCCAGGATGGCAGAGTAAGGAAGGAACCTTCTGAAATCTCCCCAATTCCCCCTTAAACAACTAGAAAACCACGTCAGAATTGATCTAAGAGCAGGGAAGCAGCTTACCAACCTGGCAGGAAAGGTCTATCTCACTTCAATGGGAGGGGAGTGAGGTCCAAGAGCAGAAGCAGCAGGGGCAATCCACCATTAAAGCCCCACCTGCCTGCAAACCAGCAGCCCCCAGCTAAGGAAGCAGTCTGCAACACAGCAAGGTCACATTCCAGGGACACCACCCCTAGCATAAGCCACTAGCCAGGCCTTGACCCCATTGCTGGCCAGTGGTGAAGCCCCACCCCAGATTTGACCAACAGCAAGACCCCACCCCTGCTAGCTGCCAGCAGAAAGATCCTGTTTCATAGCAACCCAGTAGCAGGGCCCCACCTCTCAAGCAGACAAACAGCTAAACCTCACACCCAGGAGGGGCCAATATGGAGGCGCCATCCATCATTACAAGTCAGAAGGGAAGCTGACTCTCCAGTGAAAGCAAACAGCTATGCCCCAAAGCCCAGTGAAAGCCAGCAATAAGACCCTGAGCCCCAGCATAAAAAACTTGGGACAATGCAGGACCAGAGTCCAACTATCACATTAAAAATAAATCTCACAAAAAGGCAGAAAACATTAGCAACAACAACAACAGCAACAACAACAACAACAACAACAACAACAACAAAAGCTTGAGTATAGAAAATTATTATGGTGAGAGGGAGCATCAAAGCATAAACTTAGAAGAGGACAATAGTGTCAAAATGGTGTCACATGAAGCCTCAAAGAAAAATGTAAAAAAGAATTCCTGAAAGGGCGTGAAAAGGATTTTAAAAATCAAATTAGAGAAGCAGAAGAAAAAACTGATAAAAGAAATAGGAGTAATGCAGGGAAATAATAAAAAAAGACTCAGTAGCATGGGAAAAGATAGACAAAAAATTTACCAAAGGAAAAAACTCTCTAAAAGTAGAATTGGCCAAATGGAAAAGGAAGTACAAAAGCTCACTGAAGAAAATAATTCCTTAAAAATTAGAATTGAGCAGGTGGAAGCTATGAGACATCAAGATGTGATAAAACAAAATCGAAAAGATAAAAAACAAATAGAAAAAAATGTGAAATTTCTTACTAGAAAAGAGATCCAGGAGAGATAATATAAGAATTGTTGTTCTATCCAAAAGCCAAGATCAAAATTTTTGAAAAAGCCCAGACAACATTTTCTTTTTTTTTTTAATTTTATTATAGTTTGCATCATTCATTTCCACAAGATTTTGAGTTACATATGTTCTCCCCCTCTTTCCCCC
>CM053588.1:51443429-51493429 GCA_028646515.1 Pseudochirops corinnae
ATAGGAGAGAATAGATTGGGGGAGGGGTTATACAATGGGATGGCTGTTTTGGGGTGGTGGGTAGGGGAAAGATGGGGAGAAAATTTGTAACTCAAAATCTCGTGGAAATGAATGATGTAAACTAAAATAATTAAAAGTATATAAAAAAAGCATTTATAGAAGCTCTTTTAATGGTGACTAAGAATTGCAAATCAAAGGGATGTCCATTAATTGGGGAATGGCTGAACAAATTGTGGTATACAATTGTAATGGAATATTGTTGTGCAATAAGAAATGATGAGCAGAGTGATTTCAGAAAAATCTAGAAATACTTACATAAACTGATACATTGTGAAGTGAACAGAACCGGGAGATTATTGTACACAGTAATAGCAATACTGTCTGATGAAGAACTGCATATAATTTAGCTATTCTCAGCAATACAATGATCCAAGACAGTCCCAAAGGACTAATGATGAAGTTTACTATCCACCTTCAAAGATAGAACTGTTATTATTTGAATACAGACTGACATGTTATTTTTCACTTTATTTCTTTCACCTTTTTCCTTTTATTTGAGTCTTCTCATACAAAATGATTAATATGGAAAAGTTTTACATAATTGCACATGTATAACTTATATCTGATTGCTTACCACCTCGAGGAGGAAGGAGGGGAGGGAGGGTTAGAATTTGGAGCTCAAAACTTTAAATAAAAATGTTTAAAAATTTTTTTAAAAAGGACACAGAATGTCAGAGCTGGGAGGTCCCTTTGAACATAAGATGGCAGAACTGGGAGGAGGCTTAGAATAAGGAATATAAGAGATGGAAAGGACTTTAGAGATCTTTGTTTTTTTATTGTTATGATCTTGGCAAACATATACAAACCTGATCATTCCCACTACAAATAGGAATTGAAAAAGGAGACTGCATATAAAATGACAAATCTCTACTACATACAATCGATTTCTTTTAAAAGCCTCTAATAAATTTTATACTACTTCCAAAAAATCCTGTATGACCATATATTTCTGATTATTCTTCTATCTTTTGTCTTAGAGATCTTCTATATATATATATCCCTTTCACTTTCTCACTCCCCTGGCACAGAAGAATAAACTGCAGCCCAAAGAGGTAGTGACCTATCCAAGTTCATACAGTCAGTGGCATAGCTGGCCTCCAGTCTAGGTCTCCTTCCTCCAAGCCCAGTCCTCTTTCCACTAGGCTAGGTGACTGACTGTACTACCCTCCTCCTTGAGAAAAAAAAGGGGAGCTAGTACTATTTGATTGACTCAGGGGACCAATGAAGTCTGTCTCCTTTTTGGCCCTGGTCATCCACTGGCTAAACACCAAGTGGTCCACATCTGAAGTCACATTTAGGACTGGAGTTGAAGTAACCGAACTAAAGTAAGAAAGAGATAGGGAAAGAGGGAGAGAGAAAAGGAGGGAAAAGGGAGAGGACTTGTCTGCATTTACTCATCATACATTCATATACATTATAGTTAGATGGACACATAAAAAAGAGACAACCAGAGATAAAAGAGATAAAGCAAGAGAGAGGACAAGGGAATAGAGAGACAGAAAGAAACAAAAGGAGAGATTGAGACAAAGGGCAAGATAGGAGAATAGAAAAAGACAAAGAGAAAAAGAGATACAGACAGAACCAAAAGGAGATAGAGGCAAAATAAAAGACATACAGAATTAAAAAGAGAGACAGATGGAGAAAAGAGGCAGAGATAGAAACATATAGTCAGAGAGACAAAGACCATAAGATTCCCAGAAATAGATACTGTAAAAGGAGATAGAGACAAAGAAAAGAGTGTACAAAGTTAAAGAGAGATAGAGAGAGAAAGACAGATAAAAGAACAGAGGTGGATGCCACCAGAGACAAAGATAATGCAGAGAGAGGAGAGAAACTGAGAAATAAGAGACAGGAAAAATGAAATCTTTTTTGGTGATGGCCAGTGATGTGAGCTCCGCCCCCATCCACTGCCTCCCCAGTCCTTACACCTGTCATGGCACCTCTGTGTCTCAGGGCTTCCACTTCTCTGGCCCCAGAGAAAACACCTCACCAAGAGATATGGGCCAGTAGCACTCAGGGAACTAGAATCTCTGTTCCAGCTTTAGAAATTTTCTTTCTTCATCCTGTAGACTCAATCTCAATGTGTCAACCTAAGGAAATAGAATGGCAACCTTAAATGTCATTTATTTTAATTAATTTATTAGCATTCCCTAAGAAGGGACTCCCAGGGAAGTGCCTCTTTCTTCCTCTCCTTCCTACCACTCCTTTTCCTTTTATCCTAGAATGTGAGATGCTTTGGCTTTGGGATTTTTCCATTCCTTCGGTTTTGTCAATCACCTTTGGCCAAGGAGGCTTGTTTGACATGGTTCACAGTGGTCACTTGAGGCCAGGCCTGCAAACAGGAGACTTCAATGATACTGGTCCAGAGAGGAGTCAAGGTCATGCCCACTTTCACCTATCACCCTCCCCTTCCTCAGAACCAGTTACTATCCCAGAGGATACTGCTCTTTAGCTTTATTTCTGTGCCACAGTATTACTGTAATCTTAAAGGCCTTTGGATCTTGATTGATCTGTGCTATGTAAGAAGCTGTTGTCAATAGCCCTCATGAGGGTACCAGTCTTTCTTCCCCTCTGAGTCTGTAGCTGGTCTATAGAAGTGGGGCTATCCCAGGCTTCTGAGCTGCTATTTTCTGAATTGACTCCTCTACTGAAGAATTGACTAAATTGATGAGAGGGAGAGGGAGAAGATTGCCAATGGCAACCATATTGTGGTACAGCCCGAGGGCATCCTGGTGGGTTTCCCTGTCTAGGTTTGTGTTCCCTTAGCAGAAGGTTGGTTCAGTGGGCTATGCTGTGAGCTGCCTTAGGTATTAGGGATAACATACATCACATATCATGGGATTAGAGATTTAGTTTTTATATCACCTACTCCAATCCTCCCGTTTCACAGAGGAGAAAGTAACATAGCCTGGGCTTAAATCCAGGTACCCTGACTCCCAAATCAATTGTCTTTCTACTACACCAAAGAGCTGAGAGAAGATGATTGCCAGAAAGCCAGTGGCAATGGCATCCATGACAACCAAGCCTTCCTCTGGTCTCTCAGGACCCTACAGTCGGATGTCAGAACTCTGACACTAGGCACGGGTCCTTCAGAGGCAGCCAGCCAGTACAGTGGATGGAACACTGGAATCTGGAGTCTTAAAGACACAAACTCAAATCTGGCCTCAGATGCTTACTAGCTGTGTGACCTTGGGTCAGTAATTCAGTTTCTGTCTGTGCCGTTTCCTTATCTAAAATGGGAATGATTAATAACACCTGTTTCCTAGAGTTGTGGAGATCAACTAAGATAGCATTTGTTATGTGCTTAGCACAGGGTCTGGAACACAGTAGGTGCTTAATGAATGCTTATTTCCTTTCTTCAGGTTGAGAACCAGTGTAAAGGGTCTGTAATAATGAAGGAAATGATGGGAATTTGGAAAAACTATTGAGCTTCATGGTCCCTCTAGGCTAAGGACCCCAACCACAAAACTTCCATCCCTGTGGCTGTGGAAGTACCAAAGAAACATGATGACTGATCAGTGCTTCTCAGTTGCTTTTGAAGGACCCATTGGACAGCTCACAGGGGAAGAAACCCACCCTCGGAGGCAAGAACTTTGCTGTTCTCTTTGGCAGCATCAACAGTGACAGATACCTGCTCTGGCCAGGGGACCAATGGTGATTTTGATAGTAAAATACTAATATACAGTTTCTACCTCTCATTCTAGGGTCCTACCCTATCCTACCCTAGTAAAGCCTTCTGGGAGCAAAGAAGATGATTTTCAGATGTTTCTCACTGGGATCTACCTATTTCAGAACAATCTCTTAGAATATAGAATGTCAGAGCTGGGAGGGATCTTAGAACACAGGATGTCAGAGCTGGGAGGGGCCTTAGAACACAGGATGTCAGAACGGGGAGGGATCTTAGAATCCAGAATGTTAGAGCTGGGAGGGCTCTCAGAACACAGGATGTCAGAGCTGGGAGGGTCCTTAGAACATAGGATGTCAGAGCTGGGAGGGCTCTTAGAACACAGAATGTTAGAGCTGGGAGGAGCTTCAGAACATTAGCGTCTGAACTTCAAGAGAAATCAGAATATAGAATATTTAAGTTGAAAAGGATTGTCTGATACAACCTCCTCCCCCCATTTCACAGATAAGGAAACTGAGGCTCATATGGTGAAGTGATTCACTTAGGGTGCATGCCCAAACCCTGATCCTTGAACACAGGATTATACATTTAGACAGAAATCTTTGTGCTCCTCCAGTCGAACCCCTTCATTTAAAGATGAAGAATCTGAACCTCAGAGAAGGTGACTAGCTCAATGTCCTACATATTGTAAGAGCTATAGTCAAAATTCAACCCTAAATATTGTCTCCAAATATCTTTCAACCAAATAACATTAACTAGAACTCCCTGACTTCTAGTCAGAGTCTCTTTTCACAGCACCATACTGCCTTACAATGTTGATACAAAAGAACCTGGGTTGGATATATTGTTTTGAGATATTGGGGCAATTGGAGCCACTTTGTCTGAAGGACCCATGGACCCAGCTCCATGGCTCAACCACTTGTCTGAGTCACAAGCCATGCTCACCATCACTGTACTGCTTCACTCTGGTTCCGACTCTGGTTTCCTTGGCCTCCAGCCTTAATTTTCCTCTTTTCCCATTAGCTTATTCTTCCTTCTTCTATACCATGGATAGGTTGCATTGTGTTGGATTGGTAATTGTTGGCGTTGCTTTCTCCTTAGCTCAGGCACATGAATGCCTAGTTGTTTTCTTTGACTTGCAAGAGAATCATAGAATCCCAGAGTTCATAAGATCATAGGATTCAGAACTAGGAAGAACTTAAAGGGTCATTTAGCCCAATTGACTCATTTCAGAGATGAAGCCAAAAGAAATTTAAGGGGGTAGACTAAGGCCACACAGGTAGTAAGGAGAAGAAAATTAGAATCCAGTTCCTCTGATTCCAAACCTTTCCACTCTTTGGTGGAGGTAAGAGGAGGAAGGAGAAGAAGAGAAAAATATTTATTAAACACCTACTGTATGAAAGACACTGTTATAAGTACTTTATAAGTATCTCATTTAATCTTCACAACAACCCTAGGAGATAAGTACTTTTATCACCATTTTACAGTTGAGTAGACTGAGGCTGAGAAAGGTCAAGTGATTTGCCCTGGTTCACAAAATTTGAACTGTTGTCCTGATATCAGCTCCATTTCTCTATTCCATCACCTACTGGCCTCTCTTTTGCCAGAGATATTGTCTATTCCAACCTTTCACATAAAAGAAAGTACAGTAGATCTTAAGGACAGAAGAAGAGGTACAGAGTCTATTGAACTCTTTCCAAATACTCCTCTGAGTCTTTGGGAGATAGCAGGGATGAGATCCAGGTTGACCACATCAGCATTCCCATCAAGACTACACTAGTCAGAGCACTTAAGAAGTTCTGTCAAGAGGACAGGGCTGGTATATTACTGATCATATCAGCTAGGACAGGATAGTGAGTGAAAGAAATGTGTGGAGAAAATCCGAGGAGATCCAGGCATATCTGGGCATTTTGAAACCATTTTCAGTCATGACCTACTCTGCATGACCCCATTTGGGGTTTTCTTGGTAGAGATAATTGAGCAGTTTGCCATTTCCTTCTCTAGCTCATTTTACAGATGAGGAAATGGAGACAAACAGGGTTAAATGACTTGCCCAGGGTCACACAGCTAGTAAGTATCTTAGGCTGGGTTTGAACTCAGGAAGAAAAGTCTTCCTGACTCCAGGTCAGGCACTCTATCCACTTAGACACCTAGCTGCCCTTATCTGGGCATATCCAGTCTTTTGGCATGTCCTTCTTGTGCATTGCTCTTTCCTGGCCACTCAAGTCTCAGAAAAAGAATGAGAGAAGCTATGAAATTTGTGACCCCAAGGTGCCTTGTTTGTATTTGTTTCTGGCCTGATGTCCTGGAGCCAGCATGTCTAAAAGACAGTTTTGACAAGATGTGTCCAGAGCCAAAGAATGCCCAGTCTCTACAAAGACTCTTAAATCTATTTCACTGGCCTAGGGTTAGGTCTATACCAGGATTGTAGGACCTTAGTCATTCAGGAACTGGGTGCCTGGAGATTCTTAGTGTGGTAATGCCTTTTAAACTGCTCTTGATATGTGGTTCAAGAATCTGAAGTTTGGATATTTTCAGTGATGGGGAGCTCATTACTCAAAAAGGCATCCTATTGTATATCTGGAGGCTCTGTTACAGTATTTTTATGGAGATTAGAGGTTTTAACACTATTAAATTAGGATATGAACACTGACCTCCCCTCAGTGAGGCTCAGAGAATTAGAGATCATCCTTCCAGGACCCAGTTGCTTTTTGTTATATACTTCAGTGTGCCAGTCCTGTTTAACCCTTTGTTTCCCATTGTTCTATGAATTTCTAATCTAACAGAATTTAAGGATCACAGAAAATTAGAGTGGGAAGGGATAATAGAGACCAAGAAAAAGGAAGTGACATGTGGCAAAGCTGGGATGCACATTCTAGTCCTCTGGCTAAGTCTAGTACTCTTTCCTTCACACCATTCTGCCCTTCTTCCCTGAGTAGTAAGACTTATTACTTGTGTGACATTTTGGCAAATGACTTCTCTTGATATAAAATGAGGGGCTGGGCTAGATGACTTCTAAGATGCCTTCTGGCTCTAAGTTATATGATCCTATGGGGGATGGAGCAACGTGGGGAGGAAGGGGCACTAAACTGAGATGGGAATGAGAGGGGAAGGCCATTTCCTCCATGCCTTTATCTTTGGAAAAGACCCTCCACCTTCACCCTGGAGGGGCTGGGATGTGTCTTGTTGAAGCAGAAGGGAAAGAAAGGAGAGGAAGGAGGTTTTCTGAACATCCTCAACAAATATTTTTCTTCTTGTTATCTCCTCTCCCAAATCCTTTTATTGAGGAAATCTGACCAAACAAGTCAAACTAGCAGTGACAGTTCTCGCCAATGATCTTATTCCACATAGGTTAGGAGGGGGGAAGAACAGCATCCTTGCCTGCTTCCTGCTCTGTCAGCTTCACTCAAGATCAAGCAACCCATCTGGCACAAGTCTGCTTAATCAATCCTATTTGTTATATCAGGCTATGCATTCTGCTGACAAGACATGAGCTCTGCCTTGGCCCAAGGGGTCAGGACTGGGTCTGGTTGGCCAGCCATGAGAGGCAGGAAGGTAAGAGGAACAATTGACCAAACCATTATTGAAGGACCAGAGGAAGGGCTGTTATTACATCTGTAAGAGATGGGTGACAGCTTGGGTCTTCTATTGAATAGAGTGGAATGCAGTATCATAGAATATGAGGGCTAGAAGAGACCTTAGAGTTCATTTGTCCACATTTCCCTTCCCCCAATATCTTATAGAGGAAGAGTTCAAGGCTCAAAGGTCACATGACTTGCCCAAGTTCACATAGCTAGTAATAAGAACAAAAGCAAAGCTAGAAAGGAATGGACTGGATAGATGTCTAATAACACAGGTGTTAGCACTAATAAAAGAAAACATTCAGTGCTCCTTTTGACCTTAATTCCTCCCACTGTGTGGTGGAACAGAACCATCACAGTGCAAATGAATCTATAAGAAATCCCATCATTGTGGGAAGAACAATGACTTGGGAGTGAGGAGACTGGAATTATAAGTTCCTGATGTGGTTAACTCCCTGTGCACCCTAGAGCAAATTTCTTTCCCTGTTCTGGCCTCAGTTTCCACATTTGCAAAGTGAAGGGGGATTGGACTTGATGGTATTCCATACCCACATATCCTTCTCTTATCTAATTGTACCTCATCCTTGGGTCCCAAACAGGATAAATCAATACTAGCCTCTTAAAGTTTTTGTCTTCAACATCTGTCCTAGTGTCTATTTATTTCTATAGGCACCCACCTCAGGGCCTAGTGACTCTGCTAGTCAGGAAGTTTTTCCTTAGTTATAATTTGAGTTTCTCTCCTACCTCATGCAATCTCATGTGTTCTATCCACCTCTTTTAAATGATCTTGTCTGTTTCTAATGCAGAAACAAATCCAAGGGCTTCTTCCATGATTCCAGGCTAAGGTTTTCAATCATATGCTCTGGGGTTGTACATGCCTAAAGGGATGTTGGTGACAGGTCCATTATGATGCTTCAGAGTAAATTGAGCTGCTCAGAGTAAAGAATATGTTCTTCTATGCCCCAGACTGAGGGGTGTAGGAGAGTGAGAGACCTATTCACCGAAATCTGGCCTTAAGTGGAGGAAGGTGCATTTAAAGCTCTGGGATGGGTCAAATTAACAAGCCTTTATTAAACACCAACTATGTAGGGATATAATAAAGGCAAAACCAGTCCCTGCTCTCAAGAACCTCACAGGCTAATGGAGAGGGACTATATCAACCCAATAAGATCCAAGTTCCAATTCTGCTTTAGTTCTATATTCAGTCTATGACCTCGGTAAAATTTACTTTCAATATAAAATGAATAGGGCTACTTCCCTCTTTATGTGCCTTATATTGTATTATGTATATGGTTGTGTATTTATTTCTCTTGAGAGGTCTTCTAGGGTAGGCACTGTAGAACAGACACCCTTCAGCTTGGAAACTCTTCAAGGGAAGAAACCTCATGTCTTTTGTCAGATTTGGGGTGCTTCCAGAAAAAAGGGCAGGGAGAACTGAAGCCTTCAACATCAGAGAGTTCAATTGCAAGACTGATAGGACCACAGTCTGCTGAGGGTGGGCTGTGCTATGCTCAGAGAAGGCTCTTGTCCGTGGTGCTGATCACATTCAATACCTATGCTCTGCTGTTTTCAGTCAATAAGAGGATGTCTTTTCCAATTCTCCTCCCCTCCCCTGGAATGATGGATCCTCACAGACAGACAGATAAATGTTTGCCAAGTGTGAAAAATAGATCCATAAGGCTTGTAGGGACAGACAGAGTGGAGGGAGGCACATTGAGCTGCACAAGCTGATCAACTAACTTCTCACCTGATTCCTTTGGCAGTGGTTGGTTCAATATTCTCTTTCCTCCCCTTACCCAACCTTCACATGCTGCTTGATTCATACTTCCTAAAACCTGGCTCTGATCATGTCACCTCCCTACTCAAAGAATTGCAATATCTTCCTTGCTGTCTACAAAATGGAGGCTAAACTCTCTCTCTCTCTGTCTCTGTTTCTCTATCTCTGTCTCTGTCTCTGTCTCTCTCTCTCTGTCTCTCTCTGTCTGTCTCTCTCTGTCTCTCTCCACATATATATTTATATCTATATCTATCTATCTATCTATCTATATATCTTCCTGTGTCTCAATCTGTTTTCATGTCTATTATTTTTATGCTTCTGCTTCTGTATTTTTCTTTATCTCTTCCAGATCCTCTATGATGTGGGTACCACCTCCCTTTCTGGAACTATTTCTCACTTCTCCCCTACATGAAACCTGTGCTCCAGTCATGCCAGTTTCATTTACTACTCTCTCCATCTCCTAAGACACTATTCAAATTCTTAGCATTGGCATGTTTGGACAAAGCTTAGATTAGGAATCCACAAGTCTGGAACTGAGATCCAGATCTGTCATTTGTGTGACCTTGGACAAAGAAATGAACATTTCTGAATTTCAGTTTTCCCCATTATAAAATGAAAAAAGTTCAGTTAGATGGTCTCTAAAGACTCTTCCATCTCTGACATCTTATATTCTAAGATCTCTTCCAGCTTGGACATTCTATGTTCTAAGAATCTATGTTCAGAGGTCCCTCCCAGTTCCAACATTCCATGTTCTAAGCTTCCACCCAACTCTGATATTCTATGTTCTAAGACCCTTCTCAGCTGTCACATTCTGTGTTTTAATGCCATTTCTTGCTTTGATATTCTATAAATCTACAAAGCTGTGCATCACCTTGTGACTTTAATACTGTTTTCTGATTTCTTTCCACCTGAAATGTCCTCCCTACTCCCCTCTCTCTATCACAATCTTTTCTTTTAGGATACAATACAATATCTAATCCTGTGGCCAAACTCTTAAAGGTTCATTACCCCTGCAGTCCCCTTTACATACCTTCTGTATTTTCTACCATCTTAAATCCTATGCACTCTGGATTTTGGGAACAAGAACTTTAATTTATTTCTGCCTCCTCCATGAAATCTTCCATGATTCTCTCATACCTCTAATGCCAGTGCCAGTCCCTCCTCTGAAAGCCTTCTTGCTGTCTCAGTCATTTGATACTTTATGATATTTGACCTGGTGTTTAACTATGTTGCGTGCCAGTTTCTTTTCTCTCATAATACTGTAAATCCTTGTGGAACAGGTCCCATATATTCTTCCCCATAGTACTAGCACAGAGCTGGTGAGCACATAGTAGGTTCCCACTAAATATTAAAACACTAGTCTTGGAATCAGGAGAAATGGGTGCAAATCTCACTTCCCAAATGACACAACCTATGTGATCCAGGAGTGTGTGTGTGTGTGTGTGTGTGTGTGTGTATGTGGGGTAGGGAAGGCAGTCACCTAATTTTTCTGAACCTCAATTTCCTCATCTATAAAATGGAACTAGTAAATGGGTGGGTTATTGGGGGAAAAGTTTTGTATACTTTTAAAGCCCTATAAAATGTAAATGATGATGGTGATGATGATAGTGATGAATGAATATCATTACCTATCTGCAGGTAAATTCAGTCAGTCTACAAACATTTACTAAGTAACCACTGTGCACCAAGCACAGTATTTGGTGTTAGGAATGCTAAGAAATACAATATAAAACAAAACAAAAACCCTCTTTCAATTCTCAAAGAGCTCACAAGTTTAATGAGGGAGACAATGTGAAAATAACTACGTACAATCAAATTATGGACAGGATAAATTAGAGATACTCAATAGAGGGAAGGCAGTAGAATCTGCCAACCTCGCTTTTTCTCTCCAACCGCAGGACCATCAGGTTTCCCTGTTCCATTAAGCACTTTATAAACTTTAGTAAGCTATGTTGAGGAGTTTTTATCATTAACATTCTTAATAAGAAGAAATTATATAATGATATGAATGAGACGAAGTATTGTACAATGTTTAGAGAACTGACTTCAGAGTTGGGAAGAGACAGATTGAAATCTTATCTCTGATACATGGTAGCTGAATGACACATCACAAGTCAGTGACCCCAGAAAGATTATCACAATACCAATTTGTATCACGGGGTCAATTTTCCACCCCAGCACTTCACTGCTGATACTATCACAGATCTTGATGAAAAATGAAACAAGACACAGATAGTGTGTCAGAATCAACAGAGAGCTAGGAAGAAGGGGTCATCTAGTGGAAAGAACCATGGAAAGAAGAAACAGAAGACCTCTGTGTTATTTGTCATTTGTGTGAACTTGGGCACATCTCTTCTCTTTGGCCATATTGTGTTTAATTATGAAATGAAAGTGTTAGCCTAGACAATACTAAAGCTTCTTTCCGGTTCTAACATTCTTCTGTCTCATTTTTTTTCTTATCCCCAGTACTGAGAACAGTGCCCAGAAAATGGTAGGTGCTTAATAAATGCATGTTGATTGATGGGATGATCAAAATGAGATCAAGGAAAAGTTGGATGAGAAAGCAGCTTAACAATCATCTCATTCAACCCTATTGTCTTATAATAAGGAAAATGAAGCTCAGAGTAGAGGTTTGCCCAAGTTCACAAGAAATAATGTCACACCTGGGATTGATCTACATGGGGAGGGGGTAAATACCCTTGACTAAGGTATAGCACTGGACAAAGGGATAATACTAACTTGCTGTGGGACCATGGCCAAGTCACCTGACCTTTCTGAACTTCAGTGTCCTCCTCTGTCCCATGGGTATAAGCACCCCTGCCTGTGCCTGGCAGGGCCAGGCTATACAGTAACCTGAATTCCCACATGTGGTTAGGATTCAAAAAGCAGGAAGGGCCTTCACAAATGGACAGATTATTCCAATCACTATTTAAGGCCAGTCAGGCTTGAGACAGCTTTTCCTCCACTACTAGTCTAAGCCAAGGAGCGAAAGGCTCCTAATTGCCTGAGATACAGCAATTTCCTGCCCCCCTCTTGTTTTTTTTTTTTTTCAAGGGAGGACCTGGAGAGGCAGAGGCCTCCAATCCACGCTTCCATTTGGATAGCTTTTTTTTGGCTGCTGATTTTTCTGAGGCCTTTTGGTGGGGGGAGAAAGGGGGTGCGGGGGGAGGTGAGGCAGCCGGCTGGATTTTAGTCAGAAGCTAAAAAGCCCACTGATTTTTCTGATCTTCTTTGAATGCTCCTCTTCTCCACAGACAGATCCTCACAGCTGTTAGGACTTCAAATTCCTCATGCATTGAGGGGGGGAAGAAAAAAGATATGAAAGGCTTTTTGGTGAACACAAAAGCTGGAACAAAGCAGGAATAAAACCAACAATGTACTTAATAGAGAAAACGGGGAAATTTCTGGCACTCGCCGTATCATTAATCTGTCTAAAGTGCCTTTGATCTCCTCTGCTTTAATTAACTTGTAATTATAACATGATTATTTTTGTGGTGGGGGAATCTGGGCGCTGGGGTCTGAAAGCAGCTCCAGCCATTGAAGGGCATTGAAAAGCAGTGTTTGTTAGAGTGGCTGCCTATCAGAGCCTCAGCAGTGGGGCAATGCTTGTGTGTGGCACACGTTAGCACAGGCACACACACACACACACACACACACTGTCAGGCTTACCCATCAAATGCTATTCCTGTGCTCTGTTTAGGTTTGTTCAAGGTCCCCATTATGAGGCTGTACTATCCAATGGGTATCTCACATACCAGAGGTCACCTTATCCCTTTAGAGAGCCAAGTCCAAGCAAGGTCACAGGCTCAGACTGGGAAATATGGGAGGGATCTTAGGAATGAAGATACCAGAACATGAAAAGTTAGAGTTTAATAGGACACTAGAATCTTACAGCATAGAATATCAGGGTTGAGTGGTTCCTCCAAACATTACCAGGCTGGCCCTTAGAACACAGAATGTCAGAGTTGAGAGGTCCCTTACAACACAGAATGTCAGAGCCTGCAGGGCCCATGGAACATAGATGTCAGAACTGGGAGGGGCCTTAGAACACAGGATGTCAAAGCTAGGAGGGCCTTAGAACACAGGATGTCAGAGCTGGGAGGGCCCCTTGGAGCACAGAATGTCAGAGCTGGGAGGGCCCCTTGGAGCACAGAATGTCAGAGCTGGAAGAGGCCTTAGAATGTTAGAGCTGAAAAAAAAAAAGAATGTTAGAGCTGGGAGGGCTCTTAGAACACAGAATGTTGGGGCTGGGAGGGCTCTTAAAACACAGAATGTCAATACAGGGAAGGGCCTTAGAACACAGAATGTTGGGGCTGGGAGGATCTTTAGAGAATGTCATAACGGGGGGGGGGGTATCTTAGAAGATAGTATGTCAGAACTGAAAGGGACTTAAAATATACAGTGTCAAAACCTAGAACATAGAATATCAGACCTGTGAAGAGGCAAACTTTTGGAGATAGAGGGGAGATTGAGGTCCAGAGAACCAAACTCATTTCAGTCCTTAGCTGTTAAGTTAAGGCTCAAAGAGAAAGCCTTTGTTTTGTGTTTGTTTCGGTAATGTTTCAAACCTTATTGGTCATTTCTCAATGAAATTCCCAGGATTGAGGACAAGAGAATGTACATGATTCTTCCAGAAACCTACTGCCAGAGGAACAACTCAGACTGAACCTTCTTCTGGTTGGGAGTCAAGATGGTTCAAAGTCCCTGATAAGACTGTGGCAACTGGAGCATCAAGACCAGGTCATCACAGAAGCATTGATTTTGAGCTGGAAGGACCTCAGAGGTCATCTGTTCAGAGTTCCTCAATTTCTATAGCCCAGAGAAGAGTACTTTGTTGGGGTCAGTTGGCTTCTAACTTGAAGAGGTTGAATTCAAACCCAGATTTTCCCACTCCAAATGCAGTTGTTCCCCCTATTCTACCAAACTGCCTCCGTGGCCTTGATGCCCTCTCCTGAGCAGCCCAGGTCTATCCATGGCAGACAAGTCATAGGGTGACGTTTCCAGGTACCCATGTTGTTTTATACCCTCAATCACCACATAAAGGACCCATAAGACAGTTCTATCCTACCCAACCCCAATCTTTTCTCTCATTCAGAAAGGAACCCTGTAAGGTCTAAATATTTTGGCCATATAATGAGAAGACTTCACTTGTTGAAAAAGACCCTGATGTTGGGAAATATTTACGGCAAAAGGAGAAGGGGATGACAGAGGATGAGATTGATAGATAGTGTCATGAAACCAATGAACATGGGCTTGAACAGAATTTGGGAGATAGTGAAGGACAGAAAGGCCTGGTGTGCTCTGGTCCATGTGGTTATGAAGAGTCAGACATGCCTGAGTGACTGAACAACAACCTACGAAATCTAAAAGCCTCTATGTGGTAAGACTGGGACGCAGAACTTCTGCATTTGGGTCCTGGTCTTGACACTTACTGTTTGACCATGGATAATTTATTTGACCTTTTTGAGTCCCAATATTGTCATCTGGAAAATCAGGATGACCAATCAATCAATAATGAATTAAAAATCACCAACTGTATGCCAGGAAATGTACTAGACCCTGGGGATACACTTATGCCCTTGAGGAGCTTATCTTCTACTAAGGGAGAAAGCTGGTCTATCTATCTGTATCTATCTATCTATCTATCTATCTATCTATCTATCTATCTATCTATCTATCTATCTCTATCTATTATCTATCTATTTATTTATCTATCTATCTAGCTATCTATGTATCTGTCTATCTATCTATCTATCATCTGTCTATCATGTATCTGTCTATCTATGTATCTATCTATGTATCTATCTAATCTACCTATCTATCTACTCATCTATCTATCACCTATCTGCATGTATATGAATTTATTGTATTATGGAGAGAGAGACAATGATTACCTCTCTTTCTCTTCTTCTCTCTACATTTATGTATGTTTGCATACATATGTATATATATATATATATACATATATATATTTATATACAAATGTATCCACAACATATACAACTCAGATCAGTAAATCAATGAACATGTTGAAATTTTAAATAATATGGTTTACCCCTTGTGATCTCTGTATGGAGTATGAACCTCTTTGATTGTGTCAAGAAAGCAATGTGATTGGCTGAGGTCAGTCAATGTCTATTGAGCTTATGTATGGAAATGACAAGTCCATCAAATAGTCAACTAGTTTAGTAGTGGAAGAGTTTCAGTTGTAAAGATTTCAGTTCTTAGAAATGGACACAAGTCCCTGAGAGGAAAATGTTGGATAAGAGAGGAGAGAGTTTCTTCCTCACCTCACCATTGGCTACTGACCAGTCCAGAAACTGGATCAGTATATCCAGCTAGTATAAAAGAGACTGAACCTGCAGGAGACACCATGTCCAGGTGAGAGTGATAGTCACTTGAGGAAAGGGCAGGTTAAGAGAACACAAATCCTCATGGAAGAGGGACATGTTGGCTATGGATTCTACAAGGATACCAACCCTCAGAGACCAGCAGGGAGAAATACCTAAGGGGAACTTCACAAAGACTCTATGAAAAGACAAAAGAAGTTAAGCTAGCCAAGGGTTGTGAGCTACCCTTTTGCCACATGTATTCTGTACACATGCCTTTGTATTTTATGTTTCTGTCTAACTTCTCCATTGATCTAGTATGTGTTTGTAGGAGAAAATGCCTTACACTTTTAGTGAAACTATTTTTGTAACTACTGTTCATTTTATGTCATCTTAACAAATACCTTTGCTAAGAATCTAGTTAAATATGATTGATTGTTAGAGGGAAATACATGGGTAGGGGCTCATGATCAACAACACTAGAAACTCAGTTGCTGAGAATTACCCTTAGAATCCTGAGAGTAGTGGTAGATCTCTTTCTGGAGACCTGGCTCTCCAGTGGGAGGGGTGTGCAACTTAAACATGTAATGACTGCTTGACCAAGACATAAACATGAAGAAAGCGCAGAAATAGGTCTCTGAAAAAAGATGGAATGAGAATTGAGCCTTGAAGGGTGCTAAGGATTCCAATAGATGGTGATAAAGAGGGAGAGCATTCCAGGCATTCCAGAAAAAGCACAGCTCCTGCTGTAGATGGGACAGAACACTGGTCTTGCAGTCAGAGAGCCATTAAGTTCTGTTTCTGGTGTAGCAAAGCAAGCACCAGACTTGGAGTCAGGAAGACCCTGGTTCAAATCCATTTCAGAACCTGGCTAGCTGAGTGACCCTGGGTAAATCACTTTACTTTTCTGGGAATCAGTTTCTCTGTATGTAAAAAGAAGAGGTGTACTCAAGGATGTCCAAGTTCCCTTCTAGCTCTAAATCCACGATCCTATGGTGCCCACTCCCTCTGTGATCCTGGACAAGTCATCTAAACTCTTTAAGCCTCAGTTTCCTCATTTGGAAAATGAGGGGCTTAGAGTAGATAACCTCAGAGGTCCTTTCCAGCTCTGGATCTCTGATCCTGGGACTTCTTGACAAGGTTGCTGGTCAGGGTGGAGATTTTCCTGTGTTTCCTGCCTTTCTTGGATATCTCTGCTCTCTCCAATCTCCTCTGCCCAGTGAAGTTGAACAGAGAGCCAAGGTGGCAAATTGCTAACAGTGGCCAGCTGGCCCATGACCAATCCCTGATCAATCCCGAAGCCTCCACAGGACCTTCCCAGGCTATGGTCTGTCTCTCCAACAGAAGGTGTTACGGTTGGTGGGCAGGGGGGAGGAGAGGGGAAAGCACACCATGACAGCATTAAGGAGGTCACAAAAGTCCCCTTCTTCCAACTATACTGGGAAGCAGGTCAGACAGCAGCTTCTCAATGGCTCCCCACTGGCTCCCCTGAATCCCTCTGATCCTGGCTGCCCCACCCCACCCCACCACATGGTAATGACCTTCTCAAGAGCTTTGCCTGCTCCTTTCCAATATATTGCTTATGCTCAGTGTTAATAACAGCAGCTGACATTTACACTGGGTTTTAAAGTTGGCAAAGTACTTTAAGTCCATTATCTCATTGGAACTTCACAACCCTACGTGTAGGTGAGAGATGTCTTATTAGCCATGTCTTGTAGGAAAGTAACTTGAGACTCAGACAGGTTAAGCAATTTGTCTAGGATCGTACAGCTGATGTCATCAGCATGTGTCAACGTGGGAATTTGAACTCAGGTCTTTTTGACTCCAAATTCAGCAATTCTATCCTCTCCGCAAACCTGAAAGCATATAAATGCAATTCTTCCTCTTCCACTCCCTCTCCCCCTCCTTCTTCTCCCACCCTCCTTCTTCTCCCCCACTCCTCTTCTTCTTCCTTTTCCTTTACCTCTAAGTTTTGTATTGTAGTGATCCACGTTTGTGTTTATTTCCCCTTCTAGCTGGATAGTTATCTCCCTCATAGCATGAGTGTTAGCTAAATTTTGTGGCACCTCCCCCCCAGTATGTATTGAATTGATATTTTTTTAAAGGAGAGGTTTCAACCTCCCTGACCTACATATATTCACAGACAGAAATGTTAAACTCTATACTCAAATAAAAATGATTGGTGTGACTTTCCCTTTGGATTATCAATTCTTTGGGACTCTCTGATGTTTGGGGATGTTTCTCCCCTAATTCATTTGCCTGGGTAATTGAGAGCTGTCTCTGCCTTGAATCAATAGACAGGTGATTCCTTTGAGAAACTTATACTCACTTTGTCTACAGGGTTTCTTATATGACTGTAATTTGTGAGGGAGGGTATTAGGACAGACCACAAATTTTACAACTAGGGCACAGAGATGCTCAGTGAGATGCCCAAAGTCACATAGTGAAAGAGCATCAGAACTCCAGTTACCTGGCCCCCAGCCTAATTCTCTCTCTATGGTTTACTGCACCTCAGTCATTCCATGACTAGACAGTAGGGGACTGGCTTGAAGCTGCTTCCCCACAGCTCAGCAATGATGGAACCCCTGCCCTGGCTAGTTGGCTCTGAAATACTCAGGGACTTTTTCTAGAAGACGTTAAAATTCAATCAGAATAAACTGCCTATTGATTTTGCAGTAACTGCTTCAAGGGTCTCTCCTTCCTCACCTCCCCCCAGTGGAGATAACAAGGAGGAGAAGGATACGCTAAGACACATGTTTCCCTGTCCCTGGTCCCCTCTTAACCCTTTCCTCAAGCCCTCTCCAGATGTGGCAGCCAGCCTTGTGTTGAGGAATAAACATTAAAAAGGAAGCCAGGAGATCTGGATTCTAGTTCTAACTCTGTCTCTGTCTGACTGTTTGATCTTAGGTAAGTAACGTCTCTGTTCTATGCCTCATTCTCCTTTGTAAAAAGAAAGAATGGGGTTTGGATCACCCCTAAAGTCATTTCCATCTCTAAATGACTGAAAGTCTGAAAGGTAGAATGAGTGCCTACATGGAACAGAGTTTGTAAGAGATAACCACTCCAGGAAGCTGTGAGGGCATTGGAGCGTACCAGACACACTTGCATAAATTTACACATCCAAAGACCATTTAAAATATTATGATTAATAATAATTAGCATTTATGTAGCCCTTTAAGGCTTGAAAAACCATAGTAAGTGTCTGAGTCGGGTCTCCTTAACACCCTTTGCCACCTGGTTCCCTTGACATTTTTGGTCCTTTAGCATTAAATGTGCAAAGGAGGCACTGTGGTTTAGTGGAAAGAATGCTGAGCTTGGAGCCATGGGCTGCAAGACTGAGTCAGACCTCTGCCACTCACCACCTAGGTGACTTTGGGTCAGTCCTTTCCCTTTCTTGGCCCTCTTGGTCTTCATGTGTAAAATGAGGGAGGGTGAACTCAAGGATCTCTAAGGTCCCTCCTAGGGCCAAATCTATGATATTTCCATTGCTAAAATATTTTTTTTTAGAATTAGCTATTTCAAAATGAAATAGAAGCTCTTGGCCTGATATTTAAGGGTGCCACCCCCCAGCTCCAGCCTTCTTTTGTAATTTTGTCTCACATGGTTCTGCTTCCTACATCCCCCACAGGGCGCTGACTCCTCCTTGATCTTGCTGGCCCTCTTCTCACTCCGTACATTCTCCCAGGCCATCCCTTCAGTTTTCCTGTCACCTCCATTTTGGGGATACTCACCCTCCTCTTCACCTGTTGAAGCTCTTTTCCTCCTTCAGGACCCAGTTCAGATGCTACCACATCCAGGAAGCCTTTTCTGACCATCCCCTTCTCAGGCTGATCATGTTCTCTCCCCTTCCTCACACTTCCCAGACCCCTCTTCCTGGACATCTCGTTTGTCCCCATAATACTCTCCTTTGTGTTGATTGAGGTACTTGTCCTTATACAACCAGCTCTGGAGGAGATCTCAAAGGCCATCTACTCCAACCACCTCATTTTACAGAAGGGGAAACCGAGGTTCAGTGACTTGTCCATGGTCACACTGGTAGTGACAGCCAGGACTTGAACCCAAATGCTCTTACTCCAAAGCCAATGCTTTTTGCACTGTACCATATTGCATCTTTTCTACATAGACTGCAAGTCTCTTGAGGGTAGGCCCTCTATCACATTAGTCTTTGGATCTCCAGGGCCCAGGACCCTGGGTAGAGCAGCTCCTTAAAAATCTTGGTTGAGTTGAGGTTGTTTTTGCTTTGTTGTCTGGTAACCCATGGAAAGTGGGTGGGCTAATAAGGTGTGATTTTGACTTACAAGGTTGGCATGACCCCTAAGCTAAACAGAGTGCTGGCACTGGCTGAACGTGGGGCCTGGCTGCTTTCCCAATAAGAACAATAATCCCTTATATTTCCATGAAAGGCATTTGGAGTCAAAGGAGCCGGGCCCTAAATTGGACTGTGCTGTTTCCTATGAGGGCGTCATTGGCTAAACTGCTTACAGTCTCCAAGACCCCATTTTCTCCTTTGCAAAATGAATAAGTGGGCTACGCTGCATGACATCTAAGGATCCTGGTGATTTCATATTCACAGCAACCTGATGAAGTAAAAATATAGCTTGTTTGTTCTGCTTTTGTTTTTAAAATGCATCTGTGATTTCAGTGACGGTGGGGAACTTCCAATGAGGAAACTTTACCTATCAGTGCTGGCCAGGACTAGCTCACCAATTTATAGGCTTGGACAAGTATCTGGGGCCACAGTGATGTTGAGTGACTTACCCAGTCAAACTATGGGAACACCGTATTTACATATGGGGAAATTTATTTTACATATGGGGAAACTGAGGCCCAGGAGGGAAAATTATTGGCCCAAGATCCCACAACTAGTACAGAGGTGAGCTGGGATAGACCTCAAGTCCATGTTTTCTTGGAGTCCTGGGAGTCCGAGGGATCAGGGCCAGGGAAGCCTGGTGCTGGCAAGGCTTCATTTGTAAAGAGTCTCATTAATATTTCAAACAATAGATGAATCCACAGAGCTCCCTCCCTCCATTAATAACAGAGGGCTCCTCCAGAGGGCGGCAAGGCAGGGCTAATGCATCCTCACTGCTAGCTCTCTCCGGCAAGTCGTCATAAAGCCCATTAGCTAAGTCAGAGATCTATTGATCCCAGATGATGGATGCTAGGGTTAAATGAGGCTGGCATTTTCGGGACTGGTAGGGGGATAAGAATATAGAAGCCCGAGCTAGAGAAGGGCCTTTGGCTCTCTGCTCCCTTATCATCCAGAAGCCCAGTGCAGGTAGGGCTGGAGAGTGTTCTGGGGTCAGTGGGGCTAAGAGTGTGAGATCTAAACACCAAAGTGGGGAGGAGGAGAAGACTTTGGCTCCTCTGCTGGGCTCCCACAGTCCTAGTTGGACCACTGGGCCAGGACACAGCCTAGAGTCATAACACAGAGTGCTGGTAGGGACCTTAGAACATCAAATATAAAAGCTAAAGGGGGATCTTACAATGTGGAACGCCAAGAATCTTAGAGCTGGGAGGGAACTAAGAACATAACTAGAAGGAATTTTAGAATATACAGTTAAAATTGAAAAGGACATAGAATATGGGAGCTGGAAAGGCTCTTGGAACATAGATTGTCAAAGCTAGAAGGACCCTTAGGATGAAGCACGGTATGGTGGAATAATTATTTGGAATCAGGAGAGCTGAGTTCAAATTTCAGCTCTGTTAATTTAATACCTGTGTGAACCTAGGTAAGTCACCCTCCCTTACCCTTTCTAGGCCTCAAGTAAAATGAGTAGACTGGACCAGATGACACCTAAGGTCTCTTACAGTTCAAAATATTCGGATTCAATGAATGCTCCAGTTGGAAGGCACCTGTGAACACAGAACATTCTAATTCTCACTTAATTAGTGACTGATACAAGTCCTAAACCCAAGTTTTCCCAGTCCCCTTTCCAGGGGTCTTTCTCTCCCAGTACTGCCCTGTATTCTTAGTTATCTTTGTATATATATTTGTGTTCTGGGCTCTGAGAACTCCGTGTGAGTAGAGACCACACCATTCTTACTTGTCTGGATCTCTAGTGCTTCCAGGACAATACTGTGCCTAGAAATGTTTCTCAATGAGAGTGGAGACTACAGAGGTGCCCCACCCATGGGCTTATGTGCCAAAATGGGAGGACAGGAGCTAGGGATGGAGATTTTTTAGAATGATGGCAAACAATTTCTTCAAAGACTTCCACTGCACAATTAAAAATAGTTTCAAATGCCCTTGGGCTAAGTGCCAGGAGTGTAGCTGAGTGAAGGTGGAGTTTAAGTGATGAAGAGGGTGGAATTGAGGACTAAGGGAGGGCAGGGGTGGTGGTGATATTCTCAAGAAGGGGGATTAAAGTCAGATGAAGCCAGCTAAATTCTAAGGATGTTAGGGTGGGGCTATGTGACAGAGATGAGTCTAAGAAAAGGGAAGAGTTTGAGGTGCCAGAGATGAAAGGCAAATGCCAGGGATAAGAATCAAATGCTGAAGATGAAGGCCAAGTGTCAGAATAGAGGATAGGAGTTGGGGCTCGGGGATGTCTCAGTGTCATTGATGGGGCCCTAAGTGCAGAGGAAAGGGGGTTACGCACTGGGGATGAGTCTCATGGGAGCAGAAGTGGTGACATTTGTGGCTGAGTCTTTAGAGGTGGATTCCCAAGTACCGGGAGTGGAGCTCAGTGTTCAGGATAATCCGATCCCCCATTCTACAGTTGAGAAAACTGAGATTTAAAGAGGTCAAGTTAATTTGACCAAGGTCATAAGCATAGTAAGTGGATCACAGGATCTTAGCCATAGAGCTAGAAGGAACTCCAGAGGCCATCTTGTCCACACCAATACTTTTACAGGCGAAGAAAGTGAAATCCACAGATGCCAAGTGACTGGCCCAGAGTGGAGCAGGTGGGCGATCTGGGGTCATCTGACTCCGCAGCCAGTGCTCTTTCCATTTAGGTAGAGGTCAATTCAACAAGTATTTATTATCAAAGGATCATAGAATTATAGCTGGAAGGGACCTCGGGTCATCTAATCCAACTTCTTTATCTGACACGTGTAGAAAATAAAGCCCAGAGATTTTAAATGACTTACTTTTCCTCAAATAATGATCACGTTAATAACAATAATAGTATTTATGTAGCTCTTTAGGTTTGCGAAATGCTTTACAGATGTTATCTCATTTGATCCTCACAACAAACCCTGGGACGTAGATGATGGCATTATCTTTATTTTACAGGTGGGGAAGCCAAGGCAGGCAGAGGTGAAGTGATTTGCCATAGCTAAGTAAGAGCCTGAGGCTGGATTTGAACTTAGGGCTCTGGATCCAGGGCTCTGTATTTGCATAATAGGGACACTGATTTCCAGGCCTTCTGACTCAAATCCAAAGTTCTTTCCATTCCACCTCATTGTCAATTTATTATGCATATGGCATTAGAGTTTTGTATTTTCTAACTCAAGGCTTCTTTCTTCTGCTGTCTTCCTTAGAGCAACAACCATAACAAGCTAATTTTAAAAACTCAACCCTCAACACCAAGAGCACTGGATAAAAGGCTGGAAGGAAGGGGAGATTTTTGTGTATGGGTTGAGGACTAATCTGAAAGAAAAGGCAAAAAAAGGATAAGAATAAATAAACATTTCTTTGTATAGGACAGCATTAATAGGGGTGGGGGCCACTCGGAGGAAAGTATCTTAGAGACATTGGAACCCAGTCCCCTTAACAGCATACATTTTGGCATCTCCAACCTGGTCGGGGCCTCCAAGGCCATGGAATCTAACTCAAAGACAGAATCCCACCTCTAACATGCCCAACATGTGGCTGTTCAGACTCTGCTGATAGAGCTCCATAGACAAAGCCTTCACTTGCTCCTGAGAAGGAAAACAAGACAATTTCTTTCCGGGGCCACAAGCAGGAGAGGCTGTTGAAAAGGAAATTTCCCATCCCATCTCATTCTTCCTGCTATGGAAAAGCCTCAAGATCGATTCATCACTTATTACCTCTCGGCTTCCAAAGATGGATTGTGTAGATATGTAAAATAAGTGTAACAAATAAAGAAAATACATTTAAAACGTGCAAGAATTGGCCAATTTTGCAATATTTCACCTCAATTTTATATGCTGTCATATATACTTGAAATACATGTGCGCTAAGCATGACAAATATATAGAAACTCAAGCTCTATTATTTTGCTGTAATGGGCCAAGGGAATAGCCCTGGAATAATATTCTTCCATCTCCAATAAAGGCTTTTCTCTGAAGCTATCTTAATGCTGGGAACAAAACCGAACGATTTCTCAAAGGCTTGTTTTCTCAGATTAACCCACACACCAGGCTGGTAACTGCTAGGGTATATGGAGGGGGGGAGAGACTGTTGGAGACAACACTGGTTCTTCCTTCCCTATCACAGAAGGCACAGAATGTTGAGCTGGAAGGGCCTTAGAACTTAGAATTTTAGAACCGGAATGTTATCAAGACTGACTGAACTGGGAGGGACCTTAGTACATATTATGTCAGAACTGGGAGGGGTCTCAAAACCTAAAATGTCAGATATGGAAGGACTTTAGAACATAGAATGCCAGGTCTAGGTTGTTGTTCAGTTGTTTCAGTCATGTCCAAATCTTTGTGACCCCATTTTCTAGGCAGAGATACTAGAGTGGTTTTTCATTTCCTTTTCCAGCTCATTTTGCAGTGGAAGAAACTGAGGAAAACAGGGTTAAGTGACTTGGCCAGGATCACACTGCTGTTAAGCGTTTGAGGCCAGATCAGTCTTCCTGACTTCAGGCCCAATACTCTGCACCACCTGGCTGCTCATATCTTGAAGGAAACATTAACAGCTCTAGAGCTGGAATGTCAGGTCGAGAAGAGACCTAGAGACCCATAGTCCAATTATTTCAGCTTACAGAGAAATAAACTGAAATCTAGAAAAGCTAAGTGATTTGCCTGTGATCACACAAGTTAGAAATGAAGCCCAGCTTCAGGGTACCTACTGAGAAGCATTGAAAGGGCCCTCTTTCTGGTGAGCACCACTGATTGACAGGAATATCCATGTGATGCTGTGTGCCATTTTTGAAGGCTTTACTCATGCACACTCAATTTCATCCTGAACAACTCTCTCCCAGAGTTAGTCTTCTTGGGTCTCTGAAGGTATTCTATCCAGGTTGCCAATAAACCATTTCCCATACTTTCTTTTTCCAATACCTGGTATGGTTGTATAGAGAGAGGAAGCTGGACTCTACCTGGAGGCATATCCAATCTCATTCTCTGGAAGTTCTTCCTTGTATCTTACCCCTATTCCTCATGTTGCTGTTTACATTTATTCTTCCTACTGTTTTCAAATGATCCATCTCTCCCCCACCCCACTTTTTATTCTTTCCTTATAGAGTCACAGAATCTTAGGTCTTAGAAGGGAGTATAGGGATCGTCCTATACCATTCCCTTTATTTAAAGATGGAAAACCAATGGCCCCAAGAAAGGGAAGTGTCAGAGTCAGGAGTGAACTGAGGTCTTCTGACTCCCAAGCATACCTACCACTATACTAGAGGACTGGCTGTCTTTTCTCCTTTCGGGCTCCTAATAAAAAGCCTTTGGTCTTAGGGGTAGCTAGGTGGTACAGTAGATAGAGTGCTGGGTTTGGACTTGGGAAAACTTGAATTCAAAGACACCTTCAGATCTGTACTAGCTGTGTGACTGTAGGCAAGTCTCAACCCTGTCTCCCTCAATTTCCTCAACTGTACACTGGGAATAATGGTAATAAAGGAACCTCCTGCAGTAGTCATAAAGATCAAATGAGATGTTTGTAAAACGCTTTACGCAGTGCCCGGTGCATAGTAGGTGCTTAATGAATGTTAACTCCCTTCTACTTTCACAGGAGACAGCAGAGATCAGCATTTTGTACTTCCTGCCTGTACTTTTTTTTTTTTTGCTAAGGTGGGGGGATTATGGCTAGAGAATATTCCTTTGACAGTGAGAATTGGTTGGTTGGTTTTGCTGAACTCTTTTTTCCTCAATTTTTTTAAAATAAGGAATGCCTTTATTTGAAGGTAATATAAAATAAAATATGTCAATAATTCTAAAAACCATGTTCACGGTGCTCTGGACCAAGTTTGGGTTGAAGCATATTCCTCTGTTCTTTGTCTTGGACTGTGCTGGAAGGAAAGAAGACTTTTTTAAGTGTGTACTACGTGCCAGGAACTGGGTGAAGTGCTGGGGATACAAAGAAGGAAGGAAAGAAGGAAGAAAGGAAGGAAGGAAGGAAGGAAGGAAGGAAGGAAGGAAGGAAGGAAGGAAGGAAGGAAACGTTTATCAAACATTTACTACATGCCAGGCATTGGGCTAAGCATCTAGGGATACAAAGAAAGACAAAATATGGTCCCTGCCTTGAGGAATTCCCAGGCTAGTGGGCGATGCAACAGGCAAACAACTGGGAACATATCAGATATATAGCATAAATGTAAGGGAAACTTGGAGGGGAAGGCATTAGCAGTGGGAGTGGGAATGGGGGGAAGCACTTAATAAATGCTTCCTTCTTCCCTTTCTTCTTTGTAGCCCCAGTGTCTGAAACGTAGTAGGTGCTTAACAAATCTTCCTTCTCTCCTTCCTTCCTTCCTCCCTCCCTTCTTCCTTTCCTCCCTCCTTCCTTCCTTCCTTCCTTCCTTCCTTTCTTTCTTTCTTTCTTTCTTTCTTTCTTTTTCTTTCTTTCTTTCTTTCTTTCTTTCTTTCTTTCTTTCTTTCTTTCTTTCTTTCTTTCTTTCTTCCCTCCCTCCCTTCTTCCCTTCCTTCCTTCCTTCCCTCCTTCCTTCTTTCTTCCCTCCCTCCCTTCCTCCCTTCCTTCCTTCCTTCCTTCCTTCCTTCCTTCCTTGCAGCCCCAGGGCCTGGCACATAGTAGGTACTTACTAAATTCATATTGATTGCCTCAATGCATATTTGTGCTTGGAGCTGCCTTTGGCTGAGAGGCTGTGTATCTTCACCTGTCCTTTCACACATGCTGTCTTATGCCCAAACCTATCAGCGTGCATGTATGGAGATGCTTTGTGTAGGTCCATGTCCTAATATGTGTGAGCTATAAGACTTGTACCTGTGCTTCTAAATGTGTGCGGGGAGTGGAAAAGGCCCCTTGGCAAAGGTGAGATTTCAGCTGACCTTTGAAGGAAGCCAGGGAAGGAGATCAGGAGGAAGAGCTTTGCAGGCATTGGAGTGAAAATGCCTGGAGTCTGGAGATGAGGGTGGTGTGTTCAAGGAATAGCCAAGAAAGAGGCTAGTGTCACCAGACTATAGAGTATATGTATACAGGAAAGAAAGGCGTAAGAAGACTGGAAAGGTGTGTGATGGGGAGAGGCTATGAAGGGCTTCGAATGTCCCAAACAGAGAGTTTTCTATTTGATCCTGGAGATAATAAGCAGCTATTGAAGCTTTTAAATCTCCTGAAGCCCTGGTTCTTCTGTCTCTCTTTTCTTTCTGTTTTATAGGAAGAAGATGGGGAGGATTTAGTCTCTAATGGTTGGATCAAACAAGGGTGACTGGGATATTGGCTCCTGGGTTTTAGGCCATGTTCCCTCTGGCTATCACCCAAGCAGTCCTTGCAAGTTTGGGGTGTTAGGGTGCTCCACATTCCTCAAGGTCCCCCTTGTGAAGGCCCCAGTCTTGAACAAGGCACATGAGACAGCCAGTCCTAAGACTGTGGCCAATGGACCAAGGAATCTCTTTATGGGATTCTCCTGCCAAGCTAAGTATGGTGGGCTAGAAAGAACTCAGGATTTGAAGTCAGAGGACTTGGATTCAAACCTTCACTCACCCTGCTTTTGGTCTGAGTGGGGAAAGAAAGAAAGCCCAACTCACAGATCATACCTACTTTTTATCTCTTCCTAGGCAAATACCACCCATTTAAATGATGGCTCTCATTGGGTAGTGGGCCTGAAAGAAAGGACTTCCTAGCTCCAAGTTGAGGGATGCCAGAACATTTACAGAGGAATTGCAAACCTCTAGTCCTAATGATTCACCCTGAACTCCAGCCCTGTTTTCTCCAGCTTTCTGCTAGACATACCATCTGGGTGGATGTCCTTTTGGCACCTGAAACTTATGGCCAGAACTTGTCACCTCCCTCCATCCCTTCCCTCTCCAAAGCTGATTCATCTTCCTAACCTTACACACACACACACACACACGCATGCACGCACGCACGCACACGCACAACACACAGGCACACACTCACACACACATGCACATGCACACACACACAACACACACACGCGCACACGCGCACGCACATCCACACACATGCATGCACATGCACACACAAGCACACAAATGTATATGTGCACACATATACACATAAACATTTATATAGATATACTTATTTATATAAATAAATGTATGTATTATATATTATGCAATTATGTATAATTTTATATAATTTATATATTTTCATTTAAATTCATATAAAATTTATATGTATATATTCTTACATAAGTAGGTTATATTACATTTAAATATAACATGTGCTTTAGCATATAAATATATTTATATCATATAAAAATATATGTTATAGATAGATTGATATATAAATATATACATATACTTCCATAGTATAAGTATATACACACAGGCAAGGCTAGGAAAGGATTGAATTGTCAAAAATAGAAGTATATATTTGATCCTGGGTGTAATAGGGAGTACCTGCAGTTTCTTGAGTGGAGGGGGGAGGGCACACTCAGATTTGCATGTTAGAAAAAAAGCATTATTTCTCTTTATTCATGCTATGTTCCAGATAATCTGTACTGTTAGTGGCTCCCTGTTTCCTATCTCCACACCTTTGCATTGGCTGTGACCCCTGCCTGGAGCATTGTCCCTTATCACCTTAAAAGCTTTCACTACCTTCAAGGATTAGCCCTGGACCTCTCCTGGATTCAAGTGACTTCTGTCTTCTCTATTGTCCCAAGAACATTCCTTGTGAATTTCTCCTGGACTTCTATTGCAATCTAATTTGAAGTCAACCTCTTTGCATACAGGTCAAACCCAGACTTCATGGACTCAAGGTTCCTTACCAGCATCCCAAGCCCTGAGTGGACCTTTCACAAATGTTTATTGCATAAACATCTCTTCTCATTGCCATGTGGTGATGTATGAAGAAGGCTGGGTTTTAAGTTAAATGGGTTTAAATCTTGGCTTTGTCTCTTATTACCCATGTGACCCTGGACAAGTCACTCAACTTCCTTGGACCTCAGGTTTCCCACCTGCCAAATTAGGGGATGGATTGTACTAGACAGCCTTGATGACGCCTTTTACCTCTAAATCTCCGACCCTTTGATTCTATAATAAGAAAGGAGATGAGAGACTGTTCAAGCTTGCAGGGACATTCCAACATTGAAAGTTAGAACATGGAATGTCATAATAGAAGAGACTTTAAAAGTTTTTCTACCCCTTCAATTTAAAACAGCAAGAAATAGATTCCAGAAAGGGACAGTAATTTGTGCTTGAGTCTGGGAGGGTTGATGCTTTTTTTGGAAGAAGGAATAGATGGTTTTATTGATCAAATTCAGACTATTTGCCATGGGCAGAGCCAGGATTCAAACATAGGTGTGTGAGTTGCAAGTCTGGGGCTCTTTTTGCTACCCTATACTGCCCCTCAGAGCAACCAGATGGCTCAGTAGATAGAGCACCAGGCCTGGAGTCAGGAAGACCTGAATTCAAGTTCAGCCTTAGACATTTGCTAGTTGTGTGACTCTGGACAAATTACTTCCCCCTGTTTGCCTCAGTTTCTCCATCTGTAAAATGACCTGGAGAAGGAAATGGCAAACCACTCCAGTATCTGTGCCAAGAAACCCCCAAATCGGGTCACAAAGAGTTGGACATGGATGAAACAACTGAGCACACCGCCCCTCAGGCTGTCTCTTGTGGGATCTGAATGACAGAGCTTCAAAGGACATCAGAGGTCATCTAATCCAACAGCTCTCATTCTGTAGGTGAGAGAGGTTAAATTACTTGCCCAAGGTCACCTAGGGATGAAGTGAGGATTTGAATTCAGGCCTGTTCCTTTCCTTCCTCCTTGGGTACGTGTGGAGGGCAGGAGGATGGAGTGGGGATTAGACTGGTAAGAGACAATCACTCTTCTTTCCCCACAACTCCTTTTCCTCCTCTCTGTCTCCCCCCCTCTGACTCATCCTCCTCTCTGCCCTCCTCCGGAGAGCAGAGGGAGGGAGTTGGCCCAACTCCTCCTCAGGAAATGAACGTGCCTGCTCCCAGAGGACCCTCCAGCCAAACGGTAATTGTTGAAACAACTCTGCCCGGAGTTGGTGGTGAGGAGGGGGTTGTTGCTGGGGGCTGGTGGTGTGTTAGGGAAGAGCCACATCCCCGCCATGCTCACCGTAAATCTTCCTGAGGACCATTAAAGGCCTTGCAACTCAGAGACAAATTAAGAGGCAAGAGAATCAATGTTATTTTTTCCACAAGCTGAATTCATAACAGTTTATGGCAAAATCAATGCAAATCTTCATGAATAAAGCGGTGGCAGGTGCACATTACAGAATAATAAGAGAGGATGAAAAACCCACAGCCAACCAGCAGAAGCATCAGGTCACTGGCCAGGAGGCAACTGATGGCAGATCGTTTATCTGCCCCATTGGTTCTCATCTTCAGAGCTGGAAGAGACCTGGAGAACAGAGAATGTCAGCACTGGGAGGGAACGAGAGAACAGAGAATGTCAGCGCCGTGCATGGACTTAGAACATAGGATGTCAGAACTGGGAGGGCCTTAGAACACAGGATGTCAGGACTGGGAAGGGCTTAGGGCAAGGAAAGTCAGAGCTTGGGGGAACCCTTAGAACACAGACTGTCAGAGCTATGGAGCCTTAGAACACAGAATGTCAGAGCTGGGACACAGAACATCAGATAGTTGGCCCAAGTATCCAGAGAAGGGAACAAGTTCAAGGATGAGTTAGATCAGGTGGGAGATAGCAGTCCATGCCGCTAATGGCTTCTGGCCCCAAAGCTTCTGCAGGCCTGTGGCTCAGGACCAATCCGTCACTGTTATAACCTATTTATCATTCAGTTGCATTTTCTTCCTTCCCTTCCTCCACCCCCAATTTTAATTGGATATTGATAACAGATGTTGGTGCAATGTATCCCTATGGTCCAGGGCTGTCTGGGGCAAGGAAGGCAGCTGCAGAGGAATGGACAATGGAGAGGGATGAGAAAGGCCCCTTATTCCCACTTCATTCATTCAATTCATTGAACCAGCATTTATTAGGGCACCTACTATGTGTCAAACACTGTCCTGGTTGCTGGGGTTGTAAAGGCAATAATAAGATAGTCTTTGCCCTCAGGGAGCTCCCATTGCCCCGGAGTGAAGAGTGGGACCAGAGTTATGTGGACAAAAACAAGTGAATAGAAATTAGGCACCTATAATAGGGAAGACAGCTGTAAGCCAAGACCCCTGGGTTCAGAGGCCATACAGATATCAGTCTATAGTGAAAAGAGCAGTGCCCTTGGAGTCATAGGGGGCAGCATGGTATGGTGGTCCTGGGTTTGAATCTCATCTCGGCTAGTCACTGGCTATGTGACCTTGGGCTAGCAACTTCCTTCTCTGGCCTTCAATTCCTTTACCTGTAGATCTGTCAGGTGTCTTTGCATTGCTAAATTATAAGAGTGTTTTATAAACCTCATTTTCTCCCTAGACATAGACTCAGAGGAGATACTCTGTGTCCTGGTCTTACATTCAAGGTTTGCCTTTTTGGAGGAAAGTATATGCTTTTTCTCAGCTTTGGTCCCCCTGCCCTCTGCCCCATATCCTCAGGAGAGATCATAGGACTAGAGAGATTTCAAGAGGCTGGAAGGGACTCTAGAGGACCTTCTGGTTGGGAGCATTCATGCACTGGCTTGGGGCCAGAAGCCCAGAGGTCCCAACCCCTGCCTCCACCTCTCCAATCCTGCATTGCCTGCTGGTTTTTAATGTCCTGAGGTGGTGAGCCTACATCTCCTGAGGAACAATGCAGGGGGGAGGATAAGATTGAGGGCATTTCAGAAGTGTGGGTCTGGCAGAAAACGCACAGCCCAGGAGCCCGGTGGGATTATGGCTTAGAACCAACCCATCAGCAGCACAGTTCACTTACATTTTTTTTTTTGTTTCCCCCACATCCATTTTCATCAGAGGATGTCTTGCCCGACTCCCTTCTTTTTCAGACTGGTCAACTGAGATCCAGAGAAGTTAACTGACTTGCTCAAGGCCCCATGAGTAAAAGTGAGAAACAGGGGCTTTGACCTCACATCCTCTGAGGCCAGAGCCAGCTTTCTTTCTAGTGGGCCATGTTGCCTCTCACACCCTGGCCACATAAGCCCTGTTTGGGGGGTGATTTTCCAGCTCTTTGATTTGCCCCTGGCCTAGCTCTATGACTAGGACCAGGCACAGACAATAGGCTAGACTGGCTGGGAGCTGGTGAAGAGGGCAGAGACGTGGCAGAAGGGAGATGACGCTCACTGAGACGTGATCTGCCAAGGGAAGCAGGGGATCGTGGGTGGCACCAACCAACCTGACAGGCAGCCCTTGCTCTGCCAGACTTTCGCTGGGATTTTGGGTAAGCACAACCTCTCTGGCCTCGATTTCCTCACCTGCAAAGTGAGCCTACAATTAATTGGTTCCTCATCCACTAATGATTTCACAAGCATCAGCACTAGGCCAGCCAGAGGCTGCGCTGCCCCCTCACCCTCCATATCTCCTCCTGCCCAAACTTCTCAAAGGGAGATAGAATTCTGAGAATTTGTCCTTTCAGTTAAGGGAAATGGGGAGAAAGGAGAGGGGAAGGGAATAAGCATTTATAAGCACCTACGATGTGCCAGGCACTGTGATAAGAGCTTTTTACAAATGTCATCTCATTTAATTCTCATAATAACCCTGAAAAATAGGTGTTATTATTATTCCCATTTTACAGTTGGAAAAACTGAGTCAGGAAGAAATTAATTGACTTACCCTAGGTTTACAGTTTGTAAGTGTCTGGGGCTAGATTCGAACTCAGGTCTTCCTGACACCAGGCCCAGTGCTCTATCTTCTGAAGGATGCTAGCACCAACATTGGGAAGTGGGTGCTATCATTTGCCTCATTTTAAAATTGGGGAAACTGAGGAAATAATTTTTTTTAATGACTTGCTTAGGATCACCTCCGATGCTTCTTAAGACTTAAATGCCATTCAGGAAGAGTTCAGGCTCTTTCAAAGATGCAAAGACTTGAGTATGGCCTTGGTTTTGGATGAGGTGTCTGCCCAGCTAAGTGCAGAGAGGCCCAGTGCCAGCTTGGTTGCAGGGTAATGAATATTTTTGTCCATATAAACTCATGACTATCATTTACTGGGGCCCCTCTTGGTGGGCAGAACACTAAATTGGTGAATTCATGAATCCCTGTGTTGGGTTGTAGGGAATTGAAAGCAGGCACAACTTCCATCCCTTTTTCATAGAGGTGGGAGACTGTGGGTATGGAACATTGCATATACTGTCAGACTCAACTGATCTATACATTAATTTTTGCTCAGCTGCCTGTCTCTCTTCTCTCTTTTTTATTCTTTGTTACAAAGAGGGGAGTGGTAGAGAGAGGCATGCCTTTGTAATTGAAGGTGATATAAAGACAAAAGATATGAAAATAAAATTTTTAGTGTGCAAGTCACATGATGGAAGATGGAGAAATAAGCCAGTCTCAAAATAACTTCCAATGCCCATTTCCTCACATCAACTAGTAATATGACAGATATAGATATTTAGATTATAACAAGGAAGGAAGATAGGAAATACCTCTATATCTCTATTCCAGAGGCAGCTGGAGGTGCAGTGATAGAGTCTGGGCCTCAAGTCAGGGTAGACCTGAGTTTTCATCTGGCCTTAGACATTTGCTAAGAAAACCATTAAAAAAAACCCCTTTTTGCCTCACTTTCCCTGACTGTAAGATAAGGATAACAACAGCATCCATTTCTTAGTGTTGTTGTGAGGATCAAATGAGATATTTAAAAAGCACTTATCACTTGCCTGGAATATAGTAGGTACTTAATAAATGCTTCTTTCCTTCCTTCCTACACAAGGAAAAACCTCTCTACCCCATACCCTGAAGTTTACTGCAATGTTTTCCTTTTTCAGTTTTAGCTGAGGTTGATTTTAATACCTTCCCCTACCCCCCAACATGGCAATGTCCCAATCTGACCTCTCACATTTATTCCTTGGCAAGAGAGGGAAGACTAGTATCCTTCCTTGGGTCTGTTGGAAATTGTGAACAATTTGTGGTAGAAGGGAACAGTAGCAAAGAAAAAATTCATATAGAGAGAAATCTGTGTATGTGAGGGGGGGCATCAAATCCAGGTACAGTTGAACCTCATCCCCTATGGAATTTTCACATGATGGGTGGCCAAAAAATGACAGCCCCACCCTCTTCCCCAACTTGAGTATGGCTCTAAAATCCCCCAGGCTTAATGGCCTGGATAAGAGAAAATATCAATGCCATGGGTGGGGAAGGGGACAAGTTGTACAGGCACATAATATAATGCTGCATTATCTGAAGGCAAGGGATCAGAAGAGAAATTGTGGAGCTTCTATTTGTGCCTGGGAAGAGACAAACCTTATCAACTATCTTAGGGTAGAGAGCAAGAATTCCAAAAGATAAAACGTAGAGATAAGTTGAGCTTCCAAGCAGAAAAACCAGTAGAGGATTCATGAAGGAAAATAGAAAAAATAAGCAGGCAAGCCAAGAAAGGCATATAGTATAGAAATATTATCATGTGAAGAGAAGTAAATTCCCTCCCTCAAAAAAATGCAAGGTAACAAATTCTATATGTCAGCCAGCAATAATGGCTCAATACAAGAAACTTCAGAATCGTTCAGAAAAGAACAGGAAAATTAAAGGAGAAAATTAGGATAGTATTAGGAGTGAAAAATGACAAATGAGAGTTAGCAAATTTAGAACACATGACAGGGATGGCTAGGTGACACAGTGAATAGAGCACTGGCCCTGGAGTCAGGAGGACCTGAGTTCAAATCCAGCCTCAGACACTTAACACAGAACTAGCTTTGTGTGACTTTGGGCAAGTTGCTTAACCCCAATTGCCCTCAAAAAAAAAAAAAGAACACATGACAGAGAATCTATTATAAGACACAAGAGATTTTGAAAAAGGATAGCAAATACGGAACTCAACAGTATAGATCTGGAGAAAAATTGGCAAGCCAAAATCAGAGAACTACAGAGTTGGAGGAACTCGTGACTTACACACATCAAAGACACTGCTCTTAAGGACAGGATGAACAGAGATAATTTGGAAGCATAGGTCTTCCAGAAAAGAATGATGAAATAAAAGTCCTGAGTATAATGCCAGTGGGAATAATTGAAGAAAATTATCTAGAGACATTGAAAATGTTGGGAACACAGTAGTGATTAATAGAATCCATGGACCACTGACCAGGAGAAACTCCAAGCTTCAATCATTAAAGGTCATAGTGATTAAACTTCAGAATCACAATGTTCAGCAACAAATATTGTAAGCAATAAAGACAAGGACCTTTAGCTATCAAGGAGAATAATTTTAAATAGTCCAGGGCTACTTCATATCTGAGAAAACAAATGAGAGATTCAATTGTGATATATAAAAAACACAAAGGGTATAGTGGAACTCCAGAATAACATCATGAAATGCTGTTACTCAGTGAAGACAGAAAAAATTCCTCCCAAAGAATCCTGTGACAAGCAGTACAAAGGGGAAAAACACAAGAAAAGTACAATTAGTAAAAAGAGTATGAATAATAACAGTAGGCAAACACTGCAAAGGAGAGAAATATCAAAAAGCGCAATTAGTAAGAAGAGTATGAATAACACACTAACATTCAAAGGGGGAAGTACAAAAAAAGTACAGTTAGTAAAAAAATAAAAATAATATCAATTCTCTCATGATTCTAGGGCAAGATCATGTTATTGTTCTAAAATTTGTTAATTTTTTCATAGAGAACTCCAATTTCTGGCTTATATTCACTTCTAATTTCTTCTTTATGAATTTTGTTTCGTTTTTGCCCATTCTAGAGTTTCTTATTGTTGTTCCATGTTCTCTCAAAAGCCCGCCAGATTCTCGCTCTCATCAAGCATTACTGACTCATTTTCTTTCAAAATATTCGATAAATAAGCTTTTGTTTCCCTTTGAGATTTTGCTCATTCTTTTGTTTTGTCTTGTTTTGAGGTTCCTCTCTGTTGGTTTATTTTCCTGTCCACTGAACTTTTATTGAGGTGTTTTCTATCATTATTTTAGGTATTTTAGCCTTTGGGGAGAAGGAGGATGGTGGTGGTATTCCCCTATGATCACTCTTTGGTCATTCCTCCTTCCCTAGTGGACAGACCCACAAGGATGCAATCTAAGCTTGCCTGAGCATCCTCCAGTTTGGGCAAAATGAAGGTGACTGGCCTGAGTTTCTACCCTGAGTAACTGCTGGCAGAGAAGGATCTTCTCCAGTTGGTTTTTTAATCCCCTTTCTGTCAAGTCCTATTCAGCCACCTGTACAAGCATGTCTTCAGTCTGTCTCATCACTCCCAGCAATAACTTCTTTTCCTTCAAATTGTTTAGAAGAATAAGTTCATACCATCTCTCCCTCCCTCCCTTCTTCTCTCTCTCTTTCTCTTTCTCTCTCTCTCTCTCCGTGCATGTGCACTACTATCCAACTCCAGATCTGGGTCCCAAAGCACAAGCCTGCAAGTTTACCTGCCTGCCTGCCACAGATTTGTGGATGTCAATGGGAAGGAGCACTTACTGATTAAATTTCTCCAGTGTCAACACCCAATGTTTTTACCTTGAGGTGGGATACAGAGATTGGGGTTATGTCTTCTCTGGATTTAGCAGTAATTACTCAATATCTGGCACATAATTCCTTACCTTTCATATTAAAGGGTAGAAGTTTTCAAAAAGTGACTCATCTTGCTGAAATCTGCTGACTCTACACCTCTTGAATCGCAAACAAAAATTCTTACCTTTATTGTGGAGCAAAGAGAAAACAATGAGAGGTCAGCAAGGGGGTAAAAAACTGAAAGGTGTTATTGATTTTTTGGGAATCGAAGAAGGGAAGGAGAAATAAATGAATGAACAATTCAGGGACTAAATACTATTATCTCATAAATGCGTCATTCTTTTATTTGGTGTGGGGGAGATATTGATGAGGGGGAATATTCAGAGAACAAATGTTTAGGCAGGAAGAAAGGAGGAAGTTGGAAACATTCTTTTGTCAAGTCTGGCTTTGGGAAAATAGAGAGGGGAAATCTCTTCAGCCCTTCTGGAGGGATTAAGGAGAGTCTAAGAACAGTAGGGCAAAGGGTCCTGGTGCTAGGGCGCAGAAGGCAGGTGGGGAAACTAGGTAAGAGAGGCATCAAAATGTACTCACCTAAAGGGAGGAGTAAAAGGGACTCCTATACATATTTTTAGAAGTGAATGGATATGTCAGGAAACCCACTAGCTCTTAGCAAGAAGTGGTCTTCCTGAAATGTAGCTCATTCCAGGAGAGAGGGCATATGGGAATTGGAGGGCACCTAGCCATCAAGGGAGGTGGGGCCATGAGTACTGCAGTAGCACATGTTCTTCTGAGAATAAATGAGCAAATGAATGTGAAGCTGTGGAGCAAGACCAAACTCCATGAGTCAACAAGCATTTATTAAACTCCTACTGTCTCAGGCTGGGGATACAAAGAAAGGCAAAAATAGTCCCTGCCCTCAAGTAGCTCATATTCTAACAGTGAAGGGAGGGGGAAGAGAAAGAGAAAGGGGGGGGGGAGAGAGATAGAGAGACAGAAAGAGAGATAGAGAGATGGAGGGAAGAAGGAAGGGAGAGGGAGAGGGAGAGGAAGAGGGAGAGGGAGAGAAGGGAAAAGGAGAGAGAGAAGGAAGAGAGAGAGGGAGAGGGAAGAGGGAGTGGGAGAGGGAGAGAACACATAACAAAGCTGTTGTTTCCCAGAATGTTTACCTTGAATGAACTGCAGAGAAATAAAGAACCTGTGGGTATATACCCCATGAATGATAAACTAGATTTCATAATAATCTAGAAAGAAAGAAAAATGAGGGAGAAGAAATAAATTAATACTTCTTGGAAAAGAGTGCCATAGATAAATGTTATTCAAGATAAGAAACTGAATAAATGGGTGGAGAGAAGGGAATATTCTGAACCATACTCTTATCTTGACGGAGAAGGAATAGAGTATGAAGATGAAAATGCATAGATAAAGAAAAAGGAAGTAAGGGAGGATTATAGTTTAGTAACCTCAAGAAACTCTGAGTAGAGTAGGGAAGGAGGGAGGAGGTAAGATGAGACTGTTGGGAGAGAGTCGGCTCAAATTAGGATTAATAAAGATCATAGCAGGGATCAAGTTCTGGCTTCAAAGAGGAGCTAGGAAGAAGGTGGAGGTGGAAACTGATGGAAAATAACTTCTCTGCTACATATGCAGTCTAATTGATGTGGTCATTTTCTCCAGAGATATGGCAGAGAAGGACCTTCTCCAGTTGGTTTTTTAATCCCCTTTTCATCAAGTCCTATTCAGCCACCTGTACAAGCATGTCTTAGGTCTGTCTCATCACTCCCAGCAATATATTCTTTTCCTTCAAATTGTTTAGAAGAATAAGTACATACCATCTCTCTCTCTCTCTCTCTCTCTCTCTCTCTCTCTCTCTCTCTCTCTCTGTCTCTTTCTCTGTCTTTGTCTCTCTCTGTCTCTGTCTCCATATATCCTGTTCAAGTCCATCAATCTAGAAATCATAGAAAGAAGTACCATTGAAGGAAGAAGAGTGTTGAGATACTACTCATAGGAAACAAAACCTAAGAAAGAAACCAGAAGCAAAACTTAGGCCTCCAATGCATATCTAGAGATGAACAAAGTTTAGGCAACAAAGAAAAAGAATTGAGTTCTTAATACAAAGTGGTAAATTTGACCTCATAGATATCACTGAGATTTGATAGGATGAAACCCATGACTCAAATATGCTTCTCCATTTAACTTACTCTTTCAAATGAACAAGATAGAGAAACAATGAGTATGTGTAAGTGTGTTAAGAAGGAATATGGATGTGAGGAATTTCAGAAATCAGAAGAAGAAAGTATGGATGAGAACATGTGGTTAAAGGTTAATGGAAGGAGAAACAGAAGTAATTTTGTCATTGGAGTGTACTACAGACCATTTGGACAGAGACATGAAATAGATGAGGAACAAATTATAAGCCTAGCGCATTGGCAGTAATGGTGGAAGACTTCAGATATCCATCTGCTGGTGCTCTCACTCTGCTAAAAGCAAAACACCTAATAACTTCCTGACTTATGTTCATGACAATTTCATCCTTCAAAACAATGAGAAATTCTACTTTGGATCCTATTTTCATTGTAACCAGGGCTTTGCATATGCCCAGATCTCCCAAAATGGAGGCATCCATGTGGGAAATGCCAGGGATCTACACCTAGTGGGAGACATTTTACATTCTCCATTCTAGTTCAGTTTATAGCACCCAAGCCATGAGCGAGTAAGAACCCCACCCTTTATGGGCACCATAGAAACAGAAAAAAGGTGTCCTGCTCTGGTCATTTTAAAGATGCAATAAGTTCCAGAAATGCAGCCGGTTGAAAGAGGCTGTTCCCACTGACACAGCAGGGAAAGACAGACAAATTCTGCCAGGTCCATGGAGTTTCTTATATGACTACTTCCATTTTAAGCGATTTGAACATATGCAAAGTCATGTCCCAGTCACATAAACTACAGGAAAAAACTAAGAGCAAAAATGGTGGGCACCTTGGAAGAAGTGACCACTCCTTTTAGAATTTGTGATAGAGGAGAGGAAATTCAGGCATAGGCTGACATGTACCCTAGATTTGGGGAGAGCAAATTTTAAAAGCTTCAGAAAAAAGAGAGCTAGGATCCCACAGACTACAGTTCTATGTCTGAATCAACTCAGAGAGAATAGGAATTGCTCAAGAATGAAAACACAAAAAGAAACATTTCCAGTGAGGAAGAACAATGAGAGCTGTGAGAAGCGACTGATGTAGCTGCACAGGGAACTCACCAACCAGCTTCCACTTTGAAAAATGTGCAGAAGATAAAAGCACAGGCAGAAACAGGGAACGAAAATCGGAACATGGCAAAGTAAAAATAGTGTTAAGAGGGTTGAAAGTCAGGATGAGTTATGGATATCAAAGAAAGCCAAGGATGACCCAAAAAGAGTGTGTGTGTGTGTGTGTGTGTATGTGTGTGTTGACCAGTATTAGGAGAAAAAATGAAAAGGAAAGGAAAGGAAGGACCTTTCAAGGGTGGGGAGTGGGGGCAAAGATAATTGACAGGAAGAGAGAAGGGAGAATTATTTAATCCTGATTTTGTTTCTGTTTTATTTACTCTGGAAATAACAAAACAAGATTTGCTGATAGTGAGCTGGTACCCAAGATCAGTGGGGAGAGGGAGAGCACACCTAGCTGCCTTTGATAAATTAAAGCCATCTGAATTGGATGAATTACATCCTCCTGGACCAAAAGAACCAACAGAAATAATTGTTGAGCTCTTACATGCGTTATTGGAAAGATCATGGAGAGACATCAGGATCATAAGATTGGAGAAGGGCTAATATTTTCCTAATTTAAAAAAAAAGCAGAGCACATCAGAATTTGTGAACTATAGATCAGAGAGCTTGACTTTGATTCCCAGGAAAATTCTAGAAAATTTCATTAAAGACATGGTTGAGGGACATCTATAAAGAGAAGAGATAATATCAAAGAGCCAGTGTGGCTTCGACTTCATAAGGATGCCATGTCAGACTAACCTCATTTCCCTTTTTGATAAGATTACTAAATTGGTAGAGAGGGAACTGCTTAGAGGAAATGGTAGAAAAGTAGATAAGAGATTTCAGTAAAGCATCTGATAAAGTATCTCCTACTGTTCTTGTGGACAAAATGTGAGGTTGTGAACCAGTTGATAATACAATTAGACGATTCGGAACTGGTTGGATGGCCTGTCTCAATGAGCAATTGTAACTGACTCAAAGTCAGTTTGGCAGGAAGTTTCCAGTGGAGTGAGCCAGGGATCTGGGTTTGACCTGAGCCGCTTAATATTTTTATCAATTATTGGTATAAAAACATAGATGGTGTGCTCATCGAATCTGCAGATGACACAAATCCAGAAAGCATAGCTAACACCGTGGATGGCAGGGTGGAGATTCAAAAAGATCTTTCCAGGCTAGGGGACTGGACTGAATTTAACAAGATGAAGTTCAGTGGGGACAAATGTAAAGCTTTACATTTTAGATTTTTTTTTAAGCGTTGCCTGTATAAATGCAGGATGGAGAAGTCATGGTTAGACAGCAGTTTTTCTGAAAATTATTCATTAAGATATGGATGGTAAGTTCAATATGAGTTAGCTAAAATAATGTGACCTTGGCCTACATCTTAAGAAAAGAATAAAAAGTCCTCTGACTTTATCTGAAGTATTGTGATTAGTTTTGGGCACCAGATTGTAAGAAGAAGAACACTGATAAACCAGAAAGTGTCCAGAGGAAGCCGATCAGGATAGTCCAGGTGTGGGGAATATACAGCCTTGAGGCCACATGTGGCCTTTTAGGTCCTTGGGTGCAGCCTTTTGACTGAGTCCAAGTTTTACAGAAAAAAAATCCTTTTGTTAAGAGGATTTGTTCTGTGAAGTTTGGATTCAGTCAAAGGGCTGTACTTGAGGACCTAGAGGGTCACATGTGGCCTTGAGGCTGTAGGTTCTCCACCCCTGGGATCATCAATATCATATGAGGATTATGTGGTAGGTGTTGAACCTGGAGAAGACAAGATTCTGAAGAGACACGAGAGCTATATTAAAATATCTCAAAAGCTATAGATCTTTACACAGCCAGAGAAATCAGCTTTCTTGTGATGAATTTTCAGCAGTGGCTCCAGCCTTTCTTGAGCTATGCTGCAAGATAATGCCCCTCTTCCAATCAGAAAATTTCCAGCAAGCCAGCTGAAGATTCAGCTGTCTCAGCTGGAAGGCTGCAAGACTTCTACGTTTCCTATCCTTGGCTTCGTGCAATTTCTCTTACACTCGATGTACTCTCCTGCTTCTTCTTACTTTGGCTTCCTCTCCTGCTGGCTTTTTAACAGCCTTTAATACTTTGAAACAGAGTCTCCTAGTGGTCAGTGACTCATCTTTATCTTATGAAGTAAAATTTGTCAAATTCATCTTTCTGTCAGTTCGGAACCCAACAGTTCTAACAATTTTTTTTCATTGTCCCCAAATTCATTTGATCTATTTATTTTATCATCTATGTTAAATAGCAAACTCCAACTCTGATGCTCATCATCTTTAAAACTCTAAAAACAGTCATATGCAAACAAGCTCATGGATCTAAATGCTTAGTGGCTGTCTTTACATCAGTCAATGTTCTGCCTTCAAATAGACACTCTTAGTATAATCATCTGAAGGGCAGCTTCCTTTCTAGTCCTCAGATAAAATTTGTGTCTTTTCCCAGCATTTTATATGAGAAAGTATTTCTTCACAATTTTACTATCCATTTTCCATATATATATATATATATATATGAAATATATATATATTTTCCATATGTATATGTATATGTATATGTGTATATATATATATATATCCTTTCCCTGCTTTTCTTTTAGTAACCAAAATGGTTATATACTAAAGGTTTACACAGGTATGATACTTCTATGCAGTTGAGAGGTCTTTGATTTCATTCATAGTCACATTTTTAAACATACACACATAGATGCATACCTACATATATACATACATGCACACACATGTGCACATGTGCACACACACACACTTTTTTGGGAACCATCCTCACTTATTCTCTTTGCCTTTACATTGAAGCCATCGAGAATCAAAGTATGTATTGATTTCATTTGGAAGGTCTTCTTGAGCTCTTTGTGGAATTTTTCTGTAACTTCATCCACTTTAACACATGTTGGTGCATAAGCTGCACTTACTTTTTTTTATCATGGTCTTCTTACAAATACTTATGAATACTGTAATACAAGATCATTGAATGTCCCATGAAATGATGTTTCTTGGTGCCTTGGACACACGATAAAAGCAGCTTTGCTAACTCTCTAGTTTGCCTCTTCAAGGAGAAGTCTGGTTCTTCACTTTCATCACATCTTATTCCTTTAGTGGTTTCATATATTGAAAGAATGTCATGATCAATATGATTCAGACCTTCCAAAAACATGTTCATTTATCAGTCACAGAATCAAGAAATCTCAGGATCTTAGAGCTGGGAAGCATTTTAGTGTTCATGGAGTCCAACTCATAACTGAAAGGAATCCCTGCTATGGCAGACTTGACAAGTGGTCATCCATCTTTTACTTGAAGACCCTGAACGAGGAGGAGACCAATGCTTCCTGGGGCAGTCTGTTTTAGTTTTGAACAGCTCTCATTGTTATGAAGTGTATCCTCACACAAAACCCAAATAGGTGTCTTTGGGTCTTTTGCCCATTATTCTTTGTTCTGCCCTCTCAAGCCAACTCTTATCTTTTTTCTACACAATAACTCTTCAAATATATAAAGGTGATTATCACATCTTGCTTGAGCGTTCTCTTCTCTATGGTAAATAGCCATAGTTACTTTAATCTACTTTCATATCAAATAAACTCAAAGTCCTTTATCAACCTGGATACCTTCTTATGAATTTACCCTACCCCTTTGCTTATCAATGTTCTTAAACTGTGGGGCCCAGACTAAATGCAGTGTTCTAGAAGTGGCCTAATCTGGGACGAACACCTTCTTATTCATAGAAGAAATATCTCTCTTAATGCAGCTCAAGATCACATTACCCCCAGCTGTCATTGGAAAAGGAACTCAGAGTACTGAAGGTTAAATTTCAATTTATAGACAATTTTGAAGTGTAATTCTTTAATATCCTCTTGATTCTTCCAGCATTGCTTCATAAGTCTGCATAGGAAGGAAGGCCATTTTCTCCCCTGATTTCATGGGATGCTATGGTCAAAGGAGCCTTCTCCAAGCATTTAACCAACTAATAATGTCTCTTACCATACTTAACTTAGGTGATCCTTAGAAGGCAATCATCATCTGTTACCATTACAATTCTTAAAGTCTTGCAAGAATCTCCCAGAGTCTGAATCTTTGAGAACTCAGGGTCACCTTTACAACAATGATAAAGCATCCAAGTAGGGCTATGCTATTTCATATTTCTCTACCAAATGTTGTTGTTTAATCATTTTCAGTTGTGTTCAGTGTTTTATGGCCCCTTTGGGGGTTTTCTTGGCAAAGGTGCTGGAGTGACTTACCATTTCCTTCGCCAGCTCATTCTACAGATGAATAAACTGAGACCAACAGTTAAGTGACTTGCTCAGAATCACATAGCTAGTAAGTGCCTGAGGCTGGATTTGAACTCAGGTCTTCCTGACTCCAGGCCTGGGGCTCTGTGCACTGTGCCACTTGACTTCTCAAGCATCAAATGACATTTTTATAAAATGTGATCTATTAGAGGGAAAAGATTATCTCACATTTATATTTATAGCCATATATTAATAGTTAACATCAATATGGCATTTGTTATGTATCAGGCACAGTGCTAAATGTTTAGCTTGTTGATCAAAACTTCTAAAATTATAAAAGAAAAAATAACAAAAGAATCAAATGGAAGAAAGCACAAACCTAACAATTAAAACTTTAAATGTGAATGGGTGAAACTCCCCCCTCCAAATGAAAGAGAATAACAGATTAAAAAAAAAAAACCTCCCAAATATTCAAATAGACATGTGATCTCATTGATTTAGCATTCTCTCTAATAATGTAGATTGTGTCCCATCCTGTGTGACTTTTTGTCCATGTTTTCCCACCGGTTTCCCATTGGTGATCCATCCAGCATGCTAGAGGCTTTTTTTGAGTTTTTCTGACATTGCAAGGACACAAAGAAAGAGTTCTGGCTGACCATCTCCCCTCTTTTGTCCTTTCCATATGATTGCCCACTTTCTCTCTCAGTGTTACCTTGATGACATCTTTTACTCCTGTTCTTTTTCAAAGTTCCCAACTGGTTATTTATTGTATCTCCCTCATACCCACCCTACCTTTCTCCATTATTCTTTGGGTGATATTCATTTTAAAATTTTTCAAAGACTATTTTTTTTCATGTTGTCCTGCCATATGGTAGTGAGATAAGAAAACAAAACCCAACAATTTTCTCCAATGAAGAAAATATGCTTAAAAATGAAGACACATTTAAAATGAAAAAGAAGACCTTTCATAAAATTTACTATGTGTCAGGAAGTTCTAGAAAAGCAGGAGTTGTAATTATGATTTTAGACAAGACAGAAATAAAAAAAATCAGTATCAAGAAAGATCTGTTTTCCATCTATCCTCTTCTCTGAATTCAATACATCTCCAGAAACCATGCCCAGGAAGACCTCGGTTTGGAACTTCCTGAGACTAAGCATTCTTATCTTCACCTGGGCCACTTTTGGCTTTACTTCCTGGTTCTTCTCAGCCTCTATCCCAACTTATGTCTTGCTTTGAGAACTATAATCAAATCAACAGTACCATTGCCTCTGGTAAACAGTGTGCCAGTTAACTGCCTTCTTGTTCTACTCTTCATCTTTGTGATTTTTCACATCATAACTCTCATTCCCTGGTCAAATTCCCCTGTAGGAGGTATTTCCCCTATTCTAATGTAAGCCCATTGAGATCAGGGTCTCCTTCTCTTTTGAATCCTTAGTTCTTAGCACAGCCTCTGAGATGCAACTGATCAGTTCTCTGCCACTTGTGCTGATTTTGGCCTGACAGTCAACATCAAGAACATAGAGGTGCTCCACCAGCCAGCACCACACCATCCATACATGAAGCTATCAACAAATGGAGCAGTTTTGAGTGCTGTGGAGGAGTTCACTTACCTTGGCAATATACTTTCCAAGAACGTATGCATAGATAAGAGGCTGATGCACCATTGCCAAAGCCAATTCAGTGGCTGGGAAGCTCTGAAGGAAAGTGTGTGAGAGAAGAGATATTAGGCTGCCTACCAAGCTGAGTGTCTACAGAGCCATTGTGTTGATCTCCCTGTTGTATGCCTGCAAAACCTGGACAGTTTCCCAATGCCATGCCAGGAAATTGAATCACTTTCATTTGAATAGCCTTAGAAAGATTCTGAATATCATCTGGCAAGATAAGTTACCAGGCACTGAGGTCCCTTCTTAAGCTGAACTGCCAAACATTCAAACTCTACTGCAAAGAACGCAACTCCAATGAACTGGCCATATCATTTGCCTAAAAGACTGTTTTATGAAGAACTCACACAAGGCAAGTGCTTACAGGGAGGTCAGAATAAGTGGTCCAAGGACACTCTCAAGGTCTCTCTGAAGAATTTTGGAATTGATTGTAAGACATGGGAGATGCTAGACCACATGCACCTAGCATGGCATACCTGCATGAATAAAGGTGCTGTGCTCTATGAGCAAAGCAGAAAAACTCAAAAGAAACTCATCAATGAGCTCAAGAGTAGCTCAAAAGAAACTTGAAATGTGCAAACTTAGAGACATATTCACTCCAAATGTTCATTTGGACTATGTGTGCCCAATCTGCAGTAGAGCCTTCTGAACTCCTTTTGGTCTAATAAGCCAGTTTGACCATGAAGGACAACCACCACCGTCTTAGTACAGGGCTTGGTATGTGTTAGGATTCAGGATAGGGACTAGACCTTTATTTCACTGGTCTAGGAAATCTCCAGGTGAAGGAATTTCCTCTATCAATGCAAATCATCATCTGCTCAGAAACTTTTAGTCTTAGAAAGGTGCCTTAGAGAAGAGAGAAGAAGGCTCTTGTGATTTAAGTGACTTGCCCAGAGTCACATAGCTAGTGTGTGTCAGACAGAGGACTTGAACGTAGTGCTTCTTGGCTTTGAAGCCAGGTCTTTATCCCCTGTACCATGGTACCCATCATAACATATGAGAAGCTCTAATAAATGATGTTCATTTATTTACACAGTTGCCACTCCAGTTCAATCCTTCATTCTTTTTCACCTGGACAATTACAATACCCTCCTGGTTGATCTCTCTGATTCCAGCATCTCCGTTTTCCAATTCTTCCTCCATACAATTGTTATTCATCAAATGAGAGCCCTCTCCAACTGTCCTGATCTATATCGGGTCACTGGACCCAGATGGCTCTGGAAGAGAAAATGAGGCTGGTGACCTTGCACAGCTCTCCCTCACTTAAATCCAATTCACTTTCAAGTCATGGCATCATCCTCCTGGTGTCTTGGTCTTCCCTGAGGACGAAGGACAAACAACAGCAACAATTCATCAGGTCTGATCATATCACTTCCCAGTTCCAAAAGCTTCAGTGGCAACCTATCAGTTCTATGACAAAATATAAATCTTTCCATCTGGCATTTAAAAATCCTTGATGATCTATTTCCAATAAATCTTTCCAAACTAGTTGAACATGAATTCCTCCCCATCTATCCAGTCAAAATGGCACATGTGATGTACCTATGATATAGACTGTTTCTCCCACCACCGTGCCTTTGCACAAGCTGTACCTGACACCTGAAATATTCTCCCATATTCTCCCACTTCCACTCCACAGCTTGGAACTTCTAATTTCCTTCAAGATTGCATTGAAGTGTCACTTTGTACAAGAAGCTTTTTAGACCGAATCAGCTATTAGTGCTGGGATTTTTATATGGCAAAATAGATACACGGTTCATGGACTCTATTTGGTTCTGACCATTTCTAAGCAGAAACAGAAAGATAGAGTATTGATACTTTTTTTTCCTGCAGTGTGATTCTAAGGAGAGCAGACCAGGGGCTCAGAGACTATAGTGATCTATGAAGATTTCCAAGGAGAGGTCAGATGACCAACCACTCATCATGATTGTTGGAGAAGGGATTCCTGTTCATGTAAGAGCTCTGAGTTAAAAAAAGCCTCTGAAGTTCCTTTCAGCCCTGAGATTTCATGATTCCCTCTTCACAAAGGGAGAAAGAATAGACTGAGTCACAAAAGGTTCCCACCCAAAGTGAGTCTGATGATGGAGCTCGACCTTTGAAAGTAGACTGTGCTAATGAGCTCATCTCCTTTCTTCCTTTCTCTCCAGCATCTCTCTCCTCTTTTTCTTCCCTCCCCCCACCCCCAGGCCTCTCCCTACTTAATGAACTGTTTCCCCAGGGGGCCAGAGTGGATAGGACTGAATTAATGAGGTGAAAAGGGCTTGTCTATCTCTGGCCTGTGTTTGACGGTTCTGAGGGAGACCATGCAGAAGGAACGGGCTTGTACGGGCGAATGATAGGTGCCGGCATCAAGGTCCCAGCCAAGGCTTGAGGGTGAGTGTGAGTTTTACACAGCCCCCCTAGAGAGGGAGGGAGGGAGTGCCCTCAAACTGTCAGGAGTGGTTAGTTCAGCTCAGAGTGGATTCTCAGAGCTTCTGAGACTTGAGTCCAGAGGATTTCGAGCTAGAAGAGGCCTGGTTATGGCCTCTTCATTTTTTTGTTGACCTCTTCATTTTTAGCAGTTGAAGAAACTGAGTCCCATCTCACTAATGTCACATGCAGGGCCAGGATTTGAATCCATGACCTAAGATTGCAAATTCATCTTCATTGTTGAGCCAAGTTGAGCAAGGCATTGCAAGGGGTGGTGAACTAGCATAGAAACAGCCCCTTCACTTCAATCCCTCCCTTCCAACTTCCCACCCTGCTCCAATCCCCATTTCCCCCTCCAGCAGAGGACTCCATGGGCAGCCGAATATAGGGCCTGACATCCTGCTGGGTCGTTATAAAAGCTTTGGGCAGTTTTTAAACTTTTAAACTCTGATTCCAAAGGTTGACAAACCACCTGGAAATAGCATTTAATGGGAAATTGGCCTCTCTTCCCTCGGTTGATATGGCCCTTCATTCATTCTGCCAGCCACAGAAAAACAGTTTACCTTCTCATCCAGAGGAACCATTGAATATTTGTTCCTGGCTCTGAGATCAGAATGATGATGGAGCTGGAGGGTGTCGGAGCTGGACAGGACTGCTAACACTCAGAATTGGAGTGCTAGAAGGGGCTTTCCCAGGGTTGGTCCTGGCAAGGGTTATCAGGAGACCACCTCCCCCGACAGCACATTCCCAATATACAATTAGACCAAGGATTGACAGCTGGAGTGGGGAGGGGACTCTTAGAGGTCATTTCTGTCAGCTGCTTCATTTTATAGACGAGGAAACTGAGGCCCAGGGGGGTACTGTGGATTGTCCCTATCACACAGACAGTAAGTAACAGAGACAGGATTTGAACCCAGTTTTTCTATATCACATTTCTGTCCCTTTTCCTGTGGACTCTGCAGTGTTCCTTAGAACATGGGACACGAGAACATAGAACAATTAGTTGTTGTTGCTCGGTCATTTTTCAGTCATGTCTGACTCTTCGTGACCCCATATGGGGTTTTCTTGGCAGAGAGACTGGAGTGGTTTGCCATTTCCTTCTTCTGCTCATTTTATAGATGAAGAAACTGAGGGTTAAGTGATTTGTCCAAGGTCACATAGCTAGTAAGTGTGTAAGGCTTAGATTTGAACTGGTTAAGATTTCAATTCTTGATTCCAATCTCAGCACTCTATCCACAATACCACTTAACTGCTCCAGAACAGTTTCAGGGAAACTTAAAATGTCAGATGTTAGACTTAAGAGGGCCCTTAGAACACAAAATGTCAGAGCTGGGAGGACCCTTAGAACACAGAATGTCAGAGCTGGGAGGACCCTTAGAACACAGAATGTCAAAGCTGGGAGGGCCCTTAGAACACAGGATGTCAGAGCTGGGAGGGCCCTTAGAACACAGATATCAGAGGTGGGAGGGTCCTTAGAACACAGGATGTCAGAGCTGGGAGGGCCCTTAGAACACAGGATGTCAGAGCTGGGAGGAGCCTTGAACAAAGAATGTTAGAGCTGGGAGGGCCCTTAGAATACACAATGTCAGAGCTAAGAGGAACCTTAGAACACGGAATGTCAGAGCTGGGAGGAAATGTCAAAAGACAGAACTAGAAATGAAAGGGACCGTACAATGTTAGAGTTGGAATCCAATTCAACTTAATTCAAATCCACTTCATCTAACAAGTGTTTGTGAAGGGTCTACTACATGCAAGGTGCTGGTGCCCAGTGCCAGGAATGCAAATATGTCCCAACATTTAGGGGCAGGGGCAGTGCACATGTGATCTGGGAGCAGATACAGGGTAATTGGAGCAGGTAGAGAGCACAGCAAAGCACCTGAGATCTGTTTATTACCAGATGAGCTCAGCCCTTGAAGTAGATAAGGTTGTTTTTAAAGGGGGAAGTTGTTGACTGTTGTAAAGCCCAGATAGGTAAACAATCCACTTCTTGGGGGACATCTCTTTCTAGACCCCAGTTGCCTTTCTCAAAAACCAGAGTAACTCCTTGTACATGAGGTTTTTTGTTCACCCATCCACCTACCCATCCATCCATCATCCATCCATCTATCTATCTATCCATCTATCCATCATCCATCTATCTATCTATCTATCTATCTATCTATCTATCTATCTATCTATCTATCTATCTATCTGTCTATCCATCCATCCATCTATCTATCTATCTATCTATCTATCTATCTATCTATCTATCCATCCATCCTTCCTTCCTTCCATCCATCCATCCATCCATCGATTCGTTGAT
>CM053588.1:51495929-51542401 GCA_028646515.1 Pseudochirops corinnae
CTGACATTCTCTGTTCTCAGGGGTTGGGGGTAGGCAGGCAGGAGAGCCAGTCCAACTGATTGTCAGATTGAATTGCCTCCTTGTTTGCCTGAAATAGACTTCTGCTTGGAAACAGACACGTCCCAGGATATACCATTATGCAAACATCCAAGCAATGCTACCTGAACACAGGCAGACCCCAGGAGTCCAGCCTCAAGAAGAATGGAAAGAAAAGAACATTTGCCGATGTCAGATTTATTTCCTGCTTCTCTTGTGGAAAAGAATGCTGTTTATTTCTTTCCGCTACAGGAGGGATGGGGAGGGGCTTCACTGGGCTGGCTCCCCCAGTGCCTGCCTCCCCCACCCCCCAGTGGGCCTCCGAGTGCAAAGGAAGGAACTGCATCGACTCTACTGAGCTCCCTGAGTCCATGTCCGAGTTTCCAGTGTTAAGAATCACGAGCCCCATAATGTGTTGTGCATCCTGAAAAGACTATAATGACCTCTCTAGGCCAGGTGTCTTCAGGGATTGTTGTTGTTCAGTCTTGTCTGATTCTTCGAGACCCTATGTGGGGTTTTCTTGGCAGAGACACTGGAGTGGTTTGCCATGTCCTTCTGCAGCTCATTTTGCAGATGAGGAAACAGGAAACGGAGGCAAACAGGGTGAAGTGACTTGACCAGGGTCACACAGCTAGTAAGTGTCTGAGGCTGAATTTGAAGGCAAGAAGAAGAGTCTTCTTCCTGACTTCAGGCCCAGTGCTCTATCCACTCCACCATCTTCCTGCCCACTGGCCACCACGGATCAATTAATTCAGAGGATCATAGGCTTAGAGGGGGTGGAATGTTAAAGACCATCTAGTTCAATGATTTCATTTTACAGATGAGGAAACTGAGGCCCAGAGAGGTTGTGTCAGAAGACTTCCTGAGTCTGAAACAATCACTCTATCCATTTGGCCATTTTGTTTCCAAACAAGCATTTATTCTGCATTTACTACATGTCAGTAATGTGGAAGAGGGAAAGATGTTTGTGGCAGTGAGCTGCCTTCCTGTAACTTTTGTCCAAATAGAGAAATAATATGTGGGGAAATAGCCTGGATTTGAGTTTTGCCTACCTCTGAGTGACCATAGGTAAATAATCTAATTGTCCTGGGCCTTGGTTTCCTTTTCTATAAAAATGAGAGGATTTGACAAAATGATCTCTAAGGGTCCTTTCATCCCTGCAACTATTTATTCTAAAGCAGGGGTGGGGACCCTGTGGCCCTCTAGGTCCTCAAGAGTAGCCCTTTGATGGAATCCAAACTTCACTTTTGTTCTATGAATTCAGTCAAAGGAATGCACTTGAGGACCTAGAGGGCCATATATGACCTGCAGGCCGTAGGTTCCCCAGCCCTGTCCAAGGCAATGGTTTCCAAAATGGAGGTCCTGTTCTAGTAATAGGCTGTTATATGACCTTATGGTATATCCAATGGGACAGTGGAAGACTGGTCCCATTCTACCTTCTCAGGGATTGGCAGTCATGTCCCCTCCCTATTTCTGTCCCCTCAACCCATTATTACCCAGCATTCTCCCACTGCACCTCTTCTTGCTACCTACTTTCCATGACTGTAAGTTTCAGCCTTCTTCCAGCTTCTGACACTGGCCCCTCAGGGTGGTTCTACCCTAACCAAGAGCCTGGGCACCTGCAATAGCAGCTAGACAGGCAAAATTCTCCCTGTTCTGCCCCACTCCCCCAGGTCACTTTATGGGACCCTTTGGTGCACTCTGCACTTTAGGTCAGTAAGAGCTCAGCACTCTCCCCTGCCACCATTTTGTTTTTGGTGGGAAAAAGTGATCTGCACACGTTCAGCAAACGTGGACACCTCATTATATCACCTCCCTCCCCAAACCCACCTCTGTTCAGTATGCCCTGATTTCTGTCCTCACATATTCATTCAGTTGCCAGACTTTGTCTTGTCTCCATGATATCTCTCACAGCTAGCCCATTCTTTCTACTCACACAGCCATCTGTCTCCTGCCATGTCCTGTCGCAATCACCACATCTTTTCAATCTGTCACCACTGCTCACCTAGACTATTGCAAAAGCCTCTAATTGGTCTCTCACCTCAGGGCTCTTTCTACTCCAATCCATCCTCCACACTGCTGCCAAATTGGTGTTACTAAAGCTGTCACTATCCTGCTCAATAAACTCTAGTGGCTCCCCACCACCTCTAGGATCAAGTATGACTTTACCTTGATTTAATCCTTTTAAAATTTTCTTGTTTTATTCAACAAGTATTATAATGAACATAATTAGTTGTGCAGTGGTATATATATGTAACTTTTAAATCAGTAAATATACATATATTTGGGGTATGTCTTCAGATTTTCTTTTTTACTGACAGAAGTGTACCTTTGAATGGGGGGGGGGGGGCGGGGCAGAAAGCTTCTCCCAAAATCACCATTTAAGGAGGAGGCCTAGGTCAGCCATCTCTTCATCTGCCACCCAGCTATATGCTTTTAGAATTTTTCATCATGGCTCCCTCCTGAAACCAGAGTATCTTCCCTTCCCTCACCACTTCTCAGATCCTCTTTGTGCATTGTCTGCCCAGTGTTGGACACTTAGTGAGCACTAGATGTTTATTCACTGATTATCATACCTATTAAGTAGCCTTCCAGTCTCTTCTTAAAGACCTCCAGAACAAAGCCCACTAACTCCCAGGGGAGAGGCTCCTTCTGCTTTTGAACGACTTAATTGTTGGGAAGTTCTCCTGAATTTCTAAGATCATTTGCTCTATGATCCCTTTGGGCTCTGACATTCTATTTTCTACAATTCCTTCCAGTTCTGATATTCTGTTTTCTACAGTATCTCCCATTTCTGACCTCCAGTGTTCTAAGACCCCCTCCCAGTGCTGACATCCTGTGTTCTAAGGGCCCTCCCAGCTCTGATATTCTCTGTTCTAAGACTCTTTCCAGTTGACTTTCTGCATTCTAACTTTCTTTCCAGTTCCATTCTAATTCATGTAACCACTTTGAGTCTTCCTTGTCTCATCTATTAAACAAGAATAATAGCATTTGTCCATAGATACATTTTGAGGTTGTTTTGAGCTCCCAGTAAGCACAGAGATGTGAAAGACAGAGAGTTGGAATTAGAGCCAGGAAGGTCTGGGTTTAAATCCTGCCTCTGACACTTACTAGTTACAGGACCTTAGATAAGTCACTTAGCTTCTCTGAGGGAGAAGGAGAGAAAGTGAGAGAAAGAGAAGGAGGAAGAGAATGAGGAGGAGGAGGAGGAGAAAGGGGAAGAGGAGGGAGAGAAAGAGCAGAAGGAAGAAAAAGGGGAGGAAGAGGAGAAGACCCTAGGGACAAATATTTATAGTCAAGCAACATAGGTTCCCACAGTGGCCATGCCCCAAAATGCGCCATCTCTTTGTCAAGAAGTGGGCAGCAGGCTCCATCAGGAGTCCTCCAGAAGCATGTTTGGTCATCATATTGATCAAAGTACTTATGACTTTTAATGTTTGTCTCTACAATGTTGTGGTTATTGCATAAATTGTCCCTCTGGTTTGGTTCACTTCACTCTGCATCACTTCATAAAATGGATGACCACTTGTTGTCCGAATTGCTATATAGTTGTTGGAAAGGATGTCCTCTGAGGTCTCCTCCAAGTTGGATTCTGGGATTCTTTCACATCCAGAATCATCCAGGATATCAACGGTCCCACCCTCCCAAGTCCCTGCCACCCATACCCCCCACATCTACCACACCTGGGTAGCCTCCCAGTATTTCAACTAGTGTGCTGGCCGCGTAGTCATCGATGTTCCAGCCCAGCTCATCCTGGAACCTTTGGAATCCAGACACCCCCACTAGGTACTCCCTACATGTGTCCTGGGGGGTACCACGTGGTCCCATTGCCTGCTTGGAGCCTCCTCCTAGCTACAACTCGTCAGGAAGTACCAGAGGAGCAGCAGGGGAATAAATCTCACTCAGAAATTAATGTAGCTCAGGGGGGAAAAAAGTCCATTTACTTATTTCAGCTTCTTGTAGCAAGGTTCATAAGTGAATAAATCCAAAAATAATGTAACGGAGACTCGGGGAGAAGCCACAATAAATGCGAGCCCGTCGCCCTAAATGAAGACAAAGGCTCCAAAGCAATATTAAATCCGGTCCCCAAAGACCCATTTCATTTCAGCTCCGGATTTTCACCAAATCGAGTTTTCCAATACAGCCTCACCCTACTCCTTTCTTTTCCTCCCCCCAGCCTGACACCCCCTTTTTCCTATTCCCCCAATCCCAGCTACTCAGTCCCCATAGTTATTTTCTCCTCCACCTGCTGTCTCCAAAGCACTGACCTCATCACGCTCTCTGCTCCACCCGCCAACTCATCCTTCTGGGACCAGCGAAAAGTCTACCTTTTCTAGGAAGCCTTAAGGGATAAGGGGGGGGGGGGAGTTTGGAGGGAGGGGAGGAAGTACAGGACCAGCATTGAAGGTTCAGATTCTGGCATTTGACCCTGATAGGTGACCCTGGGGTAGTCACTCCTGGCATGAGAGATAATTTTTGGACATGGTCATTTCAAATTTGTTTTGCCCAACTGTGTATGTGTTAGGAGGGTTTTATTTTTTGTTTCTTAATGGAAGGAGGGATGACAGGAGGGAAGGACAATTGCTTTTAAATTGCAAAATTTAACTGAAAAAAAAGAAAAGTATTTTGGATTTCAAGTCAGAAGTTTGTGTTTCAATCCCAACTCTTCTAGTTGTTACTTATGTGAACTGGACAATAAGGTTAGTGCTTTACATAATTAATCTCATCACTTATTATCTATTGTGTGGTCCTGGGCAAATGATATCTCTGCCGTATGTCTCAGTTTTCTTATCTGTAAAATGGGGACAATATTCTTGATACTGATCTCATAGACTCATGGTGAGAAAAATTAGATATTATTATGAGAAATTCATCTGAACTTGACCACCTATGGTCAAAAACTATGACAGTTTTCTCACTCAAGCATTTTTTACCTGTTAACACTGAAATGGCAGTCAAACAACCAGACATGTCTTTTGTTGTTCTGTTTTGTCTGACTTTCCATGACCCTATTTGGGGTTTTCTTGGCAGAGATCCTGGACTGGTTGGCCATTTCCTTCCCCAGCTCCTTTTACAGATGAGGAAACTGAGACAAACAGGGTTAAGTGACTTGCCCAGGGTCACACAACTAGGAAGTATCTCAGGCCAGATTTGAGCCAGGAAGATGAGTTCCTGACTCCAGGCCCAGCGATCTATGCACTATGGCACTGCCTAGTTGCCCTATTTGAATCTATTTGAATCCAAATTAATTGTTTCAATCAATTAATAAATATTTATCAAGCACCTACTGTGTATCAGGCACTGGGGATACAAACACAATGAACCAGCTATATATAGGTTATGTCCCCCTATAAGATTTTTTTTTTTTAATTTCCTGGGTAACTAGTCAACAATGAGAACAAAAAGGCCCCTCCTATAGCTTCCTCTTGATACTATTTATAATTTACTAAATACTTTCCTCCTAGGGACTCTGAAAAGAACCTGGGTTGGGGGGAGGGAGTCTGGTACAGGGAACGAACACTGTTTCTGGAATTGGTGGACTTGGGTTCAAATCTTTGTCTTTCTGATGCTTATTCACTGTTATCCTGGGCCACTTAATCCTCCCTGGGACTCAGTTTCCTTATTTGTAAAATGAAGGGTTTGAACAGCTCTCCTCATAGGTTCCTTCTAGCTGTAGACAGAGGTTCTTAACATTCTCTGTGGGTATTATGGACCCCTGTGGGAGTTTGGTGTCCCCTTTTCAGAACAATGGACCCTCCAGTTGACGACCCCTTTTGAGAACAATGTTTCATTGCCTATTTTTGAAACTAAAGGGAATGGAAAATTTCTATTAGTGGTTAGTGAAAATCAAAGCATAATTTTGTTTTCCCATCTAACTTTACAGACCCCCAGAAATTTCTTGATGCAACCCCGCCATGTTAAGAACCTCTACTTGAGACCTATGATCCCTTGAAAGTAAGAAGCACTAGTCTGTTACCCCCAATTTGATGGAGAAGGAAACAGGGTAAGAAAGATGAAAGTTACACAAGTAGTAATCAGAAGAGATGAGACTTGAAATAATGTCACCTCTCAGGACAAGACACAGAAAACATAGGAGACACATTGTGGCTTAGAAGTCAAACATCTGGATTATCAGCCAGCCTTCGGAAGCATCTTATGCACTACACGACATCCTTCTGTCTGAGAGGAGATAAGGGGTTTGGACCAAATAACTGCTCAATTCTCTTCCAGCTCTTACCAAGATGATTGCTGGATATGTACTTTCGTGTCACACTCTTGGGGACAGACTGAACCATCCCTTATTTCTTACCTGGGACCAAAAGCACACATTCTTCCCCCATAACATAATGTCTGGGACCTGAGATGCAGTTTATAGCGGGATAGCAGAAGGTTTCTATGAGCAGCCTGGGTGGGGAATTGAATCTGTACCTTTGGATCTCTGGATGGGACTCAAGAGTACTCCTCCAAGTTCCAGTTTATCAGGGAGAATAGAGTGTTCCTTTAAAAAAAAATGGAAGATTGTAATATAAAAATGAAAGAGAAGAAAGGATCTGCAGAGGCATAAGAGTGTCCTAGACTGTGAAAGGAGTCCAAAGGGTGGATGTGGCACAGGAGGAGAAGAAAGAAAGCAAGCTAACACTCATGAGTCTATTCCAGAAGAGGAAAGACATTATACCTCTGGGGAAGGAGCAGTTGTTTGTGCTCCAAGGAATAATAAGGAGATGCCCAGGTGCTTTCAGGTGAGAGACATAAAACAGATGAGTAGTGATTGCTGTTGACTCCCTGCTGAGGAGTACTGAAGCATCAATTTGTCAATCTGATAACAATGGGGAGGTCTATCATCTTCCTGGGCTTGTGTACAAGATGTGACAGGGAATCTCATAGGACTTATCAGGAGGCATGACTATTATCAACTTCTCATGATCCATTTGGACACAAATGATCCTTTCGGAAGGAATCTAGAAGGCCTTGTAAAAGACCTGGGTGAGAATCGGCAGAACTTAGGGGCACAGGTGGTGTTTTCAATGCTTCTGCCCATCCAAGACAAGTGCTTCAGAAGGGAAACAAATTTGAGAATATAGTGCTAGAAACAGGATTTGGATTTCTGGACCATGGGTGAAAATACAGGAGAGACAGGCTATTTGACAAAGATGAAACAAATCTGACAAAGTCTGGTAGAAATACAAATGCCCAGAGTCTTACAAATCTTATTACAATCCATGACCCAGAACCCTATCCTCTGGGCTGAAATGGTCCAGGACCAATCTTGGATCAACTCCCTATATAATTATAAATCTCGGAGTCTCAATTAATGTAACTAACAAGATGCACTAAGCCTTGATACTGTTATCAGATGAGAACAATGCCTCTTTGATTGAATTACAGAATCAATCAATCAGCCAAATGTGAGAACTAAGTGTGAACAATTCCTAGACACCCCACTGAATCAATCAATCAATCAGAGGTGCAAACAAGATTTACAGAGTGAAGTGCTTCCAGTCATTTGATGAAATCAGATGACAAAATGTATCAGGATTGGTTGAAAGAATTAAATATACCTCTGAGCCTAGGTATAGCAAGAAAGCAGTTCATCTTTGGGATCCTGTTGGACAACCAGAGGGCAACACATGGTGTGGGGAGAGTGAACCCAGCCAGAGAGGACCCCTCCCCCCTTTCTCCTCCATTGACCATGCCAAGGGAAAGACTGGACTAGTAACAAACAAAGCATCTGTCTGGAAGCTGAGGAAGGACAAGCCAGGGAAGCTAAGGATGGGAGCTTCAGAGAGCCTGCCCTCACCAGTGCAGAGAGAAATGCAGCTTCACAACTCTATGAGGATTGTTGGGGCCAGCAAGGAAGCTTTGTGAGGACTCCAGGCAGGGAGAAAAGGACTTCCACCCAACCAGAGTCTGTGAATTGTTATTGTTCAGTCATTTAGTCATTTAGCCCATCTCTTCTTGACCCTGACTCTTCCATGACCCATATGGGATTTTCTTGGCAAAGATATTGGAATGGTCGACACTTCGTTCTCCAGTAGATTAAGGTGACAGAGCAGAGAGTGTAACTCTGATGGGCTAGCCACACTGTTCAAATGCCAAATCCCTAATAGACTATGCTACTGAGGACTCACATGGGGCAAGCGTTCACATGAAGGTCAGAAGTAATAGAGGACACTCTAAAGGTGTCTCTGAAGAACTTTGGAATTGATTGTGAGACATGGGAGACATGGCACAGGACCTCCCAATAAAGGTGTGCCCACATTAAACAAGGTGATGTTCTCTATGAGCAAAGCAGAATTGAAGTAGCTCAAAAAAAATGTGAGATGTACAAATTTAGAAACATCTCTCCTCCAAATGTTCATGTTGATTATTTGTGTCTGACCTGTGGTAGAGCTTTACAAGCTCATATTGGTCTGATCAGCCACAATTAGACACATTCTATTTTGACCCCCCATGTAGTGATGTCATTTTGGTCCTTGTCAAGAACAAAGGACAACAACCAAACAACCAAGGCAAACAGAGCTGAAGTGATACAGCTAGGGACTGTCCGAGGCCAGATTTGAACTCAGGTCTTCCTAACTTCAGGCCAAGAGCTCTATCCACTGAGCCACCAAGCTGTGAATTACTTCTTATCAAAGGTGCTCTCTAAGTTGGGCCTACTTTCCCCTGAACAGTTAAATATTTGTCAAAGAATTGTTCCAGATTTTCGGGGAGAATATTATTTTATTCTTCTTACCATACTATCTCAATAAATACTCCTAACTAACTAGCTAATTGTTATCAACTGAACAGTCAGTGGGAAGCACACCGGTGGGGGCTCAAGAAAGATGATGATGATGATGATGATGATGATGATGATGATGATGATGATGATAATGATGATGGTGATGATGGTGATGATGATGGTGATGGTGATGATGGTGATGATGATGATGATGATGATGATGGTGGTGGTGATGGTGATGATGATGGTGATGATGGTGATGACGATGATGATGATGATGATGATAATCCCTTCAGGATCACCCCTAGAATTCTGAGGTAATTAACTTCTCTCTGAGGCCCTGAATTCAAGTAGAGATTCAGGAAATTACCTCTAGAGGGGATATTACATAATCAGAAAGACTTTAAACTAAAAAAGAAAGGGAAAGGAGAATTCAATTCCAACCAACAAGCATTCATTAAGCACTTAATATATGCTCATTGCTGTGTTGAAGTTTGGGCAAATAAAGATAAAAATCAAATAGTTCTTACCCTCAAGGAACTTACATACAACAGGACCAAAATAACATGTGTACAGATAAATCAATATGAAATCAAATGTATTCAAGATAAATACAAAGTGAATTTTTAGGGGGCAAGGTGGAAGGAGAACTAATATATTGGGGGTAGTATTTGAGTTGGGACTTGAATACATGTAAGGAGTCCGAGAGGTGGAGGAGAGGAGGGAATGCATTCCAGGTGTGAGGTACAGCCCATACAAAGACCTGGCAGTAGAAGAAGGAAATGTGATATATTGGGGAACAGTTTGGCAGGAATGTAGAGGATGTGATGGGGAAGAATGTGAAATGAAGCTAGAAAGGCAAGCAGGAGTTAGGAGGTAAAGAGCTTTCAATTCTAGGTTGAGGAATCTTCATTTTATCTCAGAAATAATAAGGAGATGAAGAAGCAACTTGGGCAAAGGAGTGACAGGTAAGACCTGCCCTTTAGAAATGGCAGCCGTATGGAGGTTGGACTGGAGGGCGGAGGGGTTAGAGGCAAGGGGACCAATTAGACTATTTCATTCATTCAGATGGCAGAAAACTGTCTGTGCATTTCCACCTGTAATGGTAATGGGATACACCACCTAACCAGAAATTGGAGAAAGTAGCTACAACAGAAGGAAGAGAATTGTTAGTAGACACAGCCAAAAGTTCATTCAAGAAGGGAGTGGCCAGACATGGAGGAGGGAAGGGAGTCTTGTGCTCTCAAGCTATCCACACACAAAGGCACCACAAATGTTGACAAACCCAAGGATGCACATTTGACTTCACCAGCTCTGAAGTCAGAGGACCTTCTGATTCTTATTATCATTGTGACCTTGGTCAAGTTACTTCTCCTTTGGCCACAGTTTCCTCATCTGTAAAATGACTAGATAATCTTTGAGGTCCCTTCTAACTCTACAACTATGATCCTATCAGCCAATATTTATTTAAAGCTTGAAGGTTTAAAAATATCAATGGCCCTGGGAGGTAGGCAGTGCTGGTCAAGTTAACAAACATTTATTAAGTACCTACTGTATTTCAGGCATATTCCGAGTGCTGAGGATAAAAAATAAAATAAAATAAAAGGCAGTTCCTGCCTTCAAGGAGCTCACAGTCTAGCAGAGACAACAGGCAACTGTGTACAAACAATATCAATTGGAGACTATCTCAAAGGAAAGGTGATTGAATTAGTTAATTATGCCTATTTTATAGGTGATGAAACTATGGCTCAGTGTTTTCTCCCAGGATCAACCAGCTGGCAAAACTGGGACACAATGCTTGTTCTCCCACTCACTCCATAATCCTTAATCAAATGGATGCAGGTCAGCCTTGGCTTAAGAAGTCAAGTTCTTCCAAATTCACCCTGGAGACAGGGACTTTTGCAGGACCTGAGGGCCACAAATCTAGTAGGAATTGAGGGAGAGGGAATGATGTGCATGTGATCATTATATTCTTCTTTGGGATGAAGTGAGAAACCAGAATAAGTACAGGAGGCTTTGGGGTCTACAAGGGTACCATGGGATTCCCTGAACCCAAAGACAGGGCATTCTCCAGGTGTCTGAAGACCTAAAAAGACAGATGAATGGCATGTAAGATTCAGCAGGAACAAAGCTTGCTCCCTGCCTCAGTTATCATACCTCAAACACCCAGGAAGAGGTCAGCCACCCAAGCTCCAGGGCTCTCTCCTCCTTGTTTTGTTTCCAAAGCGGTGTTTGAACACAGCTAGACAAATGTTGACACAAGCCTTTCCCTTCAGGGCTGAGTCTCTTGTCACTTGGTGGAGTCAGGGAGAAATGTTCCCGACCAAAGGGAATTGTAAATGAACCTGAGAAAGGAACCACAAGGGAGAGGGAGAGGGAGAGGAGGGAGGGGTGTGTGTGTGTGTGTGTGTGTGTGTGTGTGCACGTGTGTGTGCACGTGTGCGTGTGTGTGTGAGTGTGCTTGTGTGTGTGTGTAGATGTGGACATGTGCGACAGGCCAGGCAAGCTCATTTCTCCTCTGTCACAGCTGGCGAATGGGAAGGAGATACTCTCTCCTGGGTGAGTCAGACCTCTCCCCAGGAGGCCAAGTCATACAGGGAATGATGGGAGCTGCCAGATCCCCAGAATCTCAGAGCTGACAGGGATTTCAGAGGCACCACACAGCCTAGACTTAAGCCAGAATCCTCTCTGCTTTGTCCCCATCAAGTGGTCCTCCATCCTATACCCATATACCTCCAGTGATGGAACTCACTACTTCCTCAGTCAGCCAATGTCTTCTTGTCTGACTCTAAGTATTTTTTTCTTAAAGCACTCTATTAATTAAGCAGCTTTTACCAAGCATTAGAATAATTTGTCACATTATTCTGGTCTGTTAGGTAGGTAAGTGGCACAGTAAATGGAATTCAAGACTTGGAATCAGGAAGACCAGAATTCAAATCTTGCCTCTGAGACCCCCCCCCCCCCAGTGGTATGGTCCTAAACAAGTCATTTGACTCCTCCAGCCTCGGTTTCCTCATTGGTAAAATGGGAATAATAGTTCCTACCTCATAGGGTTATCATGAAGCTCAAATGAACTAACACATGTAAAGCACTTTGTAAACCGCAAAGCATTATATATATAAATGCTAGCTATGATGATGGTGATGATGGGTTTTACAACTGGATTATTATTACAACGAGCCTCACAATGGTATATTCAGAGGAAATACAGGCACAGTGTCTTGTGAGGTTCAAGTGTGTTTTGATTTCTCCCTTAACCTCATCTTTACCTACCTTCCCCTACCTCCTTGCCTCCCTGCCATTAATAATGGCTTTACTAAAGAGAAAGGTATTTCACAGAAGTCACATGGCTCTAATTGTTAAGAAGCTTTCTCTCTCTTCGACGTCCTACTATTGTCTCTAAATCTGAGGCCAAGAATAAGTCTTGCCCTTCTATGAGGAAATCATTCAGTTATTTGAAGACTGTCATTGTGCCTTTCCTCTGTGACAGCCCATTTTTCTCTGAGCTAACAGCCCTAATTCCCTTAGACCATCCTCAAACGGCATAGGCTCAAGCCCCTTCACCATTCTCCTCATCTTTTTTTCTAGGTGATTTCCTAACTTGTTATTAATGTTCTACATAAAATGTGACTCTCGGAACAAGAGGCCTCCAAGGACCAGCAGGATTGGTTTGATGCTGCTCAGAAACTGACTTACAGCATCTTCCCTGTTCCCAGATCAATCCCTGAAGTTCAATTATTAATTCATAGAATTATAGAAACATCTGTGAGGAAGGATCCTAAGAGATCACAATGGATTCAGAACTAAAAGGCACCTTAGAGCTTCTCCAACTCAATCATGCTCATTTTACATAAGAAGAAAGTAAAAAGAAGGGACTTGGCCACTTGTAGTGATTAGAGTGGTAGACCTGAAGTCCAGAAGATCGAGTTCAAATCCTGCCTCAGACATTCACTAGCTTCCTGACCCCAGGCAAGTCAATTAACCTCTCTTGGACTCAATTTGCTCATCTATAAACTGGGGATAACAGGGATAACTGGGGAAAACTGCCTCCCAAAGTCTTTGTGAGAGTCAAATGAGATAACTTTTGAAAACTTAAATGCTGGCTGCCACCATTGTTAAATCCAGCTTTGCTGACTGCAGCCCCTCCTCCCGAGGTGCTGCCTATTTCTGGAAGACAACGGGATTGTTGTAGTTGTTGTGTGTGTGTGACTTTTGGCAGCTCTGCCTCACTTAAATCCAAATCACACTCAATTCAAGACATTATCCTGGTAACATCATTGATCTTCTTTGAGAATGAAGGATGAGGGCTAGTTAGGTGGCAAAGTGAATAGAGAGACAGCCCTGGAGTCAGGAGAATCTGGGCTCAAATCTGACCCCAGACACTTCACACATTTACAAGCTGTGTGACCCTGGGCAAGTCACTTAACCCCAATTGCCTTGCTTCTCCACCTCCAAAGAATGAAGGATGAACAGCAGCAGTGGGGTATGCTGTGTGAGCATAGCTCAAGGTCAGTGACGTTATCCTGTGAGTCCCTTTGTCCTTCTTGGGATCCTACCAACAGCAGAGCCCTTAGCATTAGGAAAGACTTGAAGGGCCTGGAACAACTGAGGTACTCACTAATTTGGAATGACTTGTGTTCGAATGTAGACTCCAGCATTTCGTATCAAGTGACCATGGGCAAGTGACTTGATTTGACCTGTCTGGGACTTGATTTGGCCTGTCTGGGAGACACCTTTCTCCTCTGTAAATTGAGAATACAGAGAGGTTCATGACAATCTCACAAAAGTCATGGCAGCATTTCTTAAATCTTAAAGCAGTACAAAACGGAAGTTTCTCCTTTAGTATTCTACAGCTGATGACGCAGTCGATAGAGCTCTGGACCCGGAGTCAGCAATGATGTTGGTGTCCAGTCACGTCCAATCCTTCGTGACTCTATCTGGGGTTTTCTTGGAAGAGACACTGGAGTGGTTTGCCATATCCTTCTCCGGCTCATTTTCAAAGGAGGGAAGTGAGATAAACAGGGTAAAGTGACTTGCTCAGGGTCACACAGCTAGTAAGTGTCTAAGGCCAGATTTGAACTCAGAAAGAGGAGTCTTCCTGACTCCGGGTCCATCCACTGTACCACCTAGCTGAACAGTTGAGTTCAAATCTAGCCCCTGATACGTATCAGCTAAGTGACTCTGGGAAAGTAATTTCACACTGCCTGCCTCAGTTTCCTTAAATGTAAAATTGAGATAATAACAGCACCAGCCTCCCAGGGTAGTTGTAAGGATCAAATGAGATATTTGTAAAGATCTTAGAACAGTACCTGGCATATAGTAGATGGTATAGAAATGTTTATTCCTGTCCTTCCATTACTGAGAAAAGTATCTAGCCAGAGCCTATGGCTTTTCAGCAAGTCGCTTTCATCTGTCCTCGTGCTCTCCGCCGATTTTCCAACACTCAGAGACCTGGAAATGAAACCTTCAGGGAGGGTGTGTGTGTGTGTGTCTGTGTGTGTGTGTGTGTATGTGTACACATATGTATATGTATGTAAGTGTGGACATACTTCCAGGCCAGGCAAGCTCATTTCTTTCCTGTCACAGCTGAGGAATGGGAAGCAGATATTCTTTTCTGGGTGAATCATACCTGGCCCCAGGAGGCCAAGACATACAGGAAATGGTGGGGGCTGCCAGATGACCCACCCCTCCCCCAAATCTCAGAGCTGGGAGAGACTGTTTTAAGGGGATTATACACTCTGGACCTCTGCAATAATACCCCTCTCCATTGCTCCTCCTGAATGTTCGGTTAAGAGAAAGACAATTGCATGACTGCGTCCATGGGCTGGTGGGTGCTAATTTTAACAAAACGTGTCACTCTCCCAGCATAGCGTCCCTTAATCAGGCAATTACTCAGTGATGTCGCAGACTGTAGCAGAGAGAGAGAGAAAAAAGAAAAACCCCTTGAAATCTCAAACAATATCTCAGAAAGAATTAATTTGGTAAATGTTTGACTCGAGTTCAGAAATACCTTTTGTTTCCATTTCAAAAATGACAAAAGAAACCCAAAAGAAAGGCATTAATTTGGTAATAATCAATCTTCTTCATTAATAGCAGCTCCCAAGACAGAGAAGGCACCCTGGGAAGGGTGAGCTCTGGGAGAAAAGTCTGGGCCAATCACTTAGGCTCACAGGGGTGGGAACCTGTGGCCTGGGGCTTCTAGGTTCTTGGGCCCAGCCTCTTGACTGAGTCCCAGTTCTACAGAACAAATCCTTTTATTAAAGGGATTTGTTCTGTGAAGTTTGGATTCAAAGGGCTGCACTTGAGGACTTAGAGGGCCACATGTGGCCTTGAGGCTGCAGGTTTCCCACACCTGGTAAAGGGTTTGAACCTGCAGAGGTCAGAAGCAAGGGAAGGGATGGGTTGAGAGAAAGGGAGTGGGTTGGGAGCTAGAGGCCCTACCCTGAGACTCCTGTCAATCTCTCTGAGGCTCAGTTTTCTCATCTGAGAAAGGGGGATGAACATCATGTAGAAGAAAAGGTAATGCATAAGGAGTCAAAAGAAGCAGTTAAATGGTGCCATAGTGCACAGAGCACTAGGCCTGGAGTCAGGAAGACTCATCATGAGTTCAAATCTGACTTCAGACATTTACTAGCTGTGTCACTGTGGGCAAATCACTTAACCCTGTCTGCCTCAGTTTCCTCATCTGTAAAATGAGCTGGAGAAGGAAATGGCAAACCACTCTAGTATCTCTTCCAAGAAAACCCCAGATGGGGTCACAAAAGGTTGGACATGACTGACCAACAACCATGAGAACTGGGTTCAGATTCTGCCTTTGCTCTTTAGGATCTGTGTAGGCTTCAGGTTTCTTTCTTATAACACAAGGGGACTCAGATAAGATGATCTCTAAGGTCTCTGCCGAAGTTATCACTTTTTATGACTCTCTGGCCCTTCTTACACTGCCTACATACTGTTACCTGCGGCCCATTGTAAACTATGAAGGACTCAGGGCAGTGTGAATGATTGCAAATGTTGTTCCAGGCCCTGTGCTAAGTGCTTTACAAATGCCGTCTCATTTGATTCTCACAACAATCTGGGAGGGAGGTGCTATTGTCAACCCAGTTTTACCATTGGGGAAACTGAGGAAAACAAAGTTTGGGTGACTTCTTGGGGGTCACATAGATAGTAAAAATCTGAGTGCAGATTTGAACTCAGGTCTTCCTGACTCCAGGCCTAGCACGCTCTTCATTACACTACCAGCTGCCTTGGGGCCAACTTGTTTCCACTTCTAAATCCTATGAATTCCACTCCCCTCCAAGCACTTATTTCCTGGCCCATCTTCTAGCCTTAAATGAAGCTAATCAGTTCTCTCATTATCAGGCTCTTTGCCTGGCTAGTGGTATCAACAGGGTCTGCTGAACTGTACATAAGGGTCCCTGAAGCTCACATATTGAATTAGTTTTAAAATGTAATATATAGGGTTAGGGTAACCCCTCACCCTAAATTCTGTGATCTAAGACTCCTCATAGCTCTGATATCCTGTGTTCTAAGGGCCCTCCCAGCTCTGACAACCTGTGTTCTAAGGGCCCTTCCAGCTCTGATATCCTGTGTTCTAAGGCCCCTCTCAGCTCTGACATCCTGCGTTCTAAGACACCACACCTAACCCCAGTCCTGATCTTCTAGGTTTGTTTGGAGGCAATCAGGGTTAAGTAATTTGCCCAAGATCATACAGCTAGTAAGTGTCTGAGGGCAGATTTGAACTCAGGTCCTCCTGACTGAGCCTGATGCTCTGTCCACTGAAGCACTACCTAGCTGCCTTTTGACCTTCTTTCTATGTTCTAAGCTCTTTCCAGCACTGGGACTTCTGTTCTAAGGTCCCTCCAAACTCTTGACATTGTGTTAACCATCATTCATTTTTTCAAGAAGAGCCCAGTTAAAATGCATACATTACAGGGCATAGGTAACCTATTTACCAGCTACATTCTATGGGATACACCATAGGACAGATATGTTTTGGTGGAAGAAAAGCTTCAAGGGAGACCCATAGCTTGAGCCACTGCCTAGGAATGCCAGGTCAAGCATCACATTGACCACTCTGGACCACTGGGGACGGCATGAATGCCTTGGGTTAGAGGAACTGAATACGCAGATGGAGAAGCACTGCTTGTGACTTTTGGCACAGGTCAGTCCCACCTGCACCTAATCTGCATGAGGTCACCTCATATAATATATACCATAGGTGCTTAATAGATTCTTGTTGACTACTTACATTCTTTCCCATGCAAAGATGCCACTATTCTAAGATTCTGAGAGTCTCTGGTACAGTGGACAGGGCACTGAATTTGGAGACAGAGGACCTAGGTTTGAATCCTGACATTATCATTTACTGCCTATGTGACCTTGGACAAGTCTCTTAACCGCTCTTGCCTCAGTTTCCCCATCTCATTCCAGAAAAAAATAAAGATGAAGTTCATACAGAGGTGAAATTTGAAGGCTCTGAAGCCTTGATATTCCTTAGTAATCACATCTTCCAAAAAATTTGAAGACAATTGCTTCAGAAATATCAAAGACCATTTATGTCCCTTTGAAAATTGGTTTCACACAGAAATACACATCTTGCTGTAGCAGCCCAATAAAACAAAACATGCCAAAAAAAAAATTGAGATCTGGAACTAGGGCACTGGACTAAATGGCCTCTGAGGTGCTTTCAAGGTCTGAATCAATGATTCTAAGATTGTCTAACCCTGCTTTACTCTGGTTTGCTTCCCCCCTCCTTTTATCTATTGTTGTCTTCTTTTTAAATGCTGTCTTTCTCCATTAGAATGTAAACTTCCTGAGGTCAGGGAATGTCTTTCTTTTTACTTATATTTCCTTATATTTTATAGCATCATGCCTGGCATCTATTCATTAATTTAAAAAATTCTTTATCTAATCTATAAGCCAAAACTTTTTGTAGAATATGAGGTTCAGTGATCTTAAGATTTCCCAAGGAATGACTAAAGTTCTGACTCTAATATTCCATCATCAAGATTCTATGAGTCAACAATTCTGCTACCAGGATGCACTAAGTCTATGGATCTAAGGTCCTCTGAGTCTCATTTTGTTCTGATCATCACTAACACAAACCTATCTCTATTGACAGCAAGTCTCTCTGCTTCCACCTCTGAGTTGAGGCATGCTTGGGGAGAGCTTGGCCCCCATTAATAACAATATTAATAGCAGTTTGCCCTTGGTCACTTCTGTTCACTTCCTAAAGCTCATTCAATTGAGATGGTCTGCTTAGACGTCTCATGTTCTCTATAATCCAGTCAGATTTGAGCTGTTCTCCAAATCTGACAATTTCCTGCCCCTGTGCATTTGTACAAATTATACACCATGCCTGGAAGTCCCTCCTTCTGCCAAGGGTCAGTTCAGGTGCCATAAAGCCTTCCCTGATCTCCCTTCCCCAGTTTTGAGCCAATCACAGGATGAGAGAGAGAGATGTGTGTGTGTGTGTGTGTGTGTGTGTGTGTGTGAGAGAGAGAGAGAGAGAGAGACAGACAGACAGAGACAGAGACAGAGAGACAGAGACAGAGAGGAAGAGAGACAGAGAGACAGAGAGACAGAGAGACAGAGAGACAGAGAGACAGGGAGAGAGAGAGACACAGAGAGAGAGAGAGACAGAGAGAGAGAGAGCACGTAGGAGGGGACTTTAGGGATCATCTGGTCCAGCTCCTTCATTTTATGGGTAAGGAAACTGAGCCCCATGTTGTGGTTTCATGGTTGTTGTGGTGGCACTGTCTCAAAGAATTCAGAGTCAGACCACCACTAATCCAAGTATAGGCATTTACTGGGGACTGATGCTCCTCAGAGTTAGGTTAGGTTCCAAGAGGAACTAGTAACTTAATAAGATAACACAGGCACATTTATAGTGTAATTATGCTGATTACACAAGAGAAATTATGAACATTAAAAAGCAGGAGGGGTTTGTTAAGGGATTAGGAAATGGGGAGGGGCCCTTTCTACAGTTCGGTGGTCAAACATCCTCGTCATACTGCCCTCCGATTGGCTAGCTATTTTGGTCCTGTTTGGTCAAGATGGATAGTTAAGCATTGTGGCTAGCTAGATGCAATGGCTGTATTGACTCTGGGGGCAGCTTTGTTAGGATTCCATAACCTAGAGAAGTGAAGTGATTTGTCCAAGACCAAACAATGACTGAGTGAAGATTTGAATCCAGGTTCTCCGAATCCAAATTCACAACACTTTTTCTTCTAGACTCTCTCCTTCCAGTCACTTTAATTTCTCTGTGAAGGAGCCCCAGAGCTCACCCCCCATAAGCTTCTTGAGGGAAATAACTATTTTTAATTGATTTTTGTGTCCCCAGTACATAGAAATAATCTTTGTATAGCAGGTTCTTAATACACGCTTATTGAATTTTTAAATGTTAGGAATAAATTTTTTTGTTTCTCTGTCATTTTTTCAACCATGTCTGATTCTTCGTGACCCCATTTGGGGTTTTCTTGGCAAAGATACTGGAGTGGTTTAGCCATTTCCTTTTCCAGCTCATTTTACAGATGAGGAAACTGAGGCAAACAGGGATAAGTGGCTTGTTCAGGGTAACATAACTGGTAAATGTCTGAGGTCACATTCGAACTCAGGAGGATGACTCTTCCTGAGGACAGGGCTTCAGTGGCAGGGCTGGGACTCAGACCCCAGGCCTCTTGGGTCTCCTTCCATGGTTCTGGGCACTACACTGTACCCAGCCAGGGAAAGTAGGCCTCCTAGAGAGTGGTGGTTGAGTAGCGGGTTTGTGCACAGCCTTGTACTCACCTTTTCAGGAATGGAGGAAGCTGTCAGAGGGTGGCAATGCCTGACGGACATTGGTCTTCAGTTATGTGCTCATTCTGATGAGGGGTGGGTTATTTTTGCTCCCTGGGCAAGGGTGTGCCAAGGCTGTTTATAACAGAGCCATGTGCTGGTTCAATTGATCTTGTTATTCTCTCTGGGTAATTATAGCCTCTTTTGTTATCAGGCAATCAGCCTTCACACTCCACTGTGCCACGAAGAGACATTAGGTGGGGGAAAGAGGAGGAGGGTAATGAGGAGGGTCGTTTCTAAAGAGGGTGTTGGCCTAGTGGATAATAGGAGGTGACAAGGCCTATGTAGGATAGATATCTGGGGGGAGGAAAGGAGGCTGGGCTTCTATTTCTGGAAGGCAGAGGTCAATGGAAGGTGGTTGGGGAATGTGGCAAGGAAGGAACTCTCAGAAATGCAGGCAGAAGGCTGCAGGAAGAGGCCTCTATAATGCACCCCAGTCACTGAGGGTGACATGGTGGTGAAGTGGATGAAGCTGGTCTAGGAGTTGGGACATCTGGGTTCTAATTCTGGCTCCACTGATGATAAGTGGGCCGATCTGAGCAGGGCCGGTAAACTCTGTGCCTCACTCAATTCTCTCCTCTGTAAAATGAAGGGGTTGGACTTGCGGGCCTCTCAGGTCTCCTCTGGCTCTACATCTATAACCCTATGACCAGTAAGGCCACCTCTCTGGTAATAAGCTTCTTCCTTTGTAAAGTGTAAAAAATAACTCACCCTGCCTGCCTGGAGGCTTTGGAGATCTGAAAATGTCCTATAGATATGAGCTATGGTTTTCTCTTGTTTGGGGATGGACTGGCCACAGGGGCAAAGGGCGCCAGCTTCCACATCTCCATGACTATCATCGTCAAAAGGAAGGATCACATTATAGGAAGAAGTTGGGACTAGGAGTCTGGGGCTCTGAAGTGGGCAGTGCTGCTTGGCCAAGATATATTCTCCCTCTTTGTCCTTATCATCTATTTGCAAGAAGAGGCTTTGGCTCATGTGATCATATGGTCGCTGCTATCTCTGTCATTCTGTACTCTCAGGCCCCCCTAAACTCTGACATTCTGTGTTCTGAGGGCCCTCCCAGCTCTGACATTCTGTGCTTTAAGGCCCCTCTTGGTTCTGATATTCTATCTAGGTTCTAATGTTCTGTTTAGCCATGAAAATCTAATCTTCTATTCCATGACTTTGATCCCTGCTTGCTTTGATTTCCTCTTCAATGCCTGATAGTCAATAAGAACACACCTCTACTGCTCTTGGTGATGATGAGGATCCCTTCTAGAGGCTTTTCTTGAATACACCTTAGAAAACACCAACAGTACAATGACCATTTATTAATCCAATTGGATTAGAGAGATATGTTGGAGACAAAAGTAGGGAAGGGAATAAGTATTTTATAGTGTTTACTGTGTGCCAGGCAATTGTGTGCCTGGTGACTCATTAGTTATGAGAGGTAAGGCAACAAGAAGAGTTAAAGACAAAACCAAAATTATAAATATTGGAGAACAGGTGAAGGTGGATACCCAGACAGGAATAATGAAGTCAGATGAAGAGTGATGGGAATTACAAAATACAAGCCTTCAACAGAAACCTCAGAGGTGTTCTACCCTAATTTCTAAATGAAGAAGAATCCCTTCTACAATTTAAGGCGTCTGGTTGTCTGAAAGTCAGGAGGGAGTTTCTTGTCTGTGATTTACAAGAGTGAGTTGTGAGACCAGCTCTCTCTTGGACTTTGAGAAGGCAGATCGGCATTTAGTGGAGCATATTTGCCTTTTGGTGGGAGATGAGAAGGTTGGAGGGAATCTGCCCACGTGCAGCTTCCTTCCCCCAGGAGCAGTTGATGGTAACTAATGGCAGAAGCACATTGGCATAGGTTTTCATAGTCATACACTTATATGCAGACTTGGATGGTAGATCATGGACAGTGTTCATGAATTTCAGCTCCTTTGTAGAGGAGGAAGGATTCTTAATTCCCTATGCAGCATGGTTATAGAATCTTGGAGAAAGAAAAGGATATTCCTACATAGTCCTGCCTCCCTACCCCCTAGAATGGCTTGGGAATTAAAAAATACATCATTCTCTACAATGGTTGATGGAGATCTTGAACACTGTCCATGAACTACCCTTCAATTTTGCATATAAGGATATGAGTACTTAAGCCATGTGCTTCTGTTACATTCCCCTTAAATCTTAAACTTTCCCTAGAAGGTAAACAAAGTTTGGCAGCCTCTGGGAAGCAACATAGAAAGTCTTTTCCCATCATATCTACATTGTCCAAATCACTCGCCTTGTTTTTCAAGTAGGATGGTGCAGGAACCATGTAGATTACTCTCTTCTTTCTCTAGGAGCATGATGCTTCAGAAAACGACCTTCTATTCTGAAATCCAATGCCCAAACCTGGGAATCCTTGAATTTACATTTACCCAATGGATATTTTGTAAAGTCAGTATTGCTGGGCAATCTCCCTTCTCTGATTAAGAGATTAGACTCAGATGTTGAAAGATCTGGTGGATGGAGTTTCAAATCCATTGTCAGAGATTTCAGAAAGATCATGGAGAATGGGATAAGAACTTCAGAACTAGAGAAAGACAAATGCTCCAAATTTCTTATTTTATAAATAAGTTTTTAGTGATATTTTCTTCTTTTTACATCTGCATAGTTATTCTTAGTATCTCACCTCTTCCCCTTCCAGAGATACATAACAAATAGCATTTTTTACAGAGGAAATAAAAATTAGCACAACTGATCCATACGTTGAAAAAGTTTGAAAACATGTGCAATATGGACCCTCTACCTCCATGATGGTATGGGTTGGGGGTCTCCTGTCATAATGCTTCATACAAGGCTCGATCTTTATAATTTTGTTATATTCACTTTAGATTTTTTAGTTTCTGATTTTTCAAAGACGGAAGAGAATGAAGACGGCAAACTACATCAATGAGCTTGACTTCAATGTTTAACAAATTTTAGAACATATTACTGAAAGGATAGTTAATGATCATTTAGAGGCAGTTAGGGGGCTCCATAGGGCATAGGAGTGCCAGACCTGGAGCCAGGAAGACCTATATTCCAATCAAGCCTCAAGTCACTTACTAGCTATGTGACTCTAGGCAAATCATCTAATATCTGTCTGCTTCTATTTCCTCAACTGGGACATGGGGATTGTAATAGGACCTACCTCTCAGGATTGCTGTGAGGATCCAATAAGGTAATATTTGTGAAGTGCTTAGCACAATGCCTGACTTGTAGTTAGGTACATAATAAATACTTGTTTCATTCCCTCCTGGAAAGATCACCAAGAGCCAACATGACTTCATTAAAGTAGGTCATGCCAGATTAACCTCATTTCCTTTTCTGGACAGGGTTACTAGACTGATAGATTAGAAGAATGCTGTAAATACAATTTCTCTAGATTTTAGCAAAGTATTTAAGCAAGTCTTTCATGCTTGTCATGTGGATGATGACAGAAAGATTGATGATAGCATTGCAAAGAATAGTCAGACTGGCCTCTAGAAGGGTTTTTTTGTCCCCAGGATGGGCTGGTGTTATTGGCACTATGATCATGATGGGGCTACTTTTAAAATAAACAACAAATCAGAGGCCAGAAATCAATCCTTTGATGGGATGTTTGTAAGAGTGTAGTTTCATGTTTTTGGTTTTTGTATTTTGGTTTCACATTGACATGGAAAGAGCTCTCCAAAGGAGATCTCTGGGATCCTCAGGGAACTATGCTTGGTCTTATGCTGCCAATATTTTTAATGGTGACTTGGATGAAGACATCCTGATAAAATTTTCAAATGAACACAGAGGACTGAAGAATAACTAACCAATAGAGTTGGGATCCCCCCAAATTGTTGATGAACCCCAATGATGAACTGAATTGAATAATAATAAATTTAGTTTTATTAATTTATTTAGTTAATAAATAAAATTTTTTAAAATTTTAACTTTATAAATATAGCATAATTATGTGGTTTATCTAGATCTGGAGACTTGAATTCCTCCAGGGCAATTAGGTACTATACTTGTGTTGGTTTACTTATCAGATTTATAGCAGAAACTAAAACTCTTTCATTATATAGATAAGAATATTAAGACCTTGAAAGGAAAAAGTGACTTTTCCAAGGTCACCCAGCAAGTTGGCAGCAGAGACAGGCTTAGACTCCAGACTTCCTGTATTTTTTTTTTTGTCAGTTGCTAAAGTACATTGGAGCAGAAGCACAGAATTTCTGAGCAATCAGGCTCCTGCCCTACCTCAGCATAGGCATATACTGTTACGCAGGGGCTGTGAAGAGCTAGCATTTTTAGGACCCAGCTCCCCAGAAACAGGATCTGTCTGGCTTAGAATGCAGGGAGGAAACCTGAAGCCATGCCCCACAGCACATTCAAATGGATCTGGCACTGTACTTGTGATCTGAGCTGCAGTGAGGGGTGCTGGGAGAGCCTACTGGGTTGGGGTGGGAGGAGTATGGGGAAGGAAAGAATCTCACTGGGAGCTAGCACAAGGCTTCCATCTGCAAGCTTTACACTCAATGATTGCCTGACCCACAAGCTATAGGGTCAGGCTCATTAGTGGCAAATTAGTATTATTATTCAGCTCAAGTGCCATGTCAGTAGGCACTTCCACAAGAGAACTGTAAGGCGCTAGGGCTTGGATGCCCTTGCCTAAGATTTTAATAACCTCTGAAGGTTTTCTAATATAATAATAATGAATGTGTGCCCAGGACAAGGCAGCACTTAGTCCTAAGGACCTCCTCCACCCCAGCACCCCCACCCTACACCAAGCTGGCACCGATAGAATAGACTTTGTCTTGAAAGAAATGCAGGATGTAGAAGTTATTGTCAGAGGACATGAAATCCATCCTCTTGTCTTTAGACATTTCAGATGAAAGGAGGGATCAGAGAAACCTAAACACGGAAGGAAAAAGGGACCAGAGATTCAGAGCTGAAAGGGATCTCACAGTCCATCACAGAAGGAAGCTTCTCTGACCAGAGAAGTAGTGACTTGTTGAAATTCACACAGGTACTAAGTGCCAGAGTTGGGACTTAAGCCCAGGTGCTCTGCTGCCAAATCTCAGGCTAGTTTTCCAGTATATCATACTAACTCTTTGAGATCATCTTAATTAGCTCCTTCATTTCATAGATGAGGAAACCGAGGTGCAGAGATAGTATGTCTTCTCTTACTTGCCTCTTCATCCCATCTCCTTAAAGTTTATCTCCTCCATCCTTCATCTCTCTTTCTCATCTCCAATCTCTAACTGCTAACTCCTTCTTCGCTATCTATAGATCGCTAACCTTAAAAAAACCCTTCAGCTGACCCTTCCATTCTCTCAAGAGATCATTCTATCTCTCTTCTACTTTTCACACTTACACACCTCAAAGAGGTCGCTTACGTTACTTCCTAAACCCCTCCCACCCACCCACACTTAAAAATTCCTTACAATCTGGCTTTGGATCCCTTTGCTCAACTATGACTGTTCTCTCCAAGGTTACTAATGATTCTAACTGGTCAGTCAAATGTCTTTTTCTCAAGCTTCATCCTACTTGACTTCTCTGTAGTTTTTAATGCTATTGATTTCTCTATCCTCCTAGACTTTCCTTTCTTTTTGTATTTTTATTACCTTTCCTATGGTTTTCCTTTCCTGTTTGAGTACTTTTTTTTTTTTGCTGGATCATCATTCTTTTCTTTCCTACTAAGTGGTTGTCTAAGACTCTGTCCTGGACTCTCTTCTCTCTCTACCTTGGTGATCTCATCAGCTCCCATGGGTTCAATTATCATCTTAATGCTGATAGCTCCCATTTCTATATCCAGTTCTTTCTCAGTTGAGGTTTCATATCATTAATTTCCTGCTGAAATTAATCATCATCTCTACCTAGATAGACATTTCAAACTCAACATATCTCCACCAGAATTCATTATTTTGTTATCTTGCTCTCAAAACTCATTCCACCTCCAATCTTCCCTATTTTTATTGAAATAAAGCCTGATAGTCACTGTGGTCCACAATTTTGAAGTCATTTTATGACTCTTCCTTCTGGATGTCATCTACTGCTCCCCTATGGATGTTGCCTTCTCCATTAGAATACAGTGAGTCATTCAGATGAGCCTTCCTGACTCCAGGTCCAGCACTCTGTCCACTCTATCCATACTATCTCCTTACCTTCAAGCATTAGGAAATTTTCTTTACATAGAACTGAAATCTGCTTATCTGATCTGAATACTTAGGCTGTCATTTGAAATATCTCTCATCCTTCATTTCCTGGAACGTCATATAAGTCTTTCAATTTCAGCTGACAAAATTTGAAACATTCTCTCTTGTGGAGAGAAATTGTGGTATGGATAAAGAGCTGGCCTTGAGCCCAGGAAGAACAGAGTTCAAGTTTTACGTCTGACAATTACTGGCTCTGTGGTCCTGGCCAAATCATTTCACTTCCACAAACTTTAGGCAACTAAAGACTATAAGTTGAAGAGAAGCTGCTGACCTATGGTAGAGGGAGTTTTCTGGGAGTTTCCCATAATAATATAATCACAGGTTCATTCTCTATCTTTTATTTCTCTTGCCAAATTTTCCTCTCAGTTTCTGGTTTGAGTAGATGAGAAGGGAATAACCTGTTGTGTCTTAGGGAGCCCTTGCTCTAGATCACACTGTCTCTCTCCCGATAGTCCTCAAACTTCTTGGTTTCAAAGACCAAAAACTACCCATGATCTCTCTCATGGGTTCCCTGAGAGAGAAGCCATACAGGCTGCTCTTGGTTCCAGTCACTGAGGCAACAAATCAAGACTTGTTCAGGCTCTGGGACCACTCAGTTTTTCACCTCCATTTCCAGCTCTTGGGGGTTGGAAATAATTTGGCAAAACCAGTTCACACACAAGAGGAGTAACCATGAGGGAAAGGAGTGATGGGCAACCTGCACCCAAATGAGCAATGTCCTTGGACAACAGGGGGAACATCTGTCCATTGGTCTCCCTGTCTCCTCTCCCCATCTCCAGCTTCCCCTTAATCCTCATGGCCTAACGTTACTGATTCAATATTCCATTCCTATGTTCATTGAACGCTGCTAGGCACTAAGGGAAATGTAATTTAGATAAAACAGTTTCTGTCCTCAGGGGCCTTACAGTCTAGTAGAGGGTAAAGACATCTCCATCATACATGCACACCTGTGACTCCATTGGCATGGAAAACTTCTTCCATTCATGTAGATTGTCATCTGGCTCATAATTTGAAGCCTTGGGGTACCGAGGGTGACTTATCTCTCTGAAACATAGTGCCTTCCCGAGGTCATGCAGAAGTTATATAGTGGTGCAGTTGATAAGGTGCTAAAATTGAAATCAAGAAGACCTAGGTTCATATCCCACTCCAGACACTTATTAGCTGTGGAACCCTGGGAAAGTCACTTAAAACCATACCTCAGCTTCCTCATCTGGAAAATAGACTTGATGGCTTCTAAATTCCCTTCCAGTTCTTGGGCTATGATCCTATATATTGGTGGCAGGAATTGGTCCCAGGCTTTCCTGAAACCAAGATTGACCTCCAATCTTTTCTGTCATGCCCCTTCTCCTATAAAAATCTGATAATGTCATATAAATATATTTGAGAGATTTAAAACAAAGTGTTAAGTGAGACCTGAGAGGAAAGGCTATTATGAAGCAAAGGATCTCAAGGAAGGCTTCCAGTATCACACTGAGCCTTCACATTACTTGGAAAGATGGTAGGAAATCACTGGGTAGAGAAATGTAGGGAAAGCATTCTAGATGTGGGAAATTGTGGTAGCAGAGGCACAGGGATGCAAAAGGTCAAGGAATATGCCAGGGGATAGCTAGGTCCCTGGTTGGCTTTGACAGAGGGTAGAGTGGATGGCTAGAATATCAAAGTTCCAGCCCTTGGCCTTGGAGTAAGCTGTGAGAAGCACTATGAACTATTCAAGAAAGAACACCCTATTTGGAGTAAGAATAAGAGGGTTAAAGACCAGATACTCACTTTGCAACTCTTCCCAGCCATAGCAATTCTTGAAGACCATTGAGGGGTCCCACACCATTGAAACCATGGATCTTTAAGGCAATGTACCCAAGTCCTATCTCTTTAGTAGAATATAAATTCCTTGAGGGCAGAGTTCAATCCAACATATATTTATCAAGTATCTACTATGTACCAGGTGCTAGGGATTGTTGTTCAATTGTGTCTGACTCTTCATGACCCCATTTGAGGTTTTCTCAGCAAAGATACTAGAGTGGTTTGCCATTTTCTTCTCATAACTACAGGACCATCACCCTCCACCTAGCTGCCCCTAAGTGCTAGGGATACCAAATGAAAATGAAACAAACTCTGCCCTTTCCTCTCAGGTCTCAATTCAATTACTCTGGTTTTCCTTAGTTCCCTCATCTGTGAAATGGGAATAACAATAGTACTCTGCCTCCCAGGGTTGTGAAGATCACATGAAATAATAATTGTAAAGCACCTAGCATAGTACTTGACACACAGCAGGTCCTTAATAAATGCTTATTGGCTGATGGAATGATGCTCTAAGTGTGACCTATGATTATTAACTATTATTAGATGAATTAATAAAAATTGGATTTTTAAAATTCTGAATGTGGGGAAGGGCAGACTTAACAACTGGGGTCATGTAGGAAATTAGGTATCACTATGCCTGCTCATTTCAATGCCCCTGAGGAAAATTTCCACACCCTAGGCTCTGCAAGTGGAGGGTCATTGCTCCAATCCAAGCCCTATTTCAGTCAATAAGGAGACCTCCTGAAAGCAGAGCAAGACTGTGGTACTTGGTTTAAGGAGGCAGATGATCTCTTACCTGAATATTAGACAGAGTCACATATTGGCAAGGATACTAGTTGAACTCAGAAGACCTGCATTTCAATCTAATCTTTACTATCTGTGTGACCCCAGGTAAGTCACTTCTCCCTCTCTGGGTCTCTGTTTCCTCATCTGTAAAATGGAACATGTAGAGTAGGTGATCTCTAAAGTCCTTCACAACTACAAAATCCTATGATCCTGAAATAGAGAAGGGCAAACAGAAGACATCCCATGGCCAAAAGATCCAAATCATTCAACCATATACAGATCACCTCTAAAGTCAAAGGAGATTCCTCCCCATTCTTGATGGACTTCCTATGGGCCAGGCACTGACAAGGCATTAGAATCCCAAAGACAAAAATGAAGCAGCTCTGCCCTCAAGGAGCTTCCCTTCTATTGGGGGAAACAACACATATACCATCTTCTGACGGAATAGGGATGACTTTAAGATTGAGAATGAGATGGACTTGATTACTCCCACTGAAGTGTGAGTTAAGGCAGGAGAAGGACAGATTGTAGAAAGTCTTGAATGCCAGGCTAAGAGATCCCAGATCCAGAATATAGATAGCATGTGTGGGATTCTAGGCCATGAGTATAACCAGTTGTCATTAGAAGGGTCTAGGCACTCATATGTTTCTTTAGCTCAGCTTTCAGCTACTAGATGAGGCTGAGCAATGGGATATATTGGGAGAAAGGGTGTCAGCAATAAAGAACCAACTCACCAAGAGCAGAGAAGAATGACATAGGGTAGAGTGAATGACCAGAGTCTGCCCCATGGCATTCCTAACTTTGCTTTGGGGTCATAAGGCTTAGAGTTGGAAGAGGCCTTAGTTCCAACCCTTCCTTGTTACATTTGAGAAAACTGAGCCTTAGCAAAGGGAAATTACTTACCCAAGGTCACATTAGGAGTGAATGGCAAAGCTAAATCTCAACACCAGGTTTTGACTCCCAATCCAACATTCACAACAAACCATTGTGGCACATTGCTAGCCGTCAATGGGAATTACCAATTAAATGACTGTTTGGGACTTTAAAAACCACTGATCAGATCTGCCAAAATCTTTAACAAGAGCTTTTTTATTTCCTTCCCAGTTTTTTTTTCTTGAGCATGTTTAAAGGTTCATTAGAGATCTGCAAAGGACTGGGAGGCACTTCTCTATCCATACATACTTTTCCTGCTCAGTAATTAAGCATGTGGCTTCCCTCTTTTCTCCCCCTCCCCATTAACTTTCATTCCTACCCCATTGGCAGCTGAAAATGTGGACTGGAGCTCAGAAGAATCTTGTTAGCACATCTGCCTTGCAAGGAATCACTCATTAATGGGGGATGCTGGGAGTTAGTAATTTGGTAACTCGAATGCTGTTATTGTCAGTAGACAGCTTTCTCCGTCTCTCGACTCTGCTCCCTCTCCCTGGCTCATGTACTCTACTGAGCTTCTCTGGAAAGCAATCAAGGAAAAGTTTCCCCTAGGGAGGCCTGGTCATGTGTGTTCACTCAAGGAGTAAGTGGCATTCAGGAAATTGCAACCTGATTTGCACGATCCCTACCTTCCATCTCTTTTTTTAAATTCAACTTGGGTCATACATAGATTCCCCCGTCCTCAACCTCATAGGTAGCAAGGAGAAGACCTTGCATTTGTATCCGTGTTTCTCAGATGTGTTTTTATAGACCTACCAACACTGAATCATAGCACTGGAGGGAAAAGGAACCTAAGAAAACAGAAACAGAACATAGAATGTTGGAACATGGAATGCAGAATGTTGGAATTGGGAGCAACCTTAGAGCATAAAATGTCCTAGTAGGAAGGGATCTTTGAAAACATAATATCAGAATAGGGAAAGACTTTAGAATATAGAATATCAGTGCTGAAAGGGCCCTTGGAACATAGAATTAAAGATGAGAGGAAGCTTAGAATACAGGATATCAGGATTGGATTTAGAATATGGAATGTGAAGAGATTTAGAATATAAGATTTCATTTAGAAAGAACTTTAGAACAGATTATCAAAGCTAGAAAGAACCTTAGCACATAGAATATCAGAGCTAGAAGATCTCCTAAAATGTAGATTGTCAGAGACGAAAAAGGCCATAGAAAGTCAGAGCTGGTAGAAGCCTTAGGACCAGAATGTCAAAGCTGGGAGGAATCTTGGAATGTAAAATGTCATAGTGGGAAGAATCTGAGCCCTAGAGTTGGATGAACGATCTAGAATCAGAACTAAAGAATGCCATTTAACCTTTGATCCTCAGTTCCCTCATCTAGATTATTGGAAGGAACACAAATTATGAACTTAAAAGCACTTGAACACTAAAGAAAGAGTACTGTCATCCAGTCAAACTCTGTTTTACAGGCAAGGAAACTGAGGCTCAGAAAAAAGAAATGACTTGTCTAAAATGACACAAGTAGAAAACAGTGCATTCCCTTGATTGTATTCTTTCTAAGACCTGTCACTGTCCCTCTGATGCTCTGAATTCCCCTCCACCACCTTCAGAAGTAAGCTGGGAGCTGTCTAAGGTACTGAATACTGCACATTCCAGTGGTTGAGAGCTCCATGCATTTTGCATAATCTGGAAGCAATTATAACCCACTTGCCCATCCTCCCTTGTAAAAGCAGCAGAATCCAGTCCCACTCACCCAGAACTGGCACATAATGATAACTAGCATTTACTTAGCTTTCAAAGATTTTGCAAAGTACTTTACAAATGTAATTTTATCCTCAGAGAAACCCTGTAAGGTAGATGCTATGACTATCCCCATTTTACATATGAAGAAACTAAGTCTGAGAGAGGTTGAGTGAATTGCCTAAAGTCACACATCTAAGGAGAGTTTGAATCAGTATTTGAATTCAGGTCTTACTGACTTCAACTTCAGTGATTTATCCTCTGGACCATTCAGCTACTAAAAACTCTTGCTGAATAAATCTCAACCCAGCCTTAAAAAAAAGACACAGGGAGTAGGCATTACTTTTAGATGTCATTCAGCTCTTTAATGAACCTCTCCCTTAAATCTTTGGACAGGCATGGGAAGAGGTCAACACAATTAGTGGAGAGCACACCACCTCAGAAATCCTTAGGGGAAGAACCACTCATTAAACAGGGAGAAAAGAGGATGAGTCTCTGATATCAAAGATTCCTCAAACTAATACAGGAATGGAGAAAGACATTCAAAGAGAAATAGAGAGAGAGGCACATGTAGAAAAAAAGAGTCAAGAGAAGAGTAAGGAAGAGAGGGTAGAGAGTAAAGAAAGAAGAGAGACAGATTCATTGAGACAGAGACAGGAGACAAACACACAGTTGATGAAGACAAGCTGATGGAGAGATATATTAAAAAAAAAAGTCAAACTAGAGATACATAGTGAAGAGACAATAAGAGAAAGACAGAACTAGAGACAAAGACATGAGATAGTGATTTACTCAGAGAAGAGACAGAGTGAGACCAACAGAGAAACATAAGGAGAAGAAACTGAAACAGAGATGGAGAGAGATTGAGACAGAAAGAAGAAAACACCAATTCCCTGGGAAATATTTTTGAAAATAACATTTCAGTGTACAATGAGCATTTTTGAATCTCCTGCTGGCAGTGGGCGAGCTGGTAAGCGACCTCATTTCTGACACTGGCATGATGCCCGTGTGCTGCCAGGCAAGTGAAAATCAGTGACAACTTGGGTGTTTTTTCCCTGAACAGACAACGTTTGCTGGGTGATCTGAGAAAGTTGTTTCTTCCAAATGCAGAAGCAAGCACCAATGACTGATCAGAACTGCTGGAAACCTGCCAGGGAAAGTCATTCCCCAGGGCAATTTCATTTTCGATCAGCTGCCCTGGCACAGAGGACTCCAAGAACCAAGACTTCTCATTCCCTGAAGGCTGAATGGGAATGGGGATATGGGTTAGAAGGAGAGTGAGAAAAGGCAAAGAAGAATACTTAATAACATAATGTCATCATTGGAAGAGACCACGGAATGAGACCAGCTCATATCTGAACAAGCATCTCCTCTATAACACAGTTCTCAAACTTTTTGGTCTCAGGTCCCCTTTACACTCTTATAATTATTTGGATGAAAAAATTGTATTAATAATAATATAATAACAAAATAATTGGAATAAAAATTGAGAATTACAAAAGCTTATGTTTATGTGGGATATATATGTATAAAAACAAAAGCTTTTTTGTGGTTCCCAATTTTTCTCAACATATTTATGTTCTCAATATAGTTATATAAATACAATAAAAATGATATATAATATATAAGTAAATTTATATAATTAAAGTTCTAAATATATTCATATTTACCACATTTGAAATAAAAATATTTTTGTATTATTATGAAAATAGTTTTGACCTCAAGAACTCCTTGAGAATGTCTTTGGGACCTTTATGGTTCCCTGAACCACACTTTAAGAACCATTGTTTTACAACATACCCAAACAAATAGGCTTCATTTGATGTCAGCTAGCGATGAGGAGCTCACTACCTCTGGGAAGTCCATTTCACTTTGGGGCATCTCTAATTTTTGGAAATTTTTGTTTTCAACTCCTTACACTGAGCCCAGGTCAATACCTTCCTCCTTACCTCTACCAGTTTATTTCTCCTAATTTTGCCCTCTAGGACCAAGTGTTGTCCATTTGTTTCAGCCTTGTCTGACTCTTGATGACCCCATTTGGGGTTTTCTTGGCAGATATACTGGAGTGGTTTGACGTTTTCTTCTCCAGTTCATTTTACAGATGAGGAAACCAAGGCAAACATGGTTTAGTGACTTGCCCAGGGTCACACAGCTAGTAAGTGTCTGAGGCCACATTTGAACTCATGAAGATGAGTCTTCCTGATTCCAAATCCAGTGCTCTATGTTCTATGTCACCACCTAGCTGCCCTTAGGGCCACGTAGCTCAAGTCTAATCATTCTCCCCCATAATAGCCATTCAAAGACTTGAAAAAAAGATTTCATGTCCTTCCTGAACACTTTCTCCAAGTCTTCTCTTTTTCAGGCTAAACATTCCCAGTTCTTTCAACTAATCCTCATGTGGCATATTTCAAGGCCCTCACCACCCGGGCTGCCTTGTTCTGGGTGTTCTCCAGTTTATCAATATCCTCCTTAAAATATGACTGTCAGTACTAGACAGGGTAGTCCAGGGGTGATATGAGCGGAGCAGAAGGCTCTTTCAGGATACCAGGCCCAGGGTGATGCAGGCTAAAGTTGCATTTGCTCTCTCAACTAACGTGTCACAGCGTTAACTCATATTGAACTCACAGTTCATGAAAACCTTTAGTATTTTCCATGTGCATCAACTAGCATCTACCCATGGACCCTTTGGGCAGTCTAGCGAAGACTCTGAAGTCGTTCTCAGAATGATAATTTTTTAATTAATAGAAGGACATGCTAAATGTCAGTTAGAAAGTAATGAAAATTAAAAAAGGATTTTTCCCACCCAAGTTCATGGACTCCCTGAAATCTATACATGGTCCTTTTCTTGATCTGTAGACGTCAGGTTGAGAACCTCTGTGCTAACCTATTGAAATCCTTTTGGTTCCTAATTGCAATATCCAGTATATTAGTTATCCCTCCCTCTCAGTATTTTTCTTCCATTAATTTAATAAGCATGTCGTTTATGCTTTAATTCAAATAACTGATTATAATGTTGAACAGCATAGAGTCAAGGTCAGATCCCTGAGGTTCTTCACTAAAGACTTGCTTCCTGGGTAATGTCATATATATATATATATATAAAAATGACTATTCTTTGGATCCAATCAGTCAGTCAAGTTTGGATCCTTCTAACTGTGCTATCACAAGATCTTTCCACAATGATGCCTTCCCTTTAAGATTACCTCCCATTTTGCCTGTATACATCTTTTCTGTACACAGTTGTCTGAAAATTATTTCCCTTCCCTATTAGTCTGTGGGTTCCTTAAGAGCAGGGACTATTTTTTTTTTTGCCTTTCTTTATATCTCAGCTCTTAGCACTGCTGGACCATAATAGGTGCTTAATTAATACTGACAAACTGATAGCATTAAGAGACATGGTACAATGCCTTGCTAAAGTTCAGGTCTATCTTCTGGAAGCATCCGCACCACCTTTTTTGAGGCATTTGGGATTAAGTGATTAGCTTAGGGTTATACAGCTAGTAGGTGTCTAAGGATTTGAACCCAGGTTATCCCTTATTCCAGGGTCGGTGCTCTATCCACTGTACTGCCTAAAAGCCCCTAATGGACCCTGCCTTTATACCTTTCAATCTACTTCATATCCCCTTCAAGGTTCTACATAGAATGCTATCCTTAGCTCCTGAAAATGCTGCCTAAAGTCTATTGGCAGCATGAAGTTTGCTCTGAGACATTTCCAAGACAGTGAAGATATGGAGCAATGAATCATCTGAACTCTCTTTCCCCAAATCTTGTTTTTATCTTGGGTCCATAATGAGGAGATTGATGGCAGGGAGCAGGGTGAGTTTCTAGCTGTGTAAAACAATGAAGTTAGCAGATCTATCTGAGTTTCAAAACCATGATAGGTTAACACTGCGCTCTAACCACTTAGTAACCAATTCAGACTGTGCAAAAACATCAGAATGGAAAAAAGTAGTCATATGTGTCAAAGATGTTGACTGCATATAGTCACTATCAAGGGGCTCAAATTAAAATGCTTGGTTTTCCACTCCTTGTGATCCCATGATCATAAAATGAAGGGCTCCTAACCTTAACCAAACAAATGAACCAATGCAGTAAATATTTCCAAATTTACCTATCTCCAAAAGGAATATATGGGAAACAAAATTATTGGTTTCTCTAGGTTCAGAAACTGCTAGATCTGGAAAGGGCATTAGAATGAAGAAAGTTAGAGCATATATTTCCAGGGCTAGAAGGACCTTTAGAATACAGATTATTAGGGCTGGAAGAAGTTTTAGGAGCTAGAATGTCACAGGGTAGAGAGTTCCTGGAACAAAATCATAGTTGACATTTACATAGTACTTTAAAGTTTACAGAGTGTTTTACTTACATGATCTCATTTGAACCTCACAACAAACTTGTGGCAGAGATACTATTATTATTCTGATTTTGCAGATGAGAAAAATGAGACTCTGGGAGATAAAGTGACTTGCCTAGATTACTTGATGAGATAGTATGAGAAGAAATTTGAATCCAACTTGTTTTTAGTCTTAGCCTAGCAACACTAGCCATTATACCACATTGCCTCTCTAGAATGTTAGAACAGGGAAAGACCCAGGGGGCTACGTGGCCCAGTGAATAGAGCACTGGCCCTGGAGTCAGGAGGACCTGAGTTCAAATCTGATCTCAGACACTTAGCACAAAACTAGCCGTGTGACCTTGGGCAAGTCGCTTAACCCCAATTGCCCAGCCTTCCCCCTCCAAAAAACAAAGAGAGACAGAGAGACATAGAGAAAGGGGGGAGGGGGGAGGGGGAGAAAACAGGGAAGGACCTTAGAATGTAAAGCATAGATCTTAGAATATAGAATATAATAAATGAAAGGGGTGTTTGAAGCTAGAATATTAGTGATAGAGGGGACCTTAGAACATAGAATTAAGAATTGTGAGGATATTTAAAACGTAGAGTACCATGAAGATAGAACACAGAATTGAGAGCATTGAGGAAGAAGAGATAAAAGAAAAGTGAACTGTACAAAATAATGAGAGGGTAGTGAACTCAAGATTGGGTAAGGATGAAAAAAGCATTCACTTCCCATATAAAATAAATGACAGGCAATAATAATAACATTGACTTCAGTGTAATGAGAAAGACAACAGCAACTGAATTACCTTCATAATAGGTTTTTGGGTATCTGGGGGTCATTTGTTTGTTGAGTGAAGAGCTGAGGGCTGTACTCTCATTTACTTCCCTCTTTCCCTCCCTCCTCCTTCCTTCCCTCTTCCTTCCTCCCTTCCTTCTTCTTTCTTTCTTTCCCCTCTCACTCTCCCTCCCTCCCCTCTTCTCTTTCTCTCCATTTGTCTGTACCTCTGACCTTTCTATGTTCCTCTCTTTCTATATCTCTTCCTTTTTCTCCCAATATATTTTTTTGTCTCTACATTTTTGTCTCTGTTTCTCTGCTTTTGTCTTTGGTATATCTTTATCTTTTTTCTGCCACCATCTCTCTTTTGCAGTCCCTATCCCATTGTCTTTCTCTGGGCAAGAATCATATTGAAGGGACAAGGAACTTAGAGGGTCAATCATCAGTGAACACAAACCTACCTGGACAAGAACGCAAATACTATTTGGTATCTCAGGACAGGGCTATTTCACCTTGCTACTGGTCCAAACCTCAGAATTGTGGCACAGGGCATGTGATGAAGTATTTGCCAGACATTCACAGACTCTTATACATCATTCCACTGGCAAAGTGCTAGGAAATTTCAGTCAGGAGATGCCACCCTGAGGGACAAACATATTCCCCTGGTCTAGATGTTGAGGTAGCAAGAGTTTCTTGTAAGCATTTGGTAAATTCAATCAGCTAGTGGATCTAAAGACACCATGGCCTGGGCTTCTTTGATGGGGGTTAATAAGGACACACCACCTTTGAGAGAACCCACCCCACAGACCCAGCACAGAGACAAAGTGTATAGAAAGCTGGCAACACCAGGAAGACCTGAGCTGAAGTCTTATTTTTGACATAGACTAGGTGGGTGAGCCTGGGAATATCACCTAACATCTCAGTACTCCAGGTGAATCTCTTAATTTACAGAGGTTTCAGTTTGCACTGGTGGAAGAACGAAGGAAGGAAACAAGCATTTATTAAACACCTACTATTTACCGGCACTGTGCTAAGCATTTAACAAATATTATCTCATTGATCCCCACAATAACCATGGGAGATAGGTGCCATTATTCTTTTCATAATACAGATGAAGAAACTGAGGAACACAATGGTTAAGTGACTTGCCTAGGGTAATGCAGCCACTAAGAGTCTAAGGCCATGTTTGAACTTAGTTCTTTTTGAATCTAGTCCCAGTGTTCTATCTACTGTGCCACCAGCTTCCTTACCTTGAAATGTCCTAAACCAATGAAATCACAGGTCCTTTCTCTCTCTAATTCCATAGAATCACCAACATCAACAAGGATTCCTGGGTCTGAGATGTGCTTACAGGACAAAGTGCAGACATGAGTTTACATTATAGAATAAACTTTCCTTAAAGACTCTCAGAGATTGTCATGATCCATGGCTGATAGGGCATCTCCATCATTCAGGTGGAAAGGAGGCAATCCATCACCTGTGTGCCATAAAATAGGTTAGACTCGGTCAGAGATATATCTTGGGGGATCCTTTACCCTGGGGGTAAAAATAATCATTTGGATGGGGAATAGGGGTTGGAGCTAAAGAGCAGAGGTCCAGAGAACAGTCTATCCACTGGTATTGTTGCAAGGAGAAGGGAGTGGCCATCTCCCAGAGAGTCCAACCTGTGCCTCCTTGGGCTTTGGGGAAGGTGGGACCCAGCAAAATTTCTTGAGCTACAAAATGAGAATAACAAAACATTATTTTTTGAAAATAAGAGATATGAGAATATCAAAATGTATCTTATTTATTGAATAAGGTTGATGTAAGCAAAGGCTCTAGGACACCTCTGACCCATGTAGGTTGTATATAGCCTTACCTCTTAGCCCCCAGAAAGTTGCAGAACAAGACCCGCCATGGTGAAGGGGTTTTCCTCACTGGGAGTTACCTTTGCCAATGACTTCACAAGTGCAGTCAAACATGAAGAAAATAAGGCTAGCAGAAGTGAGAGGTAATAAAATGTGAGCTTTTTATTTAGAAAAACTGCATTAAGCCCACTTGATACCCCAGGTCTTAGAGTGAGATTCTACACTGGTGAGGCATCTCAGCACAGACAGAGAGACTTTATGACCTTCAGCATGGCTTATGGGAAAGAGCATTGCAATGACTGTAAGAGGACCCAGGTTCAAATGCTTCCTCTGCTGATTACCGGTTGTGTGCTCTTGGATGTTTAATTAGCCTCTTGGAGACTGTGTTTCCTCAACTGGGAGGTGATAGGCTGGAGATTTTCTTGGAGGTCCCTTCCAGATCTAAACTGATGATCCTCTGAGTCCTCTACCAGCATCTGCTCTCAAGATCCCTTTGAATCAGAAAGGTCTTCCTTTAACTTGACCTGTACTTCTCTTGCTCTGACACTAGATATGTGTCTTTGGCTAGGTTATTTCCTCTCTCTGAGCCTTAGTTTCCTTGTCTGTAAAATAGGGATACAAATCCTTGTGCTGACTAATGACACAGGCTCAGTGGGAGCTGTTTTTGCAAACCTTAATGCTCTTTTGAGACAGGAGCAGAGTGAGCTCAACAATGAACCCGGTCAATGGATTATGGTTCTTCTTCCTAAAAATGCTTCCCCTCCTTCTGACTCTCCTCTGCGACCCAACTCTTTTAACTTTTCTTCATGAAAGAGACCATTTCCCAGACCTTTAATCATCCAAGCTGCCATTGCCTGGACTTTCTCCAATTTTACATTCTTTGTATATCTGCATAGATCCTGCTCCTGGTTAAGCTTCTCCCTCCCCCCAGTATATTTTATGCTAAAAGTCATCCTAATAGCATTTATAGCTTTAAAATGTAATTCATCTGTGAAAAGACAAAGCCATTAAAAATCACAGAGGCTTATAGTTGGAAAGAAACTTAGAGATTATCTAGCCCAACTCCTTATTATATAGAGAGGAAACTGGGGCCCATTATTAGGGAGAAATGACCTGTCCAAGATCATGCAGTGAGTTGACAGCATGAGTGGGACTTGAAACCAGAATAATCCAGGCCACTTCCCTTGAAACATGGAGCTTCTCTGCACAAAAATCTTCAGGAACTGTCTGTTGCCTGCTGGGTAAAATTAAGACTTTTTTCCTTGGCATTCAAGGTCCTCCACAATTTGATATTATTCCATCTTTATCTTAAGTTTCCTTCATCCACATACTCTATACATATCATCATGTCAGGCACTTGACTGTCTCCAAATGCATCACAAGCTGTATTACCTTTGTTCATGCTGTTACCTATTCCTGGAATGCCTTTTCTCCCCATTTTCATCTGTTAAAATAGTTTTTTTTTCTTTCTCTCTCATTTGGCACCCATGATCTCATTGGCATGGGGCAGAAGTATCAAAGACAGAGCCTGAAACACTTCCAAGTGCTGCCTGAATTAGATTAAAATGTAATTGGGAAATATTTAATAAAATGAATAAAAATACAACAGAACATAGATAATGTTAATATGTGGTTTTCTAATTCAATATGTGGCCTACAATGATCCTTATGTATAATTTAGTCATCCTGTTTCCATTTGAATTTGATGCCCCTGGTATAGGAAACTATTTGTGGCTAGTACACTGCCCATCTACGCCTAGCCTCACCTCACTATTCTTTGGAAATAAGAAACAGAAACTCTTTACCTTCCCTTCCCTGCACCATGTGAAGAGAATAAAGAAGTATATAAAAATAGAAGTTTGCCTGTCTAGAGTGACAGTGCTCAGCCAAGGGAACTGGGGCAAGGAACCAGATTTTATGAGCAGGGAAGAAAAGGGGTGCCACCAGACCTGAAAGAAAGAGGCCTGGTATCCAGTTGGGGCCAATTCTGTCTCCCCAAATGTCAATTAGGATAGGAACTGAGGCTGGTGGAAATTCCCCAGTATGAGAGGAGGCTAAGAAAGCTTTGAGGTACAGCCCTTAAAGTATTTACTGCCCAAGGGGAAAGAGTCAGAAAGTGAGAAATAGAAGGAATATAAGTGGAAAAAACCAAAATTACCAGAGATCTCATGAAGAAGAAAACTCAATTAAAAACCTTGATCTCAAGCAGATAATAAATCAACAGGGCATATATTAATAGGGAAGATATTAATAACAGAAGGGAAGATGGACTCCAATACTACTAAATGAGTCCAAATACCTCTGAGTAAATATTGTAGGACAGAGGAAAAAGAATCAGTACCTGATGAGACAGAAGACCCTGTGTATTTCCAAAAGAGCATGAAACCACAGCAAGACATTCATGAATAGTTCAGTAAAGAAATAAGATTCATGAAAGTAGAATTTATAGGCTGTACAGTGAAATAATTGGCAGAATAGGAAAAAGAAACCTTGCATCCATGGTAAAATGTCTCTAAATGAAATGAAAGAGGAAACAGATGTTGGGTAATATAAATTCAGAGAAATGAAGGATTATCTGGAAGAAGAGAAGTGAAAAGTAATAATGTTAAAAAGACATATGATCCCTATACAAGTAAAACCTATTGATCTGAAAGACAGGCCACATAGAGCAATTTAACGATCACAAGTTCTCCCCCCCCCCACAAAAACAAACCTTGAATACTACAATGCAAGAACTAATATAAAACTTCTGAACACGGGGAGAAATGCCAATAGAAAGAATCCACAAATTATCTAAAAAAGAAAAACTGTGCTAGAAACTTCATCATACGTGGTTATTACATTTGATAGTATTGCCCCTCCTCAGGTTCCTATTATTCTTTCAAGCCTACTTCAAATGCCACTTTTTCCCAAAAGGCTTTCCTGATCCTGCAAGTCTATAATTACCGTCATCCTCAGGTTACTTAATCTCACCCACTTTCATCATCTTTAAAATTGGGGCTTAAACTTTGGAGTAGATAGCCTCTGAAGTTCCTTTCACGTTCAAGTTTATCATTCAAGAACAAGAATCTAATAAGTGCTTACAATGTTCCAGGCACTAAACTAAGCTCTAAAGATACAAATATGAGCAAAAAATATATAGTTCGTGCCCTCAGGGAGCTTACATTCTAATGGGGGGAATACAATATAGAAAGAGGAGCTGAAAGGCATAGGGATGAAAGTTGTAGTTGGAGAGTCAGAAGCGCAGTAAATAAAGGAATGAAAGATGGCCAGGTCACTCCTCAAAATGGCAGTTCTAAAAGAAATTCATTAACAAAAGAAGACCTAGAGTAAAGGGATGTCATAGGGTGAGAAGGCTGCAGGGGTTGAAGAAATTTCTAGGGTGAAAAGGAGGCTAGGACAGTGTGGCAATATCCAGTTAGTCAAAAGCAGAGTCAGGAAGGCAATCTCATAGCTGGGGTCCTTAGGAAATAGGAGGTATCGCCTGGAACTGTTCTTTGAAAGTGGCAAGGGATTCTATGAGGTGACAGCAAGGAGAGAGGAGTATATTGAAACATAGGGGACCACTTGGGGAAAGTCAAGAGATAAAATGTCATCTAGGAGGAATAATTACCATATCAGTTTGAGTAAAATGGAAAGAATCATAGGATCACAGATTAAGAGTCAGAAGAGGAGATAGGAGAGAAATGAAGAATGGCTGGCCTGGACCCTTCCTCAAAATAGAAGTTTTAGGAGGAATTCACCTATGGGAGAAGGGAGCTGCAGGAATGGAAGAAATGTCAAGGGTGAGAAGTCAAGAGAACTATGGTGGTGAAGGAAGTTAGAAGAAGATCAGGAAAAAGAATGATCAGCGATCCTTTGGCCTCACATGACATTTTGCTTATATTTTCCTGAAGTAATTACTATGAAGTGCTGTAAATTATCCTTCTCGGGGTTGATGTTTCATCCCCCTTCTAGATTGTAAAGTCCATGAGGGCAGGTATTTTCTCTCAGCTAAACTTTGCATGGTGCTTAATACATGTATATAGAATGAATGTGGTTGCATGGGTTATTCCAGATGTGGCAAAGGATAAAAGAGCTGGGATATATGAGTTGTCCATTTCTCTCATGCACCCTTTCAACTCATTGAAACAGTCTAGGGCTGGTGCTCTCTCCATTGCCCCAACACTTATGCTCACTGATCTGAAGACAACAGCGAGACAGTGACATCAGTTTCGGGCCTCCTAGATTTAACATTCGGCACCATTCCCAGCCCCATCTGGAAATGATTCAGAGATGACACACAGGAGAAGAAAGAGGAATCATTTCCCCACCCCAGAGCCCCCTGTCTATTTCCAGCATTGAGTCTTGACAGGTGTTGTGGTTCTGAGTGGGACTGGATGTGATGACAGGTGAGCTCCCTCTTTGCCAAGTTCCCAGAGCCGTTTTAAAATATAAGAGGGACAGCATCAAACTGGGGAATCAGAATGCATGAGTTCCAGTCCTGGCTTTTTTCATTAACTTGCTGTGTGACCTTGGGCAGGTAAAATATCTTTTCCAGACCTCAGTTTCGCTGTCTACAAAATAAGAGAATTGGACTACATGTCCTCTCTAGTGCTTTGCAGCTTTAACATTGTGTAGTTTGAAGTCTCTTCTAGATAGGACATTCTCTGTTCCAAGGCCCCTCCCAGCACTGAAATTCAAAGTCCTAAGGTCTTTCCCAATCTGAATTCTATGTTCTAAAGTCCTTCAAACCTCTGACACTCCATGTTCTAAACCCCCCCCCCCACTGTGACATTTTATGATTCTAAGTGAATACAGACCCCGAGGTTCCTATGACTATAAGAAATCAGGCAGCATGCTCAAATGGTTCTATGACTGTTCAATTACAGACAGCCTCCTTCTGATTACTAGATTCTTTTGTCTTATTACTGACCTCTCCCCAGCATAACACCATGGCCAGAACTCCTAGGTTGGGGGGTCATTTAGAGAGAGAACAGGTAGATTTTAAAACTTTTCAACATTAATTTTTATTGATATATTTTATTTTATAAAAATTTAATTTATGAATATATCCCTCCCTCTTCTCCTCCCTAGGGAGTGCCATAAGGAATAAAAAAAGAGAAAAAAAAGGAATTCAGTCAAACCAACCAACTAACATATTAATTGAGTAACAGATATCTTTTTAACCCATAACTTTCCCATGTTTCTTAAGGTCTCTTCATAATTTGCACTCAATATTCTACCATTATCCTTATAATATCAGGATAAAGTAACCATCATTGTAGTATGGTCCTATATGACCCTTAGCATGAAGGAATAGTACATTTGTAGACTAACAGAGTTGGAAGGCACCCCAAAACACAGGATGATGAAAAACTGGGTGAGATTTTCAAAAGTAGAATGTCTGAGCTAGCAGGGACCTTAGACTGAGATCCTAATTTCCCCAATTCCTGTACTATGTATTCAGTGTTGCATTACCACTAATCATCTATGTAATAATATTGTTTTACATACTAATAAAACACGAAAATTAACATTTTACTATTAGCTGGCAAATATAGAGTTCTTGCCTTTTCATATCTTTGTAGGCTCTTGTGTTTCTTTATAATAGTAAATATATACCAGTAGTTAATTTTGTTGTAAGTGGGTCAGCTCCTAAATACTCCAACATATACAGACATGTATACCTGTACACGGAAATGTGTTTGTTCACACATGTATATGGGCACATGTATATATATCTTCACTGTACATTTGCCGGTGTACATATTGAGATATGTTCATATATAGACAGCAATTCCTGACATATGCAATGGCCAAGCATGCACACATCCCTGCAATCACATGGATACACACATGGGCATGTGCACACATGGGCAACTGTCTGCATGTATAGGAAGCAGGCCAGTGCAACCATCTGTCGGTGCTCACAAGACACATGCTTCCAAAAGCAAAACACCTGTGTAAAGGAGACTAAAGAGAGACAAGATATAGGATCTTGGGCTTGATTCTGTACCTGTGTGGGGAGCGGGGAATGCAAGAGGGTTAATGTGTTTATTCATGGACAGAGTTCATGGGCACTGTGGATACACCACTCACCACACACCAAGTCAGTGTTACTGCCCAGTGTGGACAGGCAATCACATCCATGATTTTCTTGGAAGGAGGGAGAGGAATTCTGTGATCTGAGAATGAAGGTTTAGGAAAGGAAGTTAGGAGATGTAACAATTATAATCTTGGGATTATATTATTTTATTTATATATTATATATTATTTTATGGGAAGAACCATCTAGTTCCAACTCCACACAAATTCCCTTCACAAAATGTATGGTAAGTAGTCATAAATCCGGTGCTTAATGACATTGATTGTTGGGGAACTCACTTTCATTTCATTTCTGGATAATTTTCTTTATTAGGAAGTTTCATGGAGTATTGAATAGAGAGCTAGTCTTGGAGTCAGGAAGGCCTGGGTGCAAATCCTGCCCCCTGGCAAACACAGACAGTAAGATTTTGAACAAATCATTAAATGTCTCAGCACTGTCTGTACTTCTCTAAGCTGATCAGTTGTAAAAAAGGTACAGTGCCACACTGATGAAAGGCATTGCTTTATCCAGGGGTTCCCTGTATAAGAATGCTATGGTGAGACTTTAGCAAAGCTGAAATGTCTGACAGAGACACTGAACTGTAGAAGAGAAAGTCTTCAATACAAAATAAACATTCCTTATTTTCGAAAAGTTCAGAGACTTAGATAGTGTAATTGTATATGAAGAGGCCAGAAAAGACAATGATTTTGCTTATTGGGCACAGGTGGTGGCCTTCTTATCATTGTCCATACCCATTCATCTGCTTATGAGGAGTCAGGGAAATGTAATTAACTAAACTGTGATTGATCACCCTAAGCCAAAGCAGAGTCCTTGTCTGAGAGAATTGGTTCTGAGGCAGTATGGATTGTTGAATAGGAGAGGTTAGATCCTCCCATTTCCTGCCAGGAGGTGGCAAACCTCAGAACATCAGCTCTAAGGGAGTCAAAAGAGGAGAGGCTTCTGCTAATACCATGCTTAGAGTCACTGCTCTAGATGAAAGAGCACATAAGTACATGAGCCAAAAAGAGCCTTATAACACTCCAGATGGAGAGAGCACGGTACCATCTAGTCAAGTCTATGACTGAATGCACTTAAACATGTCAGCCGCCCATCAAAGAGCAAGCTCAGGAAGTCTAGTGGATCAATTCAGCCACCAAATGGACAGCACCCTAAGAAGATTTCAGCAGCTGAATCACCTGTCTAGACTAGCCTAACAGCAGCATTCACGCTTATGGAGGATAGCTAAGCAGCCAAACCACTTACTTGACCCAACCCACCATCATATTGACCTGTCTAGTTGAATTGTTGTACCGTGTGAGTGAATAGTCCAGCAGAGCAGCAGAATGACTCATCCTCCCCTGATACCACACATCCCATAGTGAACTTCATGAGATCCCTCCGAAGAAAGAAAAGATTATCAATGTCTTGCAATTGTGAGAATTGTGAGTTGCTTTGGTGATGATTCACATTCCCTACATGCAGGTCTCAATAATAGTGTACTTTAAGTCCGTGCCTACTCTTGCCCCACTTTCTACCATAGATTCTTTGTGAGGAAGTGCTCCCTGGGTTTTGGGGAAAATACTTTGAGTAATTAATTCTACTGACTGATTGTCAAGGGTAAGTACACTGTTGTGGGCTCATGAATTAGTGTTAGGTTAGCCATCTGAAAATTATCCCTGGAATCCTAGTATTAACAGCAGCTTCTTCTATGTATCTAAAGAAGAGATATATGTTCAATCTTCATTTTTCTTGGAGGCTTTGTTTGTTTTTACATCATTGTATTCTTCTGATTATATGTCTTGAGATTCCCTGTCACCATAGTAGCTTTTTTACATTCAGGTTCTTTTGTTGTTGTTGGCTTATTTTCCCAGTCTATTTACTGGCTTTGAACTTTATGTTAGAGTTGGGCTTTGCTCACCTGGGTAGGGGGTAGTCACTGTCACAAGCTTCAGGCTTTTTCGTGCCATTGTTTTCACAGCTAGTTCTAGGGGTCTCTAAATTTTCAGTGCTTCTAAGGTAGTGTGATCTGGGAAAAAGGTACAGCCACTATTCTCCTGATCTGCATTCTGGTCTTCTAGTCCTTACTCAGGAAGGAACCCTATTTGTTCTAAATGCTGGTGGTCTTCTTTCCTTCCTGGAACTGTTGCTAGGAGAAGGCCCCTGCTTCTTCTGCTTCTTCTTCTTCTTCTTCTTCTTCTTCTCTCTCTCTCTCTCTCTCTCTCTCTCTCTCTCTCTCTCTTTCTCTCTCTCTCTCTGTGGAACTGTTCATTCTCTCTCTCTCTATTCCAGAAACATGACCAGGAAATGGGTTTTGGACAGTGTAGTTACCAATCAATATCTAGTCTGGCTCCCAACCTGCATATGAATTCTTCTTAATCTCTTTCTGACCAGTTGTCCAATCTCCTTACCATCTCTGGGTGATGAGAGCTTCTGGAACTATTAT
>CM053588.1:51542901-51599476 GCA_028646515.1 Pseudochirops corinnae
TATTATATTATATTATATTATATTATATTATATTATATTATATTATATTATATTATATTATATTATATTATATTATATTATATTATACTATACTATACTATACTATATTATACTATATTACACTATATTATACTATATTATATTAATTATATATTATATTATATTATATTATATTATATTATATTATATTATATTATATTATGTTATATTATATTACTGTTGCAGTATATTGCTGCTGTCATGGTAGCCACCATTCAAGACCCACAACCGGTGTTACTGCTAGCTATTCTCCAGGACAACCTGCACCCTGGTATCCCAGACTTCTTTCAATCTCTTTAGTTGGCTTGGCCTAGAAAAATATTTCACTTCAACCTTTATTGGCTATGATACTCCAGAATTTAATTTGTTTTGAAGTTTAAAATTTAAATTAAGGGGATGTTAGAAGAGTTCAACTGGAATGTTCCTTCTACTCCTCCATCTTGGATCTTCCTCCAAGAGGAGACATATGAAACCCATGCCTAGTACTTTATAGAGATAGAGGCCTATGGACATATTGTATTATATATGTCAATACTTTTGATGCAGTTTTTCTTTAACTATATTCTTCTCTTTTTAAATTCTTTACTATAAGGGATAGCTCTTTGAGAGGGGTGATAAAAGAGGAGTACACACATTGGGAAATGCAGCTGATATAAAAAACAAAATGTCAATAATAATGTCTCAAAAAAAGAAATATCAGTATCTTACACATAATATGTTCTCAATAAATTCTTGTTGATTGATTGATATTTCTCCTTCCCTCCAGTAAAATTCTTCCCTGATGTCCCATCATGGCATGAAAATGACCTAATCTCTCCAAGGTTATTGTCAGCTGAGATTCAGCTCTGATGTATCCTGGTAACTTGGAAAGCCTTTGAGTGTGAGCCTCATAATGGATAGTGTACTGTTAGAAGGCCAGCTTCCTGAAGCATGGAGAAGCTCATCACCAGGTTGGCCAGAGGGTGATGAATCTGCCATTCACAGACACACTGGAAGACCATCTACCAAGTCCTAAAAGGGTTGCCATCTTTACAAAGGGGAAAGAGGTTTCACAATGATGGACTCACACATATCCTTGCAGCATTGCCACATTATCCCCTGAACTGCCTAAAAGCTTCTGTAAACTAGAGAGAAATGCTTGGTAGGGCTGCCATCTTGATAGTCCCATATGTCCAAGAGCTATGGTGAGAGGGAAAACTCTGGCACTGACCTTTCCCTTTCATGTATTCTTACTTCTGTGTAACCTATTCATTATGCAATGTTACTTTGTCAGAGGGCATTTCTTATAAAATTTCTATGAGATGGAGAATGGAAATATCATTTCCCCCATTTTATAGAAGAGAAGACTGAGGCACAGAGAGACAAAGTCCTTCAGTTACTCTGAGATCAATAGCCTGCAGCTCTTCAGACTCCCCTGTGAGTGGCAGGGGTTTTCTTTGGTTAAATAAAGAAGCTTGTTACCAGAGAGAATGCCTTGGCAAGCATCAACATAGCTGTCTTGTTCTTTGAAGGATTGCTGGTATCATTGTTCAAGTTAACACTCCAGAGCCCAAGAGCTCTGACAGCTGATGCATCTGACAGCTGCTCAGCTTTGACTGCTTTCTTCAGGACTACTAGGTGATTTCACAAATCTTTATCTCTTGGTAATAGATGGAAATCACCCTTCCAGAAGCTGCTGGGTTGCTTCCACCATTTTGATTTCCTTGGTATTCATCTGTTGCCAAGGGCCCATTTCTAACAGGTTAGAAGCAGCTGATCTACTTTATTGGCAGTACCTTGGTGTATTGGTTGGATTTAGAATCAAAGGTCCCGCCTTCAAATTATAGTTTGACCTGGATGGTCATTCAAATCCCAATTCTCAGCTTCTTATTTTGTGAATCCTAGGTTTGCTAATTATAGCAGTGTGACATAGGGGTAAATCACTTCAGTCATTGGGCTCTTGGTTCCTCAATCTGTAAAATGAGGGGTTGGATTGAATAATGCCTAAAGTTCCTATCAACTCTGTCTCCAGTGACTCTGTGACTAGCTAACAGGTCTGAAATCTTATAAAGCTATATCAAGAGGCCATCACTGGCATTCACCTATCTATTCATTCAACGAGTTAGGAAGTGGATAATTCATTCATCATTATTGCTCAGTTGAGAGTCTGGTAGTTGTTGTTTCTGACCTTCAGGACACACTCCTTCCTTCCTCAATGAGTTCAGTGTCTGATATACTCTTTCTTTCCTCCACACCCTTACCCCTTATACTATGGGACTTCAACATACACATTGATAGTCCCTCAAACACTCTAACCTCTTAATTCCTCACCTTATTTATTTCCTATGACCTACTCCTCCATCTCACCAAAGATATCCACAGAGATGGTTATTGCCATTACCCATAAGCATTACATCTTCATGTTCATGAACTCTGAAATTCCAATGATCTGATCACAATCTCTTGTCATTTCAACTCTCACTCTGTCTCGAAACTCCAAGCCATTTTATTTATCCTCATCATGACCACCAATCCTTCTACCCATAGGTTGTTGTTGTTATTGGTTTTTAGTTTTTGCCAAGTTATAATACAGTTATATTATATTATATTATATTATTATTAACTGACTATACTCTCTTCCCTTGCCCATCTTGATCCCTTGGTGAACTAGTCCATGTCTGTCCTTTTGTCTTGAGTCCCTTGACCCTTGACCTTATTAAAGACTTTGCCCTATCAAACTTCAACCTTGGATTATTCCTACCATCAGCTCTCATTGCTGCTGCTTACATACTGCTGAACAGAGTTGAAGGAAACCATGAAACCGTGCTGACTGTGTCTTCTACAAATTTATGTTATATAATCTCAGCTGAGCCATCACTGAAGCAAGAGAATCTCTTTATTCTTCCTTAACCAATTCACTAGCCCACTCACCACAGAAGCTCTTAAAACCTTTTCATCCCTTATCAAACCTCCTTCCCATATTACCCTCTCGTTCACCCTCTGAGCAGAGAACCTTGCCTCATATTTCTCTGAAGTAAATGAGACCATTCACTGAGAGCTTCCTCTTCTCCTCTCCTTTCCATCATTCATATTCCTTCTTATACTATCATTTTCCTTCATCCTCATTTCTCATGGCCCTTCTGAGCCAAGGCACACCCCTTAACATGCACAAATGACCCCATTCTAGCCAATCTTCTCCAGCAGATTGCTTCCATTTTCCCTATGCTCCCATTTCTCTTCAATCTCTCCCTGTCTACCAGCTATTTCTCTACTCCCTACAAACATGCCCATATCTCCTCTACCCTCAACAAACTTTCACTTGGTCTGTGCATCTCTCGTAGCAATAATCCTATGTCTCTTATCTCTTTCATAGGTAAACTTCTTGAGAAGTATGAACTACGATAGATGTCTTCACTACTTTTCCTCTTATTCTCTTCTTAACTCTCTATAGTCTGACTTCTGATATCATCAGACAATTGGAATTGCTCTTAATTTTCAAATCTGCTGACCTGTTTCTCAGTCCTCATTCTTCCTGACTTCTCTGCAGTTATGGCCACTGCTGATCATCCTATTCTCCTTGATATATTTTTACGTTTAGATTTTTGTGACATAGTCCTCTTAGTCTTCTACCTGTCTGATCACTCCCTGAGTCTCCTTTTCTGGAACTTCATACAGGTGATGCCTGCTAAATATGGTTATCCCACAGGATCCTGTCCTGGGTCCTTTTCTATTCTCCCTCTTTTGTTGTTGAGTCATTTCAGTCATGACCCACCTTTTGTGACCCCATTTTGCATTTTCTTGGAGAAGATACTAGAAGGCTATGCCATTTCCTTCTCAAGTAGATCTACTTTGTCAGGAAATCAGAGGTTAAGTGACTTGTTCAGGGTTACACAGCTAGGAAATGTCAGAGGCTGGATCTGAACTCAGGTCTTCCTGACACCAGGCCCAGTACTTTACCCACTGAGCCACCAAATGCCTCTATTCTTCCCCTTTACTATTTCACTTAGTCTTCTCATCAGTTCCCATGGATTCCTTTATCAGCTTTATACAGATGATTCTCAGAACTATTTATCCCTCTCCTAACCTTCCTGTCTCACATCTCTAACTACTGATTAGATGTCTTAAACTCAATGTCCTGTAGACATCTTAAAGTCATGTCCAAAGCTGAACTCCTCCTCCTTCCCCTCAAACACTCCTCTCTTCTAAACTTCCCTATATAGGACTCTTGAGAGTACCATCATCCTCCAACTCACCCAGGCTCACAACCTGGACACCATCTTTGCTTCCTTACTCTCTCAGCTCCCATATCCAATCAGTTGTCACATCCTGCCATTTCTACCTTCATAAAACTCAGCTTCTCTTTGTACTGTTAAAATAGCCTGCTGGCTGATCTCCCTATCTTAAGTCTCTCTCGACTCCAGTGTATCCTCCACTTAGCTTTCCAGTTGATCTTCCTAAAGCACAGGTTTTACTATGTCATGCCTATATTCAATAAACTCCAGTAGTTCCCTATTACCTCCAGGATTAACTATAAAATCCTCTGTTTGGCTTTGAAAGCCTTGTATAACCTGGCCTTTTCTTGCCTTTCCAGTCTTGTTACACCTTGCTCACCACCACACACTCTTTGATTCAAGGACACTGGCTTCCTTGCTGCTCCTTACACAAGACCCTTGATTTCTCCCCTCCAAGCACTTTTACTGGCTGGTCCTCATCCACATCTCCCCTCCTCCCTTATCTCTTTTGGTCTCTGTGGCTTCCTTTAAGTCCCAGTTAAAATCTTGACTTTCCTGATCTCTCTTAATTCTAATGTCTCCCCTATCTGATTTATTATATCGATAGCTTGTATGTACATAGTCATTTGCATGCCACCTCCAAATTAGATTGTGAGCTTCTTGAGGATAGAGAGTGACTTTTGCCTTTCTTTGTATCATCATTGTTTATTCCAGAGTTTGGGCATAGTAGGTGCTTCATAAATCCTTATCGACTCACTGACTTCCATGTCTTCAGTATCTTCCCCATAGGGTCCTATGAAGATCAAATCAGATAATGTAGATAAACATCTATGTAAATATCAGCTGTTAAAATACACTAATCCACTTTATTAATCCATTCAATATTTATTGAGATCTCATCGTGTACCCAATCCTGTGCTCAGCACTAAGGAGAGAGATAAAAGGATGAAGGAGATAGGGACTCTCCTTTAATGAAGTTTATAGTTTACAAAGATGAGACACAAACAGAAATAATGCTAATCCAGAATAGGAAGACACTATGAGTTCCTTTCAATTCAACAAATATTTATTAAGAAGTTACCAGGAGCAAGATACACTTAGGGATTGAATCAAACACTGTACCTGGAGGCAAAGAATCTGGACTCAGATCCTGGTCTCAATAATTAATGGCTGCATGACAGTGGTAAAGCCAACCTTTTGGAGCCTCAGTTGACTGATCTTTAAAAGAAATTGAAAATGCTTGCAAAATCTTCCTCAATGTAATTATGATGAGTATAGTGCCTTGCAAACCTTAAAGTACTATGTAAATGTGAGTTTTTATGAAGACACTGTGCTAAATACTTGGGATGCTAAACCTGTAAACTCCAGGAGGGAAGGGATCATGTTTTATTTAGAAAAATTTTGTGTCTTCCCTATAGTATTCTACAACTGTAAGAACTTAAATTCTTGTTCCTTTTTCATCCACTTAACAAGGCAACTAGTTGGCACCATAGAGCACAGAGCACTGGGCCTAGAGCCAGAAAGACCTGAGTTTAAATCTGACCTCAGATACTTACTAGCTGTGTAATCCTGGGCAAGTCACTTAACTTTGTTTGCCTCAGTTTCTTCTCTGTAAAATGAGCTGGAGAAGTAAATGGAAAAACATTCTAGTATGTTTGTCAAGGAAATCCTATGGACAGTATTGGAATGCTATGGTCCACAGAGTCACAAAGAATTGGATATGATTGAACAACTGAAAAATAACAATCCTTGACTTCAAGACCAGTGCTTTACTCTATACCAGGCACTAGACATTCAGAAAAAGGAATGATCACATACACTTGAGGGTGTGGATCAGCAAAGATTTAATGAAGGATGTAGCATATTTTCTCTGGCCCCATATTCTCTATGATTTCCTCCCAAACACTATCACTTTACTGATGCTCAGCTCCCAGTTCTTGACAGATGGATTTCCCATGCAGAACACGATGGGCTCTATCATTTCAATGCTTCTGCTCAAATTGTCCCCTTTATCTGCAATACCCTTCTTTCATTCAGTTAAAAAAAAACACATTAAATGCCTTCTCTCTGCCAGTTATTGTGCTAGGCCTTGGAAGTTCAGAGACAAAATAGAATATCCCTTCAAAAGAGGTTGAGAAGAAATAAAAACAGATGAGAGGAAAACTAGGAAGAACCAGATCATAGAAGGCAAGCATAGAAACCTTGGCAATAGATGGAGAGGCAGTAGCCAAAGTTGCTGAGCTGACAATACATTGGGGAACTGAAGAAGTGACCATAAGATTTAGCAGGTATGAGATCATTGGTAAACTTTGAGAGAACCATTTCAGTCAAACAGTGAGATCGGGAATCAGACTGAAAGGGCTTGAGATAGGGAGGAAATGGAGTCAATGAGTTTAGACACTTATGACAGTGAAAGAAAAGAAGATATAAGATGAATACTTGAGGGGATGGCAGAGTCAAGAGGATTTTTAGGTTGAGGGAACAATGCTAAGAAAGGGAGAAAAAAAGAACTAAGAAGATATCAGAAGGAATTATGGAATGGATAAGACCTCAGATGGGAGGGGAGGAAAGGGCAGGGGAGTCAATCAACAAACAATTGTTAGTCCTATTCCAGAAACTAAGGTCTGGGAATATAAAGAAAAAAATGTGGTCTCCCCTCCCAAGGAGCTTAGATTCTAATAGGAGGATACAAGGGCAAAAAAGTGTACATAAAAGATATGTGCAATGGACATAAAAGGTCATCTCAGATGGAAGGCTCTAGAAGAAGGGAGAGGGCAGGGCACTGGGAAAGACCTATAGAAGGTAGAGTTCAAACTATTCTTGAAGAAGCCAGGAAAACCTGAAGAAGATAGGGAGAGGAAAGAGAGGGCATTCCTCACACAAAGTTGGAAGATGGAGTGTCATGTTTGAGAAGTAGCAAGATCACAGAGCAAGAGATGAACTAAGATGTCACCTCCTCCAGGAATCTTTCCCTAATTCCCCAAGTTGGAGTTTATCCCCTAAGATCTCAGATTATATTTTTAACCACTAGGTGGTGCTGCTAACCACTAATCAGATCCTATTTACAGGATGAATGTCTTGGAAATCCCATTGCTAAACTGGTGCTTAGGACTTTCACATTGCTGTTGAAATAGTAGTGAAGTGCTGTAGTTTCTATATTTTCATGGAGTGGATGATCTTTTATCTTGTCCTTTTATCTACTTCTTTCCAACTGACTATGTTAAATTCTTAGTCTTGGAGGTGACGCATCATATCAGAAGTTATGGTTAGCATGGATTTATACAATCAGCATTAGCTCTGAGCCCCCCTCCTATGAATACGATCCTGCTATTACATTTCATGAAACTCCAATCATCTGACCTTGGCACAATGGAACCACTACCCACAGGAATGGGCAAGAGTGTTTGTATACTATAGTCATTTACTCTTCCATAGAAAAAAAGTGAAAGGAATAATATAAAACATTTGTTGTGAGACAGTGTGTCTGCAACTCCTCTTAGATGAAAGTAACTCCAGATAGTACACAGGCCACTCTAAAACCAAACATTCTAAGAATGAATCAATTCTATTTACTTACCCCCTCCAAATCTCTGAAACTCCTGCAATCATGTTTTACAAATATTATTTCAATAGCAAATAAAGTGATATTTGTAAAAACCCTTCCACAATTCCTGGCTCATGGTATCTTATAAATGCTTTTCCCCTCCCCTTCCTCCTTCTGTGAGTGAGCAAAGGTATGTAGCAACACAATACAATTTCCACCTGGTGTTGGACTCATATTGTCTGGTAGCGCAGACCATTAGATGAAGACTTCAGAACTTTGGACCAGTGACTTGGTTGTTTTTCGCAACATGGGTCATGAATCTGGGACCTGGTAGAGACTGAAGCTCCCACAGACAGTGGCTTGATATGTGGGGTTCTGTTACTGGTATGGATCTCCAACTGCATCTCATTGCAGCTAAGCCATGGTTTGCAGAAGAAGGGTGTGGACAAGAATGGGCCAGATATGGAAAGGTGCTGTCTTTGTTCTGCTCCTTCACTATAGAGTCTCCTCTGTCTCTGAGTTTTTAAGAGGTATGTCACATCCCTTCCAGTCCCCTGGCTCACTTCTACTTTTCTGTTTTATGGTCAAAGTTGACCCAAGACACAGTGCCCCTTTTATACTTTGTACTTCTATAAAGAACTCATCCTGTAATATTGTGTATCATTATCTCTCTTGCTCTCTTCTATAAGACCTGTGATCTAGTCCTGTCTCAGATACTGCTTAGTTGTATGACCCTGTCCAAGTCACTCTTTCAACCTCAGTTTCCCCATCTTTAAAATAGAGATAGTAATAACATGAGATAGTGAGAAAATGGAGTCAGGTTTGTTGTAGGGCTCAAATGTGTAAAGTGTTTGCAAGCCCTAAAGTGCTATATAAATGTTAGCGGTGGTTGTTGTTATCAACCAGCTATTGGACTGTATACTCTATGAGGTCAAGAACCCTGTCTTAGCTAAATTGCACCTCCCCTAGCTCTAGCGGAGTTCTCTTTGCAGGCTTAATACATATTTGTTGAATGTATGCTGAAAGCAGGAGAGCCCATAGAAAAAGGGAGGACTCCTGAGGTCCGGGCATCCCTGAGTGACATGACCAGCCTGTTGCCTGATGGGAGGGGCCCCCCTGGAGACTGCCTTCCTTTTCTCAGAGGCCTGGACCCCTGAGGTCTAATCATGAGGCCCTGCCAGAATCTGTCTCCATCCCTTCTTTTGTCCTTCCTTTTGGGGAGTGACATAATTAGATTTTGCTTTGTTGCAACAGGAAAAATTGTTGGGGTGGGGGAAGCACCTTCAACATCCAACAAGAAATAATTAGCACACATTGTGTCATTAAACACTAGACTTTAATTAAATCGCATGAAGATAAATACTTCTAAAGACTGGAAGCCTGGAGCCCATAGACAGCAGAGTACTCAGCATAATGGAGTAATAGACCCTGTAAATAGCGTCAAGTCAGGGATTCTGACTTGATTAAGAATCCGCCTAAATTGGGTTGTCACCTCATAGGCAGCACCCACTACCTGAAAATTGCTCATTATCTTCCCCATTTGATCTCTTTGGAGCTAACAAGCCTTTGGGAAATCGGTCCAGTGATCAAAGAGCCCATTTATTTAGATTTCTCCTCCCTGTCTTTGCTGCAATAGCCTTCCCCTTCTCCTCTTGTTTTGTTGTTGTTGGTTTTTTTTTTTAATTTGAGATGAATCATAGCCTGGCAGGCACCAGTGGGGCGGGGAGGCTGGGCTGGAGGTGACCTCGGGAGTTTTCTGGATGTCCTTACTTCCTGTAACTCTGGCTGAGCCAAGGAAGAGTCTTGCCTGGGGAAGCAGAGGGTTGCCCAGCCTAGCCCATATCATAAAGATCATAGATGTAGAGCTGGAAGGGATATAGGAGGCTAATGAATCCAAAACAGTCATTTCCCAGGAGAGGAAACTAGAGTCACTAGAAAAGGGAAGTGACTTGCCCAGGGTCACACAGTTATATCTATCTGAGATAAGATTTGATTTCAGGTCTTTCTAACTCCAAGACCAGTGCTCTAGTCACTGCACCACCTGAGGAAATTTAGGTAAACAGGGTTAAGTGACTTGCCCAGGGTCACACAGCTAGTAAGTATCTGAGGCCAGACTGGTACTCACAAAGATAAGTCTTCCTGACTCCACACCTGGCTCTCTATCCACTGCACCAGCTAGCTGCCCCTGGAGGGAGGCTTACCATCACGAATAGGTAGGTCCCCGTTGATTCAAACTAGTCACCTCTAATGGATTTAATAAGGAAGCTTTATGTTCCTATAAGCTCCCTGAGAGAGCAGGGATTGTCTTTTGAATTTTTTAAAAATTAGTACAGTGCTTAACATATAGTAGTGCTTGATAGATCCTCATGGATTGACTGACTGACTAATAGGACAGAACCTCTTGATGCACAACTGACTGATTTGTGGCAAAAGTTGGACTCCAGAGAAGATATTACCTCACCTCTGAGGAAGGAGATGAGACTCAGGCTTGGATCATAGCCAGGAGGCATGTGACTGAGAACGTGGGACCTGATGTGACTCAAGTCTAGGTGGGGCTTTAGACAAGCTTTCTGAGGACATTATTCTTGATCTATGACTCTCCCTTTCTGGCCAGCCATGAGTGCATCACAAAGCATCTTTCTTTTGGAGGATAGAACCGAAGTGGCTCTTTAACTCATCCACAGGTAGAGATGGACAAAAGGCTACTCATCTGGTGGGAAGAACAGTGACCATGAGTCTTACTCTTTTCTTTTTCTCTCTCACTAGGAGTCCAAGCACCAGCTGTTAATGTGACTAGTAGTCTAGCACCTAATACTCTGGGCTCATATGGTTCAACTTCAATCTTGGGGACTGTTAAAAAAAGCAAATTTCATTGATTCATTTTGCCACTGACCCATTCAGAACTTCCTCTGAGAACCTCAAGATATAGCAGTCTCTATAGATGTAGATAAACATAATCACAAAACAGTGGCTGGTGCTACATAACAAGTTTATAAGTCCTTTACAAACATCTCATTTGAAAGTGCCCCCAATTCCTATGCAAGTAGTCAAGGTAACAATTCATCTATGGTACAGGACAGTTTTTATTCTGCTCCATAGAAAATATATAACAATATAGCTCTTCTGTTGAGCCATCCTAGGTAATCATTTAAAATGGTGAGGTATTCTCTTGATCCAGAGAACCCCACAAAATCATGCAAGTCAAGGGGTCCAAATCTCCAGGTCCACTTCAAGAACACCCGTGAAAAAGCCCAGGCTATCAAGGGCATGCATATCCGAAAAGCTACAAAGTATTTGAAAGATGTCACATTGAAGAAATAGTGTGTTCCGTTCCGTCGATATAATGGTGGAGTTGGCAGGTATGCCCAGGCTAAGCAATGGGGTTGGACACAGGGTCGGTGGCCCAAAAAGAGCACTGAATTCTTGCTGCATATGCTTAAAAATGCAGAGAGTAACGCAGAACTAAAGGGTTTGGATGTGGATTCTCTTGTCATTGAGCATATCCAGGTTAACGAGGCTCCCAAAATGCGACAGCATACTTACGGGGCTCATCGTCGAATCAACCCATACATGAGTTCTCCTTGTCATATTGAGATGATTCTTACTGAAAAGGAACAAATTGTACCTAAACCAGAAGAGGAGGTTGCTCAAAAGAAAAAGATATACCAGAAGAAACTGAACAAAAGCTTATGGCACGGGAGAAAATATGACATTACAGTGCAAATAAAAGTGAAATGAAAAAAAAAAAGAAAATATGTAACAATATAAAGGCACAAAATAGCTCACAAACATTTGATACAGTTTTCTTCCACTTTGTGTTCTACCTTTGAATCCCATCTTCACTCCCACTGACCCATATAGATCTTTAGCTTCATGATAAACCTTTAAGGGTAAGCTTGCTCCAGAAATTCAGGTCCCAGGAATTATCCTGAGACTATGTGATTAAGGGACTCTATCATTGCCTATCACTGGCACTTCTTGGTCCAGGTGAGTCATCTCATGTGTAACTCCAATGTCTCTTTGCCACAGGGCTGTCATTAAGTAGTGCAGCTGAACAGAATTTTACCTTCCCACATGTTCCAGATCTCTTATTTGTGCTCAACTCTATGTCTGGCTGTCTCTGACCAAAAGGGACAACTCTGAAACTAGCTCCCCCCTTTCCTCCAGGCCAGACACAAAGAGTCAGCTCCAACCTTCAACAATCTAAGCTAATCAATTCATCCCCAATTGTTGACACTTAAGGAGATGTCCTCAGACTTCTCAACTGGTTACCCCTGGGTACATCCATACCCCTCATAGGAAAAATACAAAGTCCCAGCCAAGGTTCACCTCTCCAGAAATTCATGAACTTGAGCAGGTTCCTTTGATCAACGCACCTACACTAATTCAATGCCATCTTTTTTTTTTCCAGGCATAATTGTGTCTTCTATTTTTAAGATTACTACTATGGATTCTATTTTCATTATCCAGGAGTCTTATGACATATTATGACACTTATGACATATCTGCATGTTTTACTGAGATAGGAATTTCCTCTAATAGTCTGTATATGCTTGATAGTTGTCATTAAATATCACTTTCTCTTGAGATAAATGATGTCTTTGTTTTGTGAAGCTCATCTTCCAGGTACTCTATTGTCCAGTGCCTAGATTCTGAGACTCCTGGCTTTCAATACATTTAGGGCACAATCAGGCTCCACAAGAATGGTCAGTGTGGAATATTTCCATCAAAGGTCTCCCCCTCATAGAGCAGGTCTGACTGCAGTGGAACAAATGATGAATTAGGAGGATGGATACCTATGCTGGGAACTTCAAATTAAGACTGGGCAGATCATCTCCAAAGTCTCTTCCAGCTCTGACATTCTATGTTCTACTCTTCCAGCTTTGCCATTCTATTTTTCTTTAACCTGACAAGGGCTTTTATCAGTATACGGCAAGTCTTGAAGCCAGGTCTTGGGTTCATCTCAGGTCAACTCTCTATCCACTAAACAATGTTACTTTCTCTATAATTTTAATAATCCATTCTATAGTCCTCTATATATAAGAGCAATAGGATCATATTATTATAGAGTAGAGCTGGAAGGAACCTTAGAGGTCATTGAGTCTAACTCCCTCATTTCACAGACGAGGAAACTGAGTCACAAAGCAATTAAGTTACCTGTTCAGAGTCATGTAAATCAGCAAGTATATGAGGCAGGATTTGAAACCAGTTCTTGATTAAATTGTCAGTGCCTTATTCATTATGTCATATTTCCTTTCATTTTGTGTATAAATAGGAGTTTGCTGTAGCCAGCTTGAATCCTTTCTCCAAAGTCAATTTTTAATGTTTTTTTAGCATGAGCACAAAAGAATCAGGGTTTGGTTTATTGTTTTCTTGATTGTCTGGACTTAAGAAAATGTTGTAGAAAATATCAACAATGGAGACGAAGCTTAAAAGTATGTTGTACATACATTGTTTGAAGAGCTTTTACCAGCACACCATTTACTAGCAGTAAATGCATTGGGTGCTGGAAGGAGGACGAGGTCACTGTGGGTTGTTATGATCACAGAGCATTTCCTAGAGAAAATGGGACTCATGTTAATTTTCAGTTTGAGTATTTACATTTTAGAAATTGGCAAACACTACAAATAAGGGCTTGATTTATTGTTTTGTTGATTGTCTAGACTTAAAGTGATGGAGGAAATGTTAATGGAGATTAAACTTAAAAGTATGCTGTACAGAGCACACTTCTATATCTATAGGATAAATTTCAGATAATCAATAGAGAGAAGGGACTAGTCTTAAAAGGACTGAGAAAGATGTACTTCTTCTTGCAGAAGGTGAGATTTTAGCTGTGGCTCGAAGGAAGTTAGGGAAGCCAGGAGATGCAGATGAAGTGGAAGAGAGCACCAAGCATGGGGGATGACTAGTTAAAGTACCTCCAAGAATCAGGAGATAGAATGCCTCCATTACATAGTACATGGAGGAGACTAAGGTGTAAGAACACTAGAAAGATAAAAGGGGGCAGGTTGTGAAGGGCTTCAAATGCCAAATAGAGCATTTTATATTTATTCTTGGAGGCAATAGGAAGCCATCAAAATTTATTGAGTAGGAACCTTAAGCAAGTGGGCTTGGAATCCAAAGACCTCTTCTGTATTTCAACTTCACTATGGACCATGTGTTTGACCTTCATTGAATCATGTCTTATGGACTGTGATTGAACTGGCTACAGCCTTTGAGCATGCTTTTAGCCCTAAATCTATGTTCCTGGTTTCATCAATTTTTGCTTTGCTGGTATAGCCTTTGAGAATGCAGGGTCACCTGCATACCAGGATGAGGTATCAGAGCAGTAGTTTGTGGAGGGGATGACGTGGGATTGTATGGTTTAGGACACCATAATCTCTGAGAAATAAAAAAAAAAGTGAGTGACCCAAAGGGCAATGAAGAGATTCATGGTGGGCACCTTTCCAATGATGGTCTACTTTCAAGAAGGGGCATTAGGGAGATTGCTGAGAAAATATATGGTTTGGAAATTCGACAAGTCTGTCATAAGGCGTGAACATGGGATAATGAACAGGCAGTCTACATCCTGTCTTGGTATCCTTGAAATATAAAAAGACCTAGAGCAGGGGTTCTCAATTTTGGAGGGCGATGAACACATTTGGTAAAGACTCTGGACTCCTCAGAATCATTTTTTGAAATGTGTAAAAAAATCTTGAGAATTACAAAGGAAACCAATTATATTGAAATACACTTATTGAAATAGTTTTTTTAAGCTCATAGATGCCAGAATAAGAACCCTAGACCTAGAGAATGATCTCTAGCATGTTGAGAAGATTCTTTGTGGAGTAACTAGAGAAGTCATGCATGGATTCTGGTAAGAAGTAGCAAAATTAGGATGTGGAAGTTAGCAACTTAAGGTTTTCTTTGAAATGAGTGAGGCTTCTTCTCTAAGGTAGAAGCAAGGAGAGAGGAGTAAACTTAGACATGGAGGACCACTGGTTTAAAGGTATGGAGGGAGGAGATAGAATGTTGCCAGCGGGGAACAGTTAGCACAGCAGTCTGACCAAAATGAAGAGAATCATAAATTAGATATTGGAAGCGTTGTTGGAGGTCAACAAATCTGACACTCATTTTATAGAGGAGGAAACAGGTTTAGAAGAGTGAAGTGATTTGCTCATCAGCATACAATCCTGCTAAAAGCAGGATTCAAACCTAGGACTCTCCAACTTCAAGTGGAATGCTTTAATCATTCTACCACCATGTGAAGGAAAGTGTTGTTGAGTCATTTCGGTCATGTCTGACTCTTCTTGACCCCATTTGGGATTTTCTTGGCAAAGATACTGGAGTAGTTTGTCATTTTCTTCTCCAGTTCATTTTACAGATGAGGAAACTGAGGCAAAGTGAGTTAAATGACTTACCAAGAGCCATATAGTTAGTAAGTGTCTGAAGCTGGATTTGAACTCAGGAAGATGAGTCTTCTTGACTCCAAGCCTAGCAATCTGTCCATTGCATCACCTAGCTGGCCTGTGAAGTAATGAGATGCAATTCTGAAAGGTAGCTGGGAGGCAAATTGTAAAGGGCTTCAAGGGCCAGGCTAAGGATTTTGTATTTTATCCTAGAAGCAATCACAGCAGCTAGGTGGTGCAGGGAATAGTGCACTGGGACTGGAGTCAGGAAGACCTGAGTTCAAATCTGTTCTCAGACACTTTACTAAAGGCATGACTCTGGGCAAGTCAACCTCTGTCTGCCTTAGTTTTTTTTTATCTGTAAAATGGGGATTATAATAGCACCCACCACCCTGGGTTGTTTTGAAAACCAAATGGGAGGTAATATTTGTAAAGCACTTTGTCAACCTTAAAATGCTATACAAATGTTAGTTGCTATTATCAATAGGGAATTTCTGAAGATTATTTTTAGTGTCAGGGAACTGACCACGGAGAGCCCGAGTCAATCATGCAAATATTGAGACAATGGCAGCCAAAAGGTAGTAGCAAAAACATCATTAAAGTTATTGTTTGAAATGCTTATGCTTCTACAGCAAGGAGAGACCTCCCAAAATATCGTATGGAGCATGCACAGCTGTATGGGAAGCTCCCAGTTCAGAGTCTGATCTGGGTGGAGACTTCACTGAGCCAGTGTAATACTATTCATATGAAATCTGGTTCTTTTTCTAGGGTCCAGCTCAGCAACTGGATCTTGCTTATTAGGTGTCATCAAATGGTTCAACACTTGGGGGTTACGCAACATCTAAGGAAAAAGAGGAGGATTCCATTGGCCAGGTTTCAGGCTGATGTTGCTGTATGCATGAAATCAATAAAAATCCTTTTGTTTAACCTGTCTTTACAATAACATATTCTGCAAGTTCCTTGTCTGTTGGAGGTTGGTGAGGATGGCAGCATGGTCAGGTGTTTATTTTTAGGAATATCAAATAATCAATGTATTAATGAATGTGTAGGATGGATTGGGGCTGGAGAGAAATGGAGAGTTACTGGGAGCTTTGAGGTCTTTAGTAAGCTGTTGAAATAGCTTAGGCAAGAGTGAATAAGAGGCTTGATTGGGTGGTAACAGTGGGAATAGAAAGGAAGGGATGGATCTAAGACAGACCACGAAGGAAACTTCACAAGGATTTGTCGACTGCCTGGGAGGGGAGGAAAAGAGAAAGAAGTCAAAGTTGCCTGGAAGGTTTTCAGCCAAAGAGACTAGGAGAGTGATGCTACCATTGATTGACAGAGACAAGAAAGTGAGGAGGATCCTCAGAGGTTTGCTTTGAGTTTTCCAAGTTCAAGAGTAGGTCAGGGCCAGCCGATGATGTCATTTGACTTGGGGCACTAGCCCACCCTGGTTTCTTTGCATAGAGACAACACTCGATTTTCTGCCACTGGATTATCTGCTTTACTTGCTTTCTAATTTATTGGCAATTAACACTCATAATTGCTCTGCTTAATTACTTGTTTATTGGGGAGAAGGCTGGTGTAGGTTGACAGAAGGAGGTGTCAACAGAGCAAGTAATTAAAAGGAGCAGGCGATGGAGAGGTCTAACTATGTGTCTGTGTTACATCATCTGTGGCTGAAAGAGTGTTGGATTTGGCATCAGGAGCCCAAGGTTCAATTCCTAACTCTACCAAGAGACGACAGCATTCATTTGGCAAAGTTGTCTAACAATAATACCCATAACTCTAGTTTGTATGGTTCTTGTCTTATCTCATAATGATAACTCTTTGAGCTGGGGTGGCCATTACTGTCCCTATTTCACAGATGCAGAAACTGAGGCTCAGAAAGATTAAATGACTTATTGTCCTTGGTCACACAGCTAAAAAAGTGAATGACATGATATTCCAATTCAGGCCCCTGAAGACCAAATGCTACACAGTACCTATCCCTCTGGCCAAGGAAGTGGTTCCATTTCCTCATCTATAAAATAAGGAGATTGGATTTCCAGCTCTGACATTTTGTGTTCTAAGACTTCTTTCTGTTCTAAGAGCACATTCTATGCTCTGACATTCTGTATCCTAAGGGCCCTCCCAGTTCTGACATCCTGTGTTCTAAGGGCCCTCCCAGCTCTGACATCCTGTGTTCTAAGGGCCCTCCCAGCTCTGACATCCTGTGTTCTAAGGGCCCTCCCAGCTCTGACATCCTGTGTTCTAAGGGCCCTCCCACCTCTGACATCCTGTGTTTTAAGGGCCCTCCCAGCCCTGATATTCTAGGTTCTAAGAGCCCTCCCAGCTCTGACACTCTGGGTCAGGAGAGACATCTTTGTATATGAAGAGCAGGAGTTTTGATTTGTGGAAAAATTTGAATTTCTAAGAAAATGTATGATTGGAGGAAAAGAGCCCTAATTCTTCCTGAGTTCAAACTCTGCTTCCATCACTGTGACCTTGGGAAAACCATAGGCTTCAGTTTCCTCCTCTGCAAGATGATGGAGTTGGACTTCTAAGATGCTTTCCAGTTTTAAATCTGTAATCCCATGAGATGGAAAGCTGGACCCAGATGCCTTGAACTGTCCATCCCTGACTGCTGGTGGTAAAGAGAGGAAACCCAGCCCCAGCAGAGGAGGTATCCAAAGGAATTAAACAAGAAACCAGACTCTACTTCACCAGCTATGACCCCATCCACTCCCCCAAAGCTAGTTCTATAAGCTCTCCCTGAGTCCTAATCTAACCATGTACTTAGCTCGGGGTACAGGAGCTGCTGCAGAAATGCACTTCTGCTTGTTCAGAAGTAAAATTCTCCCCTCCAAGCTCTGGATTTCAAAGACAAAAGACAAAGGGTCAGGCTAGTTCATCTTGAAATGAGGAGGAGAGAGAAGTAAGGTCAGCCTGGGAAGGCGAGCCTATTGTGATGCCAGAAGGAGAGCAGAGAAGACAACCCAGAGTCAAGTCAATAATTTACATGGACTGTGAAATATTTATCTCTTTCACTGTTTAATTCAAAGAAGTCTATCTTGAAAGGAGAATATATATATGTGTATATTTCTATAAACACTCACATATATGTATTCATACTCACTATATATGTATAAAATATACATATAGTTACATACACATTGAAATTAGCTAGTGAGAGGGAAAGAGGAGGGAGAGATAATATGCAAAACTACAATTGATATTCAAATTTTTTAAAATATGAGTGATCCTGCCATTGGTGCTATGACTTCAGAGAAAGGCTAGTGACTAAGTGAAGGAAGGGGCAGGAGCAAGAAAGCCTTCATCAAGTGTTGGGGCGTTTCATTGGGCCTTGATGGATGGGTAGGAGATTAACAGCTTGCTTGTCAGGTGCACTAGAAAGACAATTGTATTTGGACTTCAATGACCTAAATTCAAAGCCCAATTCTCCCTCCAAACACACCCCTGATGGCCCCTCTATTCCTTTTCAGCTGATAACCTCACCTCCTTCTTTACTGAGAAAATTGTGATCATCCATCATGAGGGGCCTCATCTACCCCATATCTCAAAAAACCTCTTTATCTTCACCCTGGATTTTCTCCTTTGCTCTGGTATCTGACAAAGGGGTGGACCTTCTCCTTGCCAGGGTAAATTGCTCTATTTATGTCCCCAAAACCATCTCCTCTTGGCTCCTCCAGGAACTTGCTCCAACAATCATTCTGTTTGTTTCTGTGTTTCCCTATCTGGTTCTGTTTCTGCCTTTTTCTTTCTCTTTCTCTTTGTCTCTGTCATCTCTCTCTCTCTCTCTCACTGTCAGACTCCATGTACTGGCTCCTCTCCTCGATGTTTACAAATATATTCAGGTCTTCCTTTTCCTTTAAAAATCAACACTGCCTTCTCTTACTGATCCCATCACCAATCTCACTCTCAGAGCCAACCAGCTACCTAGTCCTGTCCATGCCACAAATCAGTCCCTTTCTCTCTCATATCCTGGCTCAGAGTCTCATCATGTCTCATCTGGATTATTTCAACAACTTCCAGAATGTTCTCTTGCTTCCTATCTCTTCTCTGTCCAACTCTTTCTCCATATAACTTCCAGAATAATTGTCCTATGTCACACACTTGACCACATCACAAACCTAGAAAAAAACTTTCCGTGGCCCTCTCTTGCCATTAGGGATACTGAGACTCAAGGCCTTCATAATCTGAAGGTGATAGGTCTGTTTAATCAGCCTAAGTCTAGGCACCTTTCGGCTATGGGTTCACCTCTGGGTGTCACATTTTAGGAATGACATTTATAAGTTGGACAGTGACCAGTGGTGGGCAGCTAGGAGGTCAGAAGAACATCTGATCTCATGATCCCAGACCCTTAGAGAGTATTGCATGTTGCATTAGAAAATGCTGTAGGATAGTGTGAAGTGATGGCAGGCCAGAGGAAGATGCATCATGTGGAAGGAAGAACACTAGGTCTACAAAAGTGAAACCCTGGGTTCAAGTCCTGACTTTGCCACTAGATCATTGTGGACCTTGGACAAGTTCTTTCACCTCATCTGAACTTGAGTTTCCTCTTCTGTCAAATGAACAGATTGGTCTAGATCGGGGGTTCTTTATTTGGGATCAATGTACTTGAATTTAAAAAAATGATTACTATATTTCAATAAAATTGGTTTTCTTTGTAATTCTATTTAAAACATTCTGAAAAGTAGTCCGTAGGTTTTGCCAGACTGCCACACAAAAAAGTCCTCAGAAGCCCTGGTCTAGACCATCTAAAGGGCCTTTCCTATTTTTGAATCTTGTGAATCTTGGGATACTACAAAGAAGTTATATGTCTGGTGGGACCAGGTAGCCACATATTCAGGTTAACTCTAAAGATTCTGTCCTACCCTGGGACCTGTAATGGGCACACTCTGCCCGTCCTTTTGTGAATTCTGCTCCCAATTACACTACTTTTGACCATCTGAGAAACTTGATAGTCTTTACTCCATACTGTTAGAAATTCATGCCTTCTGGTCAAGTGACCCCAGTACTTCTGACCCAACTTGGCCTCGGGTCACTTCTTCTGGCTAACCCTGAAAATGTTGTAACTATCTTTTATCTTCATTCCCATGTTCTGTGTCTGGCCTCCAAGATCCTAAGCCAGAAGAGAGACTGAAATCAGTCACCTAGACTTCAGGTCCCTTCCTTTCAGCCCCATTTACTAGGCTTTTTGTCATTCATCAATACTGTGTGTGAGAAAGGCAATGTTTTTTTATGGCTATGGGACAGCCACCTCCTTTCTCTGATTCCCAGTTTTCCCATCTGTAAAATGGGAGTCATAATACATTGGTTCTCTGTTATGAGAAGTTTGCTTTGTCAACAGCAAAGTGGTATTGAGAATTAAGTTGTCATATGGAGCATATACATAATTAGACTGACTGTAAGTTTTCTGAGAGAGAGGCAGGATCTTATTCATTTCCATCTTCTTCAAAACATGGAGCCTGCCAAGCAAGCCCTTTCACCAAAGACTGTGGGCTTAAGACCTACTAAGTGCTTGGTAGCCCGGAAGGTTACTAGGTTCTTAGTAGTAGATGGGGGAGGAGTGTTTAAATCATAGATTCAATTCTTTAAATTTTAAATTTTTTAAAATCGTAAACCACCTACTGTGTACAACACACTGTACCTAGGCACTGGCAAATAATGGCAAAGACAAAAGAAAGATTCTCAGTTGATTGGGGGATTTGTACATAGTAGTTCAGGATTCAGGAGATGGCAGCTCATTCATAACCATTCAATTGGCAAGCACTTATTAAAGACCTACTATATACCAGACATTGTGCTAGGCTGGGGAAATGAAGTCAAAGACTAGATTGGAGGAGCCTGCACACTGTAAGTACTCAATAGATAGGGGCTCATATATAACCATCTAACTGAAAGGCATGAATTAAGGGCCTGCTATGTGCTATGTGCTATTCTGATCCCTGGAGGTACAAAGTCAAAAATAAGATAGTCTTGCCCTCAATGAGCTTGCATGCTCTCATATGGTAAGTACTCAGCAGAAGGGGCAGAGTGGGGTGCTTAGTAGCCATGGAGGAGGTTAGGGGGTGCGGGGATGGAGATCAAACTTTTCCCATTGATCTAAGACCCCTTGGAACACAGTGTTCCTCTATCTACTACTTTAGGGTCCTGCTGGGGTGAATTATAGTGTGATTCTCACTGCTGAGGCTCTATCTCTGATAAGGCTTTTTATAGCCCTCTCCATAACTAGAGAGAAAATGGTAATTACACTTTTAATGCCCTGAGAAGTCAGGGAAAGGTTCACTTCCATTCTCATATATCAGAACACCTAGTGTCTGTTATAAAAGATATCACAGGAAGAAACAGGTATGTGCATGCTTGTTTTAGCATGTGAGTGTTACATGTGTATGGAGAAACAGGAGTGTGTGTGCATGTGTGTGTGTGTGTGCATGTAGAAATTATGGGAGGACTGACCTTGTAAAGTCAGAAAAGTTAGTTCCCCTCCTCCAGCATCTCCTAGCTCCAGTTTCAGAAACCCTCCCTCCACCCCCATGTCTACCAATCTCCAATGCATGTATCTCCTTGTCTCATTCCCACAGGACCTTGCTCTCTGGGAGCAGCCAGTGTTAGCGACGATAGGAGAAACCAATCCCCCAGGTGTTAAATGATAAGATTTTAATATGAGACTGAATTCTGAAAAGCCTTCAAATTCCAAAGGAAAGAAAGACAGAAGGATATAAGGGGAAAATATACAGGAACTGGAGGGAATGGAAGTGGGCTGGAATTTTGGCTCTGACACTGATGGGCTGTGTGACCTTGCATGACTCAGAGCTATGGTTTCCTCATTTGTAAAATGGGGGACATGGGGTGTCAGGAACATTGTCTGTAAACCTTTCAAAGCATGCTCTATGTAGGAATTCATATTGCTTTCTAATGGTGTAATCTGAGGCACTGTGGTTTTCAGTAGGGGAGATGATTTGAAATATTCAGTCAATTTTGTGATATGGCAGTCACCAAAAAAGCTGCTAGAATCTGAGGGTGCAATAAGAGAGGAGTAGCTCACAGGAGTAAGGAGGTGAATGTTGCACTGTATCCTGACCTGGGCAGAGCACAAATGGAGTATTGTATTCAGTTCCAGGTGCCACAGTTCCAATGTTTAGGAAGGAAATTTAGGAAGGAAATTAATATACTTAAGAGGGTCCAGAGGAGGGTGACATCGAATGTCAGATATTGAAAGAATTAGAAATGTCTGATTTGTAGAAGACTCAGGGGGACACAATAGTTCTGTATTATATCAAAGGTCATCATTTGAAATAGGGATTGCAGTTATCCTGTTGGCTTCAGAGGGGGGAAATTTCAAAGTCAATTTAGGTTCAACAATTAGGGGGTGCCTCAGAGTGGAGTGGGCTGCCTCAGGAGGGGAGATAGTAGATGTTCCTTTCATTTGAGGTCTTCAGAGATTGGATAATCCATCTGTCATTGGGTACATTTAGAAGGCACTTAGATTGGGGTGGAGGTAGGGGTTATAGCTTGGACTAAATGACCAGTTGGACATCTCAACTCTTTTTTTATGGTGAAACAGCTCTTATTTATCTGTGGAGAGCAGGGACATAAATTGATTTGCAATATAACCAAACTGAGCCCCAGAATTCTAAAGTCGCCAAATTTCCTTTGGTCTCAGTTTCCTGATCTGAGGAATGACTAGGCTAGATTGACTCTGGGGATCCTTCTCCTTCTACCTCTCTCATCTTATAAGCCTATGTAGTGTGTTGACTTACTTTACAAGGTTTTGATACATGGGTGGGCTTTTGGTTATGAATCCTAACTTTTTCCCACAAATAGTCGGCTCTCAATGATCTGACCAAATCAACTCCCAACTATCTGACCCAAATCTTGCTTTTGCATTTATCCACAGACCTGACTCTAAGTGTTTCCTTGATATTTCATTAGTTCTGCTATTTAATTATTTGAAGCATTGACAATTAAGTAACTTCTCTGCTCTAGGGAAGATATGAGAAGAGGCAGCTCATCTTAGGCTGGAAGTTTGCATTAATCTTTAAGATCATCCTAGTCATTTTCAGCTTGGAATGATGATCAGGAAAGGAGCTTAAGCTATGGGTGTTAGCAACTTTAGAGTTGTATCTACAGAGTTGTATTTCATACTGAGTTGAATTAACCAAAGGATGGCCATATTCATGTTCCAATGTAGGTGGAAAGACATTTTTATTTTATTTTTATAAATTAATTTAGGTTTAGTTTTTAACATTCATTTCCACAAGATTTTCTCCCATCTCTGCCTTCCCTCTACCCTGAGATGGCATGTATTCTGATTACTCCTTCCCCCAGTTTGCTCTCCTTTTTATCACCGCCACTACCCTGTCCCTTCCCCTTTCCCCTTATTTTCTTCTAGGGCAAGATAGATTTCTATGCCCCCTTGCCTGTGTATCTTATTTCCCAGTTGCATACAAAAACAATTTTTAACATTTGTTTTTAAAATTTTGAGTTCCAAATTCTCTCCCTTCTGCCCTCTCCACCCACTCTCATTGAGAAGGCAAGCAATTCAATATAGGTTATGCAAGCAATTCAATGTAGGTTATGCAAAACACTTCCATAATAGTCGTGCTGTGAAAGACTAACTATATTTCCCTCCATCCTATCTTGTCCCCCCCCACTTATTCTATTTTCTCCTTTGACCCTGTCCCTTTTCAAAAGTGTTTGCATCTGACTACTCCCTCTCCTAATCTGCCCTCCCTTGTATCATAACCCCCACCCCCCCACCCCCTGCCATCCCCTTCCCCTTCACTTCCCTGTAGGGTACAATACCCAATTGAGTGTGTATGTTATTCTCTCCTTATTCTCCAATGAGAATAAGGTTCACTCATTCCCTCTCACCTCCTCCCTCTTCCCCTCTCTTGTGAAACTTTTTTCTTGCCTTTTTTTGTGTGTGAAATACTTTACCCCATTCTATCACCCTTTCTCCTTCTCCAAACATATTCTTATCTCACCCCTTAATTTTATTTTTAGATATCATCCCTTCATATTCAATTTACCCTGTGCCATCTATCTATCTATCTATCTATCTATCTATCTATCTATCTATCTATTCATCTGTCTATCTTTTTCTTCAACTAACCTAACACTGAGAAAGGTCTCATGAGTTACAAATATCATCTTTCTATGTAGGAACATTAACAGTTCAACTTTAGTAAGTCCCTTATGATTTCTCTTTCTTGCTTACCTTTTCATGCTTTTCTTGATCCTTGTATTTGAAAGTCAAATTTTATATTCAGCTCTGGTCTTTTTAGGAAGAATGCTTGAAACTCCTCTATTTCATTGAATGACCATTTTTCCCCCTGAAGTATTATACTCAGTTCTGTAGGATAGGTGATTCTTAGTTTTAATTCTAGTTCCTTTGACCTCTGGAATATCATATTCCACACCCTCCAATCCCTTAATGTAGAAGCTGCTAGATCTTGTGTTATCCTGATTGTATTTCCAGAATACTCAAATTGTTTCTTTTTGGCTGCTTGCAATATTTTCTCCTTGACATGGGAACTTTGGGATTTGGCTACAATATTCCTAGGACTTTTCCCTTTAGGATATCTTTCAAGAGGCAATTGGTGGATTCTTTCAATTTCTATTTTACCCTCTGGTTCTAGAGTATCATGGCAGTGTTCCTTGATAATTTCTTGAAAGATGATATCTAGGCTTTTTTTTTATCATGGCTTTCAGGTAGTCTAATATTTTTAAAATGATCTCTCCTGGATCTATTTTCCAGGTCAGTGGTTTTTTCAGTGAGATATTTCACATTGCCTTCTATTTTTTCCTTCTTTTGGTTCTGTTTTATAATTTCTTGATTCCTCATAGAGTCATTAGCTTCCATTTTCTCCATTCTAATTTTTAAGGAATTATTTTCTTCAGTGAACTTTTTGGACCTCCTTTTCCATTTGGCCATTTTACTTTTTAAGGCATTCTTCTCCTTCTTGGCTCTTTGGACCTCTTTTGCCATTTGAGTTAGTCTATTTTTAAGGTGTTATGTTCTTCAGTATTTTGGGGGTCTCCTTTAGTTGTTGACTCGTTTTTCACTATTATTTTTTTGCATCACTCTCATTTCTCTTACCAATTTCTCCTCTACTTTGAATGCGGCAGAAACGGCCCCTGAAGCTGCCTCCACGTGGCTACTTCAGAGCTCATGGCCTACAGATTGCAGGGGGGCCAAGCAATCATTCAGAGCCTAAGTGCTTTGCATTAACCTGCCTAGATCAGGATCGTGGTCTTGGGTGGTGGTCCTGAGGTGTGTGACCAGTGAGCCAAAACTTGTGGGGGCTGCAGAGATGGCAGCCTCCTAATAGCTCTGGCAGCTGCAAAATCCCCAGCAATTTGGGACAAAGCTCTCCCCCCAGGAAGCAGAGATCTACTGTAGCTCAAAAATCAAATTAATTGACTGGCAACTTGAGCAGGCAAAGGAAGCAAAGAAAGCTCAGCAATCCAACTTTAGATTATTTTTTTGGGGACAACAAGGATCAAAGAATGGAAAGGGAGGAAGACAACACAGTCAGAGCTCACACACCAAAAACTTCCAAGAAAAATGTAAACTGGTTACAAGCAATAGAGGAGCTTAAGAAGGATTTTGAAAACCAAATAAGAGAAGTGGAGGAAAAATTGGGAAGAGAAATGAGAATGATGCAAGAAAATCATGAAAAGAGAGTCTTCTACTTCACTTACTTGATTTTCAAAATCCTTTTTGAGCTCTTCCATGGGCTGAGACCAATTCATATTTTTTCTTGGAGGTTTTAGATGTAGGAGCTTTGACTTTATATCTTCTTTTGGTTGTATGTTTTTATCTTCTTTGTCACCAAAGTAAGATTCTATAATCTGAGATTTTTAAAGTTGTTTTCTCATCTTCCTAGTCAAAAACTTGTATTTCTAGCTCATTGTCAAGGTATGACTCTGCTTCCAGTGGAGGTGGGAGTGTGGGTGAGTGTACTGTCCCAGACTTCAGGGGTTTTGTATCAATAGCTTGATCCTCCACTATCTGTGGGCCTCATAGCTCCAGAAGCAGTCAGTGCTGCTACTGCTGCTGCTGCCTTCACTGCCACTTCCTTTCTCCCGTAGTTGGGACCAGACTATGCTCCTCTTTCACCCAGGTCCCAAAGTTTTTCCACTGACCTTCTATGCTGTCTTTGGCATTTGTAGGATGAAAAGTCGGAAACCTGCCACAGCTTCCAGTGATTCACTCCCATGAGGCCTGCTCCAGCCCCATCTATGTCATACCAGCTCATGCCAGACTGTTCTGTGCTCCTAGTAATGTGTGATAGGCCCTTCTTGTTGGCCTTCCAGGATGTCTTGGGCTGGAAATGTGTTTCTTTCTGTCATTTTGTGCATTCTGTAGCTCTAGAATTTATTTGGTGTAATTTTATAGGTATTTGGAGAGGCTTAAGCAAGTCCCTGCTTTTAGTTTGCCATCTTGGATCTGCCTTCCCCCCCCCCCCCATCCCAACTCATAAAATCCCATTATTTTAATCTTATTGCCACCCAAGTCTCACTCAGTCAGTAACTCCTAATCCTCTCTCTGACCCAGAAGGTCAAATGGTCTTTGTATCAAACTGAGATGATCATTCAATGCTTGCTATTTGGTTGATGGTGATAAGGCTATCCTCGGGCTAAGGAGACATTAATAGGAAAAGAAACCTCCTGGAGTCAAGCCACTCAGACTTCAGACAAAGTCCCACCTTGGAAGACACCTTCCCAAAATTGTTCAACACCCACTAAGGTTATCTTCATAAGGCTAAATAAGACAGGGAGATAAGAGACAGAGGACAGATACACAGAGATACAAAGCTCCTCAGAGATGTGGAGAAGAGACAGAGCTGTAGAAAGAAAAAAACACAGTCATCAACACCCTGAGACATTTAAGACACTGAAAAGACAGAGATAAGAAGAATAAGAATCATATGGAGTCACCATACTGGAGGCTTCCTCCTGACACACAGGGTCTTGGGAACACATTGGACACATTTTGCTCCTCTTACTTATTGTCTCCACCTAGAACTCCCAAGGATAACCACAAATTCCCCTTATAAGCACTAAGTTCATAAGACTCAATGCAAAAGACAGTTTATATATACAGTAAAGGTCAGTCAATGAGCATTTATTAAGCACTTACTATGTACCAGACACTGTGCTAAGCACTGAGGATGCAAATATGAAAAAAGACAATCCCTTCCCTCAAGGAGCTTACAATCTTTTTACATTTTAATTTAATTAATTAATTTAATTTTAAAAATTAATTTAATTTAATTTTTAATTTAAAAAATTTTTCATTTTCATTTTTAAAATTTTAATTTAATTTTACAACATTCAGTTCCACAAGCTTTTGAGTTTTTAATTTTCTCTCCCCTCACTCCTCCCCAAGACAGTGTGCAATCTGATATAGAAGGAGCTTATCATCTAATAGAGGAAAACAATACGGAAAAAGAAGCTGAACATTGGAGGGGAGGAGGAAGATACCCTACCAAGGAGCATGACAGAAAAGTTCAAAGGAGGGCAGCCAGGTGGGAAACACCAAAAGTAATCACATGAGAATCCATAGAAAGTCAAGAAATTAAAAAACACTGTAGATTTGAGCCTTCCCAGTGATAAGGACCTTGGAGGCCATCTAGTCTAAGTTCCTCATTTTATATTTTATGGAAGGAAGTAACCTTTGAGCTGAACCTTAAAGTTGGACTGTAGTACTGAGAATAGCACCTAGGTGGCACCATGGTGGATAGAGCACTGCACCTGGAGTCAGGAAGACTCATCTGCATGAGTTCAAATCCAGCCTCAGACACTTACTAGCTGTGTGACCCTGGGCAAGTCACTTCACCTGGCTTACCTCAGTTTCCTCATCTGTAAAATGAGCTGGAGAAGGAAATGGCAAACCACTCTAGTATCTTAGCCAAGAAAACCTCAAATGGGGTCATGAAGAGTCAGACATAAATGGAAGGAAAAAGCAACTTAGAAATCATGAAGTCCAGTGGGCTCATTAAATAGATGGGGAAACTGAGACCCAGAAAGGTTAAATGACTTGCTCAAGGTTACACAGCTAACAAATGATAGAGGCAGGATTTGAACTAAGGTCTGAATACTAAACCAGTGCTCTTTCTGTTAGATGATATATCTAATAAGCACCTTCTACTGAGAGACCTATATAGTTTTTGTGCCTTCAACAAGTGGGAGGCCACCAGTGCTTCCTCCTCCACATAATTTCTCTGTTCTGGATCTACTGGAGGTCTATTTCGATCCCTCTACCATCTCAACTTTTTGAAGCTCAGATCAACAACAGCTCTAGCAAGGATGCCCACCCTGGAGTGATGGAGAGTCCTTACTACATATGAAATAACCCTATGTCAGAGCTGGGACGGCCCTAGAGATCAACTATTACAAACCTTTCATTTTGCAAATGGGAAAAATGAGGTCCAGGAGCACAGCCAAGATTCACATAGAAGATGCTCAGCACATCAAAGAGGGGGGAGATCTCCCCCGCATCCCAGACACCTTCCCACTCAGGTTTGTGGACCATTTTCCTAGGACCTTAGAGCAGCAGATGTGAAGCTGGGGGCAGTCTCAGAGGTCATCTACTCCAAATCCCTTAATTTGCAGAGGAAAAAATTAACACTTAAGAGAAATTGTGACTTGCCCAGGGTGCCCCAGCTAGGTTCAGGGGTGACATTTGGAGGGGCTCAGGTCTTTCTGACCCCAAGTCCATCACTCTCTGCATAGACGCCACTATGCCTTCTGTGCCTGGCTGGGATGATTCCAATGTGGTGACTACTGCCAAGGCACTATCTCTCATAAGGCTCTTTAGAGTCCTCTCTGTAACTGACCCCTGACTCCCAGTCTAGGGCTCCTTCTGCCATGCTGTGCTTCATCTTTCTAACCCAGAAGACAGAGACAAAGAGACAGATAGACAGGGGAGATAAAATGCCCAGCAGACTCCAGGAAGGAAGGCAGAACTGGGATGAAGGGGCAAGCTGACTGTGAGGATATCTGCAGAGAAGGCCCTGGAATGGGACCAATAGAGATTAGGGTTTGGAAACTGAAGGCACAGCCCCAAGAAAGCCTTCCCCATCTTGGTCCCTCTGGGGAGTGGGAGTTTCATCCTCTTATCTCTGAGGTTTCATGCTCAGGAGACCTTTTGAAGTTAAACTTCATTTATTACTTCTGACTTTCTCCTAGGATGTCTTGATCTGTTAAATAGGCTGTTCCCTAGGGGAGGGCAGGGGCTGCACTTTGGCTTCCCCATCATTGCTGGCTATAAGGCCCCTTGAGGTCCCAAAGTCACAGGAAGATCCCTGTCAATCAATCAATCAACAGATATAAGCACCTACTGTGTGTCAAGCACTGAGTGTGGCACCTGAGAAAACTTAACTGGAATAAGAATGAGGCTTTGTGAGGATCATAGATTCAGAGCTGGGCAGGTCTGTTGAGTTCATCTGTTTCCAACCAAAAAATCACAGAATGTTGGAGCTGAAAGAAATCTCATAAATCAATTTATTAGTCAAGAAGTATTTAGTAGGCACTGTGTTCAGCCCTGGGAACACAAGTACAAATAAAGGAATAGTCCCCGTTGTCAGGGAGTTTGTGTTCTAAGGGGAGAGACAACAAAATGCATGCTGCACAAATAAAAAGTGCAAACACAAACAGACCCTAAATACAAACAATGAACACTGATTTATTAAGTACCTACTATGTGCTAAGCTAGACTATGGGTGCACTAACAGGAAGACAAGACAAACCTCTGCTCTCCAGGAGTGTGTACCTGACTTATTTCACAGACAAAGAAACTGAGGCAAATAGGGTTAAATGACTTGCCCAGGATCACATAGTTAGTAAGTATCTGAGGTTGGATTTGAACTCAGGTCTTCCTGACTGATTAGAAGATACAACAGAAAAAGTAATACACTGTACTGAGGAGACAGCAAGGTGGTGAAGTGGATAGAGCTCTGGTCCTGTAATCTGGAAGACTTGAGTTCAAATTTGGACTCAGACACTTGCTAGCTGTGTGATCCTGGGCAAGTCACTTCACACTGTATGCCTCAGTTTCCTTATCTGTAAAATGAGCTGGAGAAGGAAATGGCAAAACACTCCAGTTTCTTTGCCAAGAAAACCCCAAATGAGTTCACAAAGAGTAGGACAGAACTGAACAATGACATTCTCATAGAAGCATAGTTTTCAAGATGGAAGGGAGCTTAGAGATCATTCATTTCACAAATGAGTAAACTGAGTCACAAATTGAGATTAAATAATTCACTCAAGGTAGCATTGGTAGTGAGTGACAGAGGCTGGATTCACACCCAGGTCCTCTGACTCCAAATCTCTTGTTCTTTCCACCTTACCACACTTTTCTGCTTCATTGGTGTGAATTTGGACGGAAGTGAATCCTGCACATACACAGAGGCTGCTTTGGACCCTGCTGTCAGTGGGAAGTGTGCCCTGAGCACAGGTTTCCAGCAGGGTTGAGGGGCTGCCTCTAGGTGCCCACACTTTCTCGCTACTTGAGACTTGTAGCAGTCATCTGCCAAACAGCTGGGCAGGGTGAAGGGGTGAAGCTGGTTACTGGGGAGCAGACATTTTTCCTCTGTGTGAAACTAAGTGGCCCATATGGGGATCAAACCCAGAGACTGTCTCATTAGCACCAAGCCTGAGCCCCCTGAGCTTACTAGCTGTCTGTACTGAAGAACAGCTCAGATGGCAGGCCCCTCTCTACCTACAGCTGGCCTAATTATCAGTATGCTGCTGACCAGAGGTCTGAGGCATGGTCCAGCTGCCCAGATAAGTCTGCAACAGAAATAGCTTCCAAATGGCCGGGCAGAATGGAGAGAGTGCTGCATCTGGAGTCAAAAGACCTGGATTCAAATGCTAACTCATCTGGCTGTGTGACCTTGGAAAAGTCATTTCCTCTATGGGTATCAATTTCACTGCTGTACCACTCCTTCTCTCACTCTACCTGCCATTTTGTTATGTCCTCTGTCCACAGATGAAGTGAGCTATTAAGTGTTCCTTAAACATTGCTCACCCTTCCCTGACTTTTTTTTTACATTATCCTACAAGCTCTGGAATGCCCAATATATTGGAGATAGCACTGGATTCAGAGCCAAAGGATCTGGGTTTGAAACCAGATGCTATCACTTACCTTTGAGACCTTGGATAAGTCACAACCTCTTTGGGACTCAGCTTTCTTCCTTATTTTCCTTCCTTCCTTCCTTCCTTCCTTCCTTCCTTCCCTCCCTCCCTCTTTCTTTCCTTCTTGCTTTCTTTCCTTCTTTCTTTCTTTCTTTCTTTCTTTCTTTCTTTCTTTCTTTCTCTTTCTTTCTTTCTTTTGTCCCTTCCTTCCCTCTCTCTTCCTTCTTTCCTTCTTTCTCTCCTTTTTCTCTCTCCTCTCTCTTTTTCTCCCTCCTCCATCCTTTGCCTAAGCCCTGGAATAGCTCTAGGGTCTGAAGAGTCTATTAGGAGGAGAAGGCCTGGACCTCTCCTATAGTAAGTACTAGGTCTTCTTTTTACCTATCTGGGTTGAAGGAAACACAAGGCCAGGAGAGCTGTATCTAGGAGAGGTTTTCATGATGTTTCCCATAGAGGGCACTGGGGTCTATGTCCCAGAGAGAAATAGGGTAGGGGTACACCATTTCCCAGGAGGAAAAATAGGGACCAGAGCCTCAGGTTCAGATCCTGGAAGTAATCCCAGTCCCCCTTTGAAGATGTCTACAGATGTCCCAGGCCCTTCAGAACTGCCCCATGGGTAGCAGAGCAGGGAGGGATGCCAAGTACTTCACAGTCCCTCAGAGTCTCAGTTTATCCAACTGTGAAATGGAGAAGGGATGATTATTCACATATCTATAGCAATTTAAAGTTTATGAGTAATAATAACATCCATTTCTATAATACTTCAAAGTTTCCAAAGCATTTTTCCCCTACAATTCTATTGGAGGAGGCAGGTGGGGAAACTGAGTCCAGAGAAGTAAAATTATTTGCTCAGGGTCTTCGTGCTAGTAAGTATCTAAGGCCAGATATGAACTTGGGTCTTTCCTGACTACAGACTGCACTACTTAACAGCTCCTAACAGAGCAAGAGACTGAAGTGGTACTGAAAGCGATCCCTGAATCCAGGTCTCCCAATTTCCACCTAGCCAAGCTTCATTTCACAGGGGTAATGGAAGAGCTACATCATAACTTCCAAACCAAAATACCTGTCCCAGGTCACCATTGACCTGTAGTCTTCTATTGGAATGTAAGGGCCTCAAGGGCAGGGATTGTCTCATTTTTGTCTTTGTAGCCCTAGCATATAGCCCAATGCTTAGCAAATACTAAGTGCTGAATACATCTTTTACTTACCCATTCATTCGCCTGCAAAGTGGGGGTGATATTCCCTACCCAAGGCACCACCATATGTGTCCCAGGAAGCCGAGGGGTAGCCCTCACTATCACAACTGGCGTCTCCCCCAGCAATATTCTAAACAGCTTTTGTGTCACCAGCCACTTTCATGTAGAATCCACGATTTCATCTGTCACTCACAGAAATCCCTGGAGGTTAGTTAGGGCAGAGAGCTGTATCCCCATTTTACAGGTAATTTAGCTGAGGTCCAGAGGAGAAGAAGCCATTTACTTAAGGTCACATGGCAGATAAACGTCAGAGTCAGCATTTGAGTCCCGGTTTCCTGCCTTTCAGTTTGGTCTCATTGCCCTGCATCATGCTGCCTTTCTTGCTCCCCATTGGTTTGTGACCGAGGCTTCAAAACCAGCCCTTTCATCTGCTTGGAATTCAGTCTCCCTGTAATAACCAGCAGCCTCTTGTGTAGCTTTTCTCTTTCTCTCACTCTCCCCCCGCCCCGTCTTTCTCCCTGAAAATACAGTTTGCAGATATTAAAACACACACAAAATCACTAAACACTTTTTAAAAATTTTCTTTGAAGTCTAATGGTCTCAGACTCAAGGAAATTAAAGACTGAGAAATATGCAGACACAGTGATGGGGGAATGAGGTTGTCTAAGCTGAGATTTCTACTAGCAAAGATAGGTAAGAGAGGGGATCTAGTTAGAGAGGAGGTCAGGGCATGGTCTAGAGAGGGTAAGGAGAGGAATTCTGTCTGGGAAAGAGATAGATTAAAGGTTGGAGGAAAAAAGGAAGAAAAGGAAGAAGGAGGGATAAGAGAAGGAACCCCAAAACCCCACTGGGAAAAAGAAGAGCCAGAAGTGATGCAGTCTCACTGATTAGTGCTGCAAAGGAAAGGGGGGAGGAGAGTTGGGATCCAAGATGGTGGCACTAATCACTACTGCCAAAAGGGTCTCCAAAGGCTACACCAAAGGCATCCTTTTCCCTGTGGAGTCTGGTGTAGTGGATAGAGGGCTGGACTTAGAGTCAGCAAGACCTGAGTTTGAATGCCGCATAAGACATAAGCTGCATGATCTTGGGAAAATTCATTGACCACTCTTAGTTTCTGTTTTCTAATCTGTAAAATGGGTATAATGCCTTGCTCAACTGTTGTGAAGATTGAATGAGATAATATACCATAAAGCACTATAGAAACAATTATTATTATTATTATTATTATTATTATTATTATTTCTGTGTGACTTTGGACAAATTATTTAATTTCTCTGAGCCTCGGTTTCCTCATCTGTAAAATGGGGAGAACAGCACTGGCCAAATAGGGCTGATGCAAAGAGCAGAAAGGATGATATAGTTAAATATTTTGTAAATCTTAAAGCATTATATAGATGTCAACCATTGTTATTGTTGTTGTTGCTATGACTTGTAAGGGGTAATTGGTATATTAGAAAGAATCACAGAGGAGTGGGAGGACTTGGATTCAAATTCCAGTTCTCTACCTTGATTATTTGACTGACCTTGGGCACGTCATTCCTCTCCTCTGAGCCCCAGTGCTGTTGTCCAGTCATTTCAGCTGTTACAGATTCTTTGTTACCCTGTTGGGGGTTTTCTTGGCAAAGATACTAAAATGGTTTGCCATTTTCTTCTCCAGCTTATTTTACGGGTGAGGAAACTGAGGCAAACAAGTTTAAGTGACTTGCCCAGGCTCACACAGCTAATATACCCAACTGCAAATTGAGTTGACTGTACTGGATGATCTCAAAGTTTCTTCTGGTTCTAAGGTCTTATGATTCCATCGGGAAATGAGGGAGAAAAGGGGCACTAGTCACTTAGTAAGTCACAAACTCAAGTCCTAACAATTTCCTCATTTCCTTTTTTGCCAGTGAATGAATTGGATAGAGAGGAGAAGTGGTAGACAAGTTATAGTGTATATATGCATATATGTATTTGTGAATGGCACTAGGAATGAACAGACCTTTGATCCAATTTGGCTCAGTGATAGTGGGAAGGATGAGTTCTGTTCACTTGGAGATATGGGACCTGGGGGTAAGTTCTAGGTCTGCATTTCATCTCTTTTTAAAGGACATTAGAGGACCCAAGAGCCCTTCTGGATTTTCTTCTGTTTTAGTGTTTTTTGTTCTAACATTCTAAGTGCTAAAGGCCCTCCCAGCTTTGACATTCTGTGTTCTTATGATCCTCCCATCTCTGACATTCTAAAGGCCCTTCTAACTCTGATATTCTGGAATTCTATTCCCACATCATTTCACTTTTCTGGTTGCCTCAACTGCCTCATCTGTAAAACAGACTTAATAAAACTAACACTTTGAATCCAAGAGCAGGATGAGATCAACTCTTGAAGTATTTTCCATCTAGAAGATTATCATCATCATTTGTCATATAATTATTAATATTTAATAAAATTTAATTAGTAATTGATATTATTTTACTGTAAGAATGGTCACCTTAGTAGGTTTCAATAAATTCATAGAATGTGCCTGACGGAAAGAACTCAGAGGAAGTTATTTCAATCTTTGGCTAACTGACCTCCACCTTTGCTGTAAACATGTAAACAGTGTTTACTTTATGTAAACAGTGACCTAAAAACACTGCCAAGACAAGTGCCATATTTTAGTGGCATGTTTAAAAGAAGATTTTACATAGGTCTGGGCTTGCCAAAGCACAATTTCCTCCCCAAGAGCTTACCAACACCAACGATTTTTTCCTGTCCTAATTTTAAACAGAGGTGGGATTTGCATAGGACATTTGCATCAGAGATTACCCAGGGTGCTCTGGGAGGTATTGCTCTCCAGGAGAATGAAAAAAAAATCATAAAACCTTTTTTGCTTGTCAGAGGGTGAAGGGAAGCTGCTTTTAGTAACCCTAGCCATTTAAAACCTGGAGGATTGTGGGTGGGGAGAGGGGAGATTTAGACTCCCTGTTGGTCTGGGGACTGACTCAGTGAATGGGAGCCTGTTTCTAGGCAGCAGAATAAGGCAGACTCATGTCTAGGTGCAAATTTGAGTTTCTGAGCCTACCTCTTGTGTTTCAGGAGGTGATTTCTGTGATGAGGGCTAGTAAGCTGAGCCATTCATTGAGTCATTTTTTCGCCAAGCTGGATGATCCCAAAGTTTCTTCTGGCTCTAAAGTATTATGAAACCATTGTGAAATGAGGGAGAAAAATATGTAATATGTAGGATACATGGTTGGTGTGGGAGAGCAGATACAATTGTGCCCAGGATACCACACAACTCCAGATACCATCTGTTGGAATAGCAATCTGTTTTGTGTCCTGTGGCAGAATATAAACTGTTTGAGGGCAGAGACTACTCTGTCTTTGTATCCCCCGTGTCTAGTACTGGTGCATGGTAGGTGCTTAATAAATATGATGATTAATCAATAAGCATTTATTGATTGACTATTCTATAATCTACTCTGTTCTTAGCATTGTGGGAATACAAACATGACGTGATGCCTGCCCAACTCACAGAGCTTACAGCCTAGCTGGGGAGACATGAAACAGGACAAACCTACAGGGAGAGTGAATTAAAAACAGAGCAAGCACACTAGTGCCAAATAAGTCCCACAGATAATACTTCACACAGTACTAACATCACAGACAGAGTCAAAGTAAGAGTACTTTTCAAGCTGGGGAAGATCAGGAAGTCAGTCATAGAACACAGAAATTCAGACCTGGGAGGGATTTTTGAACACAATGTCAGAGCTGGAAAGATTCATAGATTTAAGACTAAAAGAGACCTCTATGGTTATCTAGTTCATGCTCTCGCTCATGTTTTTAATGAGGAGAATGTGTTTCAGATAAGGTGAAGTGACTTTTCTCAAGGTCACAGAGGTATTAAGAGATCAGTCAGAATTTGAAGCCAGGCCCTCTACCAGTCCAGAACCCTTCCCACATAAAACGCTGGACTCTAGACACCCGCCCCCCTTCTTAGACAAGAAACAGCTGAGGTGGAGAGGCGGAGGAGTGAGTCACCTACGGACACACGGAGAGGTAGTATTGGAGCAAAGTTTAAGACAAAGCTCTCCTGATCTCCAATTCGGGATTCCTTCCGGACGTTAAGACTGTCTCCCTGTACCTTGCCCCCTACTCCTTAAATCATTCATTCTCCTATCTCATTGTCTGATCAGGACTTGCCCTCTGAGCCACTTTCCTCCATATCCCAGACTTTCCACGGTTGTTTTCTCCTGAAGCCCGGACAGCTCCCCACCTGCCTAGCGGGGGCTCCACTGATCCAAATGGAAATCCTTCATTCCCTCCAGGTAGGGAAAAGAAAGAAGTTCTCCTTCTTGCCATAGCTGGCTCACTCCCTCGGCTGCTGAGAGATTTAATACTTAACTCCAGGCTCGCCTCACTCCTTACCTGCCTGAGGAGGTAGAGGGAGGAGGCTATCTGCATATTTATTAAATATCTTTTAGTGGGATACACAAACCGCATTGCTACATCCCGCTGCCGGGGAAGAGAGCGAGAGAGCCGCATCGCGGCACATTAAATAGATGTTCGAGATGCGGGGCGGGGCGGGGCGGGGCTGGGTGGGGCCGCAGGACTAGTAGTGTGGAGGACACTGGGCGAAAGAGAGAGGAGGCAGTGGGCAGCGATAAGTGAGTGCTTCTGCTGTTGGTGGTTCTAGATATCTATCTAATCCATACCTCTGCCCCTAGGAGGAAGCAAGCTTAGGCAGCTTTCTCGTTCAGGTTTCATTGTTTCATGGAATGTTAGAGTGGGAAGGTTCTAAAACACGTCAGCGCTAAGAGGGACCTGAAAGTTATCTCTGGGAGGCTTTTGAGAGTGGAATGTTAGAGTCGAGAGGGACCTGAAAATCCAGAATGTTAGCTCTGGGATGGTTCAGAGAGGATGGAAGGTTAGAGTGGGAAGGTTCTAAAACAGAAGGTCAGTGCTGAGAGGGTCTTGACAATCCAGAATGTTAAGTGTTCTGAGAGGGTTCTAAGAACATAGTATATTAGGATTGAGAGAGACTTTAGAAGAAAGTATCAGAGCTGGGAAGGCTCCTTTACTATAGACTATCAGGGCTGGAAGGAATTTTGAAGACTCCTCTAGCTCCACCTACTCCTTTTACTGCTGAGGGAACTGAAATCCAAAGAAATTGATGACTGATCCAAGGTAATATTCATGGCAGCAGAGACAGGTCTCATGCCAATGCCTTCAGGTTTCAACTCCAATGTTCACTGCATTACCCCCATGCTAAAGTCTCTTAAACTTGTCTATCTGGAAGTTCTTCTCATTGTCTAACTCAAGAGTTCTCTTGAGTTATCTAAGTTTATAAAAGGGCCATTTGCAGTGTCTTGTTTTCTGGAGGGAAATGGAGAAAAGCTGTTGGCCCCAATTCTCCTCCAAAGCAAGCAGGGTCCATCTCTAGACCAGTGAGTTGAGTTCTCAAGCACTCCTTCTCCTGCTGCTCCTTTCTGATTGAGAAAGGATTCACAGTGCAGGGCTTCCTCCTCTTACTGCCCTTCCACACACCTGTTGTCCCCAGCACAATGCCTGGAACAGAGTACTTAACAAATATTTTATATAATCATATGTAATCCCAGGAAAGCCTGCCTTTGAGACTTTTGCCATCCTATGCAATAAGAAGATAGAAAGACCACCTCCATCCTGGATCTTTCTCCTCATATCAGGACTTACTTTTAAGCCCCATTAAAAAAGCCTGAGGAAAAAATAGTCAAGTCTCAATTAACCATGTGTATAATCCACAGCTCTTTTTATCCTCAGTCCCTAGGACCTGACTTCACAAATAGATTCTGGCTATGGGGAAGTTGCTCAGTAGAATGGAAAACTCTTTGGTTCAAGAGTCAGAAGATCCAGGTTGATCTCCCACCTCTGACACTTATTACCTATGTGACCTTGGGCAACCACTTCACCCTGAAAAGCCTCAGTTTCCTCATCTGTAAAATGAGAGAGTTGGACACTTAGTCTCTGAAGTTCCTTTCAGCTCCAATTTTTTTATTCTATGATTTTGGAATAATTGTCAATCCTAAACTCTGTGTGTGTGTGTGTGTGTGTGTGTGGAGAGGAGAGAAGAGGTGGCAGACTGATTCATTGCCCTCCTGATATCCTCTCTATTCTTGGATAAAGAGTGAGAAATTGTCTCCTGGGGGAGCAACTGAGGGACTGAGAGGTATGGAAGAATAACAGAAAACTTTTACCTGGGAAAAAATGCCCCACCCTTGAATTACTCTTCTCAGAACCACTTGGAGGCAACTGGGAAGGGGCCAGTGCTGCAGGCTCATAAAACAGCCTGAGACTGCTTTTAAGAGGGGAGGCCTCAGCAGGCTTTTAGCTGGTGATACGAACAGCAAATATCCAGCCATAAAGTAATCTCTGTCATAAAAGTAATCTTCATAATAAAATTAATAACAGACTCCAGGAAATAAATAAGAGAGAGCTAAGTACCCATGACCAGCTGCAGGAGAGGTTGGATTTGGAGGCCTTAGGGACCCTGGCAGGGTTTCTTTCTGAAAAGGAATTCAGCCTCTGAAAAACCAAATGGAACTAATAGGAATTGAGATAGCCCCATTGACAGATTGGGGTGGGAAAGAATCATAGATTGTCACAGCTGGAAGGGACTTTAGAACAAAGAATGAGAGGGTTTGGGCCATTAGAACTGGGAGGCGACTTTGGAAATCATCTCTTCTAAGCAATTGTTTGATCAACAAGCATTTATTAAGCACTTACTGTGTTTAAAGGACTGAGGAGATAAAGACAAAAATGAAACATTTCATGCCTTCAGGTAATATGCATTCTATCAGGGGAAACAACAGTAGAATTAATGTGGCACAGAATAAAACATACTATGTTTTAAAACTATGGATCAGAGGCCACTCCTCTCTATGTGACCTTAGCCAAGTCCTCTTTGGCGAGTTTCAGTTTCATCATCTATAAAATGAGGCAGGGTTCCAGGTCTAAATCTATGAACCTATGAACATATGTAAGTAAATATAAAATAGATACTTTCTGGGGGAATCAGGAAAGGCCTTATATAGAAGAGAGAGAGAGAGAGAGAGAGAGAGAGAGAGAGAGAGAGAGAGAGAGAGAGAGAGAGAGCATGTATTAGCATTCCAGGCATGAGGCACTGTCTCTGCAAATGTGTGATGATGGGAGATGGAATATCATGTATGAGGAATGTAGAGCATATGGTGGAGGTGGGGGATGATATATAATAAGCATTGGAAGGAAGATTCTAATCTAGTCCTCTCCTTTTACAGATGAGGAAACTGAGTCCCAGGGGAATCTGGAAAGTAGTCCATGAACATATGGCCACATTAGGACTCAGAGCCAGGTATCCTTACTCTTCCAAAGGTTATTTTGGTTTGAACATGCTGTGGATGGGGAGGCTGGGAGGAGGTTAGAAGCTGAGGATGAAAGGTGACAGGGGAACTTGGGGGAGCAGGACCAGGGACCAGAGTGCAGGTTGACCATTGATTTTAGGAACAGGGAGAGTGGAAGGGAGCACAGAAGGTCCCCTTCTTGATTAGGTCTATGCAGCGCTCCCTCCTTCCATTCACCTGCCATCCCTAGGGATGCTGTGTAGTCATTGGGGTTCCTAAATGAGCTTTTGGGGCAGCTCACATTCCTGAGGCTGTAAGCCTATTGCAGGTGCTGCCAGAGGAGTCAAAGAGCTAGCAGCGAGCCCAATGCTTTGCACAGAAACAGCACTCCATAAATATTGGTTGTTTGATTGATTGCCATCTCCAGCCTAAATCCCTCATGTGCAGTTGATTTTCTGTCCTTTCATTCCATCCCTAGGAGAGATGGAGAAGCCTAGTGGTCCCTCTTCTCTGGATCATAACACTTCATCATCCACCTAACCTGTTTTACTGGGTAACCTTCTTCCCTCTCCCCTCACATATCATCCTCAGTCTGTTTCTACTTCTTATAATCTTTCATGTATCTTCATGGGATGTGTTAGGGACCTAGGCATGGAAGGAGGGGCTAGAATTTCCAAGAAATAACTCATCCAGGGGAATTAAACCCAACCCAAGACCTGAACCGCAGGGAACCCAGCAGAGACAGGATGGTGTAGTGGAGACATTCCTGAGCTAGGAGTTGAAAGACCTAGATTCTGCCCCCTCTCTGTCTCTAACTTTTTAGATGCCTTGAGGTGCCTGAGTCTGAGTCTTCTCCCCTATAAAATGAGAGAATTGCATTTAATGATTCCTAAGGTCCCTCCTACTCTGGCATTCGTCAGAAGAATGAGTCTGTCCACCTGCTGGGGCCAAGAGTGTGAATGAGGGGAATGGGATTGGAGAGGCATGTTCAACCAGTGGGCTGAATAGAGCTCTTAGCTTGGCAGTGGTCAGACCTTGCCTGGCCACTCTGGATCAAGAACCACAATATTCCGTGTCCTAAGCACCCTCCACTGCTATCATTCTATGAAACAATGGAGCTCTCCCTAGATCCAGACAAATTAGCTTTGTCCCAGTAGACCCACAAACCCCTTACAACACATTGTGTCTACGTGGGTTTTTTCCTTTCCCCCCAAAACCCTTTTGATTTCTCTGCTCTTATTCTGTTCCTCAGGCTTCCTCTCCTCCACCTCCCTCCCCACTCTGCTTTTCTCTGCAGTGCCTGTCTCTCCATTACTCTATAATGCTGACAGGCTTCTTTTCTTTTCTTTCAGGTTTCAGGATGTCATTGTCCCAAAGGCTGCTAGCATCCTAGTCACAGGTCTCCTGGTTCCTAGCTGGTTAGGTCTCTGGATTCCCTCCCCTGGTCCTCGCTGCCAGGAACCCTGATGCTGACCCTTCTTCTGAGCTGATCTTTTCCACAATGGCACAGGGTGATATTGGAATCTATTCAAAAAATATTTATCAAATACATTACTACTCCCTAAATCTCAGTGTGCTAGTTACCATATTAAATGTTGGGCACATAAGCTCAACAACAATCACAGAAGCAAAGGAGTTTGTATCCTAAATCTAGAGGTGGATGGACCCATTGGATAGATTGAATAAATATTTGTTAAACATCTACTATATGCCAGGTACTGTTCTAAGCTCTTTATAAATATCTTATTTGATCCTTACAACAACCATGCGAGGCAGGTGATATTATTATCCCTATTTCATAGTTGAGGAAACTGAGGCAGATAGAAGTTAAGTGACTTGTCCAGGGTCATACAGTTAGGCAGTATCTGGGGCTGGATTTGAACTCGGGTCTTCCTGATTCCAGGCCCAGGGGTCTATGCAGTATTTCTACTAGCGGGAGATGGGAGGGAGAGAAGGAAAGGAGGAAGCAACATGTGCATGGGTTTCTTTTTTTTTTTTTTAAGACAACAGTTATACAAAATAAATGCAAATTTATTTGGAGGGCTTGGGGAAGCACTAACAACAGAAGGAAGCAGGCCTCTCATAGGATTGTGCTATTGCAACTGATCCTTTAGCACATCTAAGGGTTCCAGAAGGTGAGCAGAGAGAGCATTCCAGGCATGGAGGACAGACTGCAGAAAGTCAAAGAGGCAGGAGTGTGTTGAAGGGATGTTGTATGGGGTGAGCAAACAATGTAGTTTGGCTGAGACTTAGAACGTATGAAAGAAAACAATTTGTGATCAGCTGAGACAGATAGGTTGGGACCAGACTAGGAAGAGCTTTAAATGTGATAGAGAAGAGTTTGCATTTTAACCAAAAGACAATAGGAAGTCACTGAAGTCTCTAGGGCAGGAAAGCAGTACGGAAAGCAATTTGTGCTTTAGGACTGTTTGACAGCTTTGTTGAGAATAAGTTGGAAAAGGAAAGAATTGGATACAGGGCGATCATTTAGGAGGGTATTATAATAGTCCAGGTGAGAGGTGATTGGGGTCTAAACTGGGATGGGGGAGACTTGGGTGTAGAGAAGAGAGATAGAGATGTAAGCCATGGTGTGATAATGGACTCTATAAGACTTGACAGTTGACTGTGAGGGCTAAGTATGAGTGGGGAGTTGAGGGTGACTCTTGATTATGAATGAAAGACAAATAGTAATGCCCTTGACAGAAGAATAGAGTTTAGGAGGAAGGGTGGGTGGGTGGGGGCAGGAGATAATGGGTTCTATTTTTTCCTGCTGAGCATTTAGGCAGAAATGTTCAGCAGACATTTGGTGAGCTCAGGAGAAAGAGGAGGGCTGGATATGGAGATCTGAGAGTCATCTGCACAGAGATGACAATGAACCTATGGTAGCTGATGATATATTTTCCAAGATCCTTTTCTAGTTCTAAATATAGGATGTTTCTATTACCTGTCCCCTCCCCCATTTTCCCTCTTGGGAAAGTCTAGCCTACAAATATTGTGTCAAAGGGCCACCAAACATCTGGCCAGTAACTGGAGAGGATGCAAGACAGAGTCCATTCCTAGCTCTGGCCTTAACTCTCATAACTTACTCAACCAGCCACTTATTATGTTTCCCTTCTTCTCTTCTATCCCTTAACCTCTCAAGGGAGACCAGATCTTCACAAACAATGGTGGAAGAGAAGTAATACTCCAGATAAATTCCGGTCTGGGTAGCATCTCATTGGAGCTGCTTGGGAAACATATTTTATTTTCCATTATCTGGGCCAGAAGAGAGCTGAGGAATGGTCCTTCAGGGACATTAGTGAACAGGTAATTGAGTTGTATTTGTAAGACTGGGGTGGTCAGAAGGTAGGGATGCAGGATTGCTTGACTGGAACAGAGAAGTCACATAGCAACTCCATCAACAATGACACACTAAACAGGTCAGAGATCAGAGGGAGTCCCCCTACAGGAGAGACTGATCTCTCTCTCTCTCTCTCTCTCTCTCTCTCTCTCTCTCTCTCTCTCTCTCTCTCTCTCTCTCCCCCTCTCTCTCTCCCTCCCTCCCTCCCTCCCTCTCTCTCTCTTTTTTCTCCCCTCCTCCTCCTCCTCCTCTCTTCTGTCTCTGTCTCTCTCTGTGTGTCTCTCTGTGTCTCTCTGTTTCTGTCTCTGTCTCTCTCCTTCCCTCCCTCTCATCATAGGGGATCTTAGAGATCATCTAATTGAACTACTGTCATTTTACAGAAGAAACTGAAGTGCAGAGTGATTAAGTGACTTACCCAATATAGGAAGTAGCAAGTGGACTCAGGTTCTCTGACTCGGGGACTCGCTTCATTTTATCACCCTGTCTTTCACTAGACTTTACAGAATCAAACCCTGGACAAAGCCAGAGAACATGGAAAAGAATACTGGTCTGGTAGTCAAGACCAGAATGCTAGTCCTGACCCTACCGATAACTCATGGTATGACCTTGGGTGAGTCATTTTCCCACCTCTAGGATTTCATTTCCTCATGTATCAAAAGGGCATGCTAACACTCGCTCTACAGACTACCTGGCAGAATGGTTGTAAGAGACAGAATACCACAAAGTTCATCTGGATGGTGTGATGGATAGAGAGAGTGCTGGGATTCAGGAGGATGTCAGTTCAAGTCCAACCTCAGAAACTTACTAGTTGTGTGACCCTAGGGTCACTTCCCCTTTTTTCTGCCTCAGTTTTTTTCATTAGTAAAATGTGAATAATAATAATAGAAAGATGAGAAAGCATACTCTGTACTTGGGATGGTGCATGCAGTGTCCTCTAAATTTCTAGTCATTGGGTTAAGTTCTGGCCACCCCAACCTCACCTGGTCATCTCACCTCTACCTGGAGCCATCTCTGACAGACACAACAAAAGTTCGTTGCTGATTTTACAGAAACATTCCAGACATCAGGGGAGCCCCCATTTCTATTTTATCTTGGGGAAAATAGATGGATGAATTTTCCGTCTTCTTTCTGAAATATCCCTGGAAGAGGTTAATTCTCACTGGTTAGGGAGGGAGGGGAAATGTGAGCAAAAAAGACAGGCTGTACTCAGCAGTTCAGATCATTTCTCTTAAGTCAAACTTGAAACTTGGGGCTGCTAAGTTAATTGGCTCCTGACGAGCCTCCACTTCTAAGAGAGCAGAGGATTAGAAAGGTTGATGGAAAAAGCATATGAGACTTCATACAGAAGGGGCTACTAACTGGGTTTTGGATTTAGCCTCACGTTTTCTTCTAAGCCCTGGCACAGGTCACAAGGGACAGAGATGGCAGCAGGGTAGATGTCTTGGGATTTCATCAAACTTTAGAAATCTATAAATGTCATTCCATTTCCTTGAACCTCAGTTTCCTCATCTGTAAAACAGGATAATAAAACATGTCCTATGTTTCTGACAATTCTTTTAAAGGATCAAACAAGATTATGTATATGAGTGTGCTCTGACAATAGAAGTGTATTTTTACAAATGTAATAGATAATTATTTTATGGTGCATTTGGCACTTCAATATACAATAAGACATAAGCTTCAAATTATTTCTTGGGTAGTGGGGATTGGTTGTACCCTTTAACCCTGCTTTTCTTTATTGTAAGCAATTATTCAGTCCATGGAGTGTGTTAAGATTGTCAGTACCATGAACAGGGACAGAGGTGGTGCTAAAACCCTTGAACTGGCGCTGAGCGGCTGATACCTTTGATACATGGTGTAGCCACTATATAGACATACAAAAGCAGCATGTGATGGGGAGATCTGAGGAATATGAGGAAGAATGGAACTGAATTGCTAATATTAGTAGATTAGATGTTCTTATGGAACATTGTGCTGCTTTCAGACAGCAACTCAGACCAGGGTTAGTCTACAGGGTTTAGAAAAGGTGTGACTGAATTGTCAGAATTTCTAAGATCCTTCCTGATGTAGACATGTTTCTGTATATTACTATATTAGTATCTGAGAAGGTAGTCATAGGGTATATTTTCCCTTCTTATGGGCATCTAATATAATGCTTAGTATTTCTTCTGCTTAGTATTTCCTCCACTGAGGGTCAACCTTCTCATACAGGTGACAAGATGACAAGATCATCTTCAGATCATCTCCAATAAGGTGACTGTCAGAGACACTTCCCCATTAACCTCAAAATAAATTTGAGAGCCCTAGATGTGGCATAGGGGTACAGTCAGTGATCAAAGGGTAGAAATAAGTTAATATTATTTTATGATCTTTGATCACCTATAGATATCAGACCCATGGGTTTGGGTGTAATATGTAAGCAAGGAAGACCAAGGTTCCAATCCTGCCTCTGACACTTACAAGTCATGTGACCATGGACAACTTACCAAACCTCTCTTAGCCTTATTTTCTGTCTTATCCAAATGGGGATAACTGTGTTCAGGCACCTACCTCACAGGACTGTTGTGAGGCTTAAATGAGATAATGCATTCGAAGTATTTTCTATACTTTCAAAATGCTATTAAATGTCAGTTATTATTAGCTTCATCCAAAAGAATACAGGGGGAAAATCACAACAGCACATAAATATCTAGAAGGAACTTAGACATTATCTAGTCCAACTCCTTTCATTTTACAAATGAGGAAACATGTATAGAGGAAGAAAGTGACTTGGCCAAAGTCACACAGGAAGTAAATGACTGAGATGACACTTGAACCCAAATCATCTAACTACAAGTCCAGAGGTTGGGCAAAGAATGGGGAAAATGATTTCCAGACAAATGTATCAGGGAAAGGGAGCAAAACCAGAGTTAGTGGGAAATGTGAGACCCACTGGGGCCTGCGAGGAGCTCTGTGAAGGATTAAACCTTAAGCTTTAAGTCTCAAAGAACCATATCAGCTTCCCAGGGCACCAGCTGCTCCTTGGAATGTATCCAAGGGAACTTTTCCTCTGGCCTTCTGGCTTTCACTTTTTACTGCTCTCCCTGATCTTTGTCCTCTAATTCAGTACCCAGTACCTTTAAGCCACCTAAAGTTCCTTGATAGTTGAGTCTACTTGTTTCTCTGGTTCAGAGATCTTTCTTGCCTGCCCCCTAACCACCAGAATTTTGCCACTTCTCCTTCTATCCCTGACTACCACATACTCTAGACCACAACAGTGGATTTCAGGGTGTACTTACAAGAAAGACACCACCGTGCAGTAAGCCCACTGTGTGAATATTGTGTGACTATTGACTTAATCTCCCTGAATCTCAAGAAATGTCCACTTGGTGGAGGATGTTTTCACGCCCACAAAATCACATATCCTTGTCTTTATTTACAAGGGGGGAAATGATATTCAAATTCTGCATTAATAACTCACAGGTCAAAGATATTAGTAGTGCATATAAAATAAAACTACTCAGTATCTAATCATGTGGTACCTAAACTTCCTGAGTTTTTCTACGTGGTTGCAATTATGGGCTGGGGAAGAGTAGAATGGAAGAAAAAAGTTGAGGGGAGCTTGACCTATATCTAGCTGAATGGAGAGGGGGAGGAGGGAAGGAGGAAAAAAAGAAAGACAGAGAGAGTCAGAGAGACATGGAGGGAGGGAGGGGAGGAGGAGGAGGAAGAGGTGGAGGAAGAGGAAGAAGAAAGAGTGAGAGAGAGAGAGAGACAGAGAGACAGAGACAGAGACAGAGAGAGAGGGAGAGAAAGATACAGAAATAGGGGGAGGATGAACAGAGGCTCTTGTTTCAGAATTCTACCTCATAGTCTGGGATTTTTCCACTTGGGTGTTCATTGATTCATCCTGTAATTCCAGACTAACTTCCAGATAATCAGGATGCCTATTCATTGCTGGTGGGGCTTTTGATTGTCATACCAAAACTTCTACTCACACAATTCAGAGAAAACCAGCAGTGTCCCCTTCTTCATGTGATCACAATAAGAGACCAGGCAGTGAAGCACAGAGCTATAACAAGGGCACCAGTGATGTTCTCACTGTTAGGGTTCCTCCAGGCAGTAGCTAAAGCACAGAGAGTCCTTGACTCTCTGGGCTGTGACAGAGGTCTCTGTGTTTGGGGATGGGGGTTGGGGGAGAGGTTGTACCAGCACTTAGAGTTTGTTTCAGAAGGCAGGAGTTTAAGAGAATGAGTTTGTCCTCCTTATGCAGTGTGACTCTAGAACAGTGGTTCTCAACCTTCCTAATGCCACAACCCTTTAATACTCATATGTGGGCGTATCTGCACGTGGGTGGACCCACCTGGAGATGGAGAGAGGAGCGATATCTCAGTTCCTAAGACTGTTGGAAATATGTGTTTTCCGATGGTCTTAGGCGACCCCTGTGACCCCTGTGAAAGGGTCATTTGACCCCCAAGGGGTCACGACCTACAGGTTGAGAACTGCTGTTCTAGAAGCTTCATATATTTCCCGAATGGTTTCCCCTAGAAATATGTGTTTGTGTTTCTCTGTTTTGTGTATTTCTGGGAAGAATCTTATGTGCTAAACCATGTTTTGAGCTGCCTGCGGTCTTAGGCACAGAGACGGTCAAAGGACTTAGTGATGATGACTTGATGTCTTAAGGTCAACAGAAGCTGTATCACTGACAGCACCTAGTTCTCTTGGGTAAACCTGGATTCAGGGTCCTAACATTTTTTTTTTCTAAAATGGGATATGGATAGGAGATTAAAAAAAAACCAGCCTGATATAACCATGGAAGTTTTTGCTATCACTTCCAAAATGAATCATACCACAAAACTACCAGAATGCAAAGCATGCCTGCTTATACCAAGCTCTCTCAGACCCAATCTGTGATCATGCTGATTGACCAGCCAGCCACAGTTACTATGGAAGCATGAATCCCAAATGGACTGAATCAATCAGAGATGATTGTTATTAAACCTTTCCAGGAATAGGGAACGGGAGACTTGGAGTTAGGAGAGAGTTGGGTTTGTAGTCAGCCTCCCACACTTAGTTACTTTGTTCATCACTTAACCTCTCTCTTACTTAAATGCCCTCATTTGTAAAATAGTAATTTTGTCTGTGATATTTACCTCCCGGGGTTTCTGTGGGGAACCCATGACATAACATCAGTCAAGTTCTTTGCATATCTCAAAGCAAGAGACAAAGAAATAGTAAGGTATAGTGGAAGAAATCAGTAGGACCTAAGCTGAAGGCCTGCTTCTGATACATATCAGTCCTGTGACAATGCACAAGTTGCTTTTTGTGTACCTATACTTGTGCCTGGTATACAGTCAATGCTTAATAAATGCTCATTGATACATTGTAACTGAGTCTTTAAGACTTGCCTATGGCATGAAAAGGTTAAGTTCAATGTAATTCAATTCAATAAATATTTGTTAAGTGCCTACTGTGTGCCAGGAGCTGGGATTAGCACTAAAGATACAAAGATGAAATTGAAGCCACCCCTGCCCTCAAGGGGGTTACATTTCAATCGGGAAGACAACATCTAGATAAATAGGTCACCATAAGGTATATAGAAACCACATATATCCTAGCCTTGGATGGGAAGGTGATAACAGCTGGGGGGGAGGGGTGACTGGGAGAGAGCATATGAAGAAGGCAGCAATTGAGCTGGGTTTTGAAGGAAAGAAGGAATTCCAGAAGTCATGCCTCAGACAATTCTCAAATATTATACAGAAGAATTGCCAGATCTATGTTAGCAGAGGAAGCTCTCACACCCAGCATTCCTTTAATTTGTGACATTAAAGTTCTATACCCCCAAAGAAAAAAAGGAACACTGTATAAATGTCAGTTATCATTCCTCTGTCAGGGACCTGGTTTTTCCAGTTGTTGGTTTGGCTGGTTTTCATTCTTGTTTTTAATGAAGGCGTTGAACTAGAAAATCTCACTGTCTTTTTCTTGTCTTTCATCATCATCTGCACTCACCCTCAGCTTGACCTACTAGAGAAGGGACAGCAAAAGGCACTGCCCAATGCAAAGAGATAGCTGAGCTAACCACTGCTGTCTGCCAACACCCCCATGTTCCATTTTCCAAGAAACCCCAGGCACCCCCAGAAGTCTGCTGGGGAAGAACCAGATTTACTGCCTATGTTGGCACCAAAGCCCTGGCCAGGTCCCAACGCCGCCCTCATTCCTGTCAGAAAAGCAAAGATCTATCTCCTTTGCTTTGGATAACACCAAGGAGGCTGTTGGACTTCCAAATGTCATCTTCCCAGGAGCCAGAGTTTGAACAAGATCCCATGGGTGATATTTCCGGAGGAGGAGATCTCACTAAAACTTCCCCACTCCTTAAAATGCCGCCATGTCTGCAGCCTTTATTTATAGACAGATTGCTTTTCAACTTTTCTCACGCCAACATTTCTACACGTTATTCCTGAAGATAAATGCGCATTATGATTTCATAATAGGAATTGCATTTCTCCCTCGTGTCACCTCTAAGCATGTGTGTACATAAATATGCCATCTTGGCTCTGACAGTAATTTAAAAGGCACTTTGAAGCAACATATTGATCATGACCAGAGAACTTACTTGGTGTGGTCTGGGTCTTGCTGAAGCCTGCCTTTCTATAGTCCCCTCCCTTTTATTTGTCTGAGTCCAAAAGCTGGGGAATTTATGATTTCCATTTATCTTAGGGTATCGTGATGTTTGTTTATAGGCAACATGGGGTTTGGGAAGGGGGGAAGAAGTGTGATTTTATAACTCCAAAGTGTAAAGAAGGAATGAAAAAATGCTGCCGTTCTGGCAGCCAAATTCCTTGGAGACCGGAATTCTCCCTTGAGTTCTCAAAAGGACTTGAAAGCTTTTCTGCTAGATGGCTTCCAAAATTCCAGCAGAACCACTTGGGTTTTCATTGACCGCTCCCATTCTTCCAGGAGCTGCCCAAGGCTACCATTTTTTATAACCCAACCTTGCCCCAATTCCATCTCCTAATTTTCAAACTTGTTACTTACTTATGGACATGTTACATCCTCCCAATAAAATGAAAGGAAAATGTTCCTTTCCTGAATGATTCCATGCTACTTAATAGCTCCTACTGCCTCCCATTCCCCACACCAATCATTAATTCAGAAAATGGTAGAAATGGGAGTCAGAAGAATTGAGGTGTATGCCCAGCTCTGCCACTGACTCACTCTGTGACCTGGGGGAAGTTATTTCACTTCTCTGGGCATTAATTTATCTACAAAGGGAGGGAGTTGAATAAGATTATCTCTAATATCCCTCTCAACTCTGCCTTTCTGTATTCTAAGGCCCCTCCCAGCTCTGACATCCTGTGTTCTAAAGGCCCTCTCAGCTTTGCCATTCTGAGTTCTAAGGCCCCTCCTCACCCTGGCATTCTGTGTTCTAGGGGCCTATCTCTGCATATTCCATGGTCCTTTTCAGTTCTAAAGCCACTCATGGTTCTAACATTTCAAGTTCTAAGGGCCCTCAAAATTTTGACATTCTATGTTTTAAGGTTCAATTCAATAAACACTTATTAAGCGTCTACCATATACAAGACACTTTTAGAAATTAGTGATATAAAGACACAAATTAAATAGTCCCTTCTCTCAAGGAACTTAACTTCTTTGGGGGGGGGGAATGCAATGCATAATAGATTGGAAGTAATTAAATGCAATTTCGTGAAGGAGCCATTAATAATGACTTGTGTAGGGGCTGGCACATAAAGAAGCTTTGAAGGAAGCTTCCTCTTAGACTGGACAGTCTGTGAATCTCTGAGTTTATGTATATTGGTGCCCATTAGATGGCCTTGAAACTTCAGTGTGGTATATGGGAATGAGCACTGATGTTGGAATAACAGATCCTGAATTCAAATATTGACTCTGTCACTGCCTATGTGACCTCAGGCAAGTCCCTTAACCTTCTTTCAGTTTCCTTATCTGAAACTCGAGGGAGTTGGACTAGATGACCCCAAAGGTCTCATCCAGATTTAAATCATCATCTTGTTCTCTTTCCACATCCTGGGGTAAGAAGTCTCTGACACCAACCTTTCCAAGTTTTTCCTATGTGAGTAGAAGAATGAAATTACTCAGAGGAGAATAGCTGTGGCTCTTCTTCTAGTCTTCCTCACCCCTGCCACAGACTAGAGCAGCAGTGCCTTTATTGGCACTCTATTGGCACTGCTTTTACCTACAGTAGAACGTAACGGTTGGTCCAAAGGACTCCACATCCTCATCCTGTACCTTTCACTCTCCATCCCGCTTTGCGTTCCTATATCTCAAAAGAAAACTGAAAATATTGTTAGATGTAACTACACCTCTTCCTCCAGCTAGCCCTCTTCCCTGCCCCATTCTGAATCTTTCTTATCCTTTAAAATCTAGCCAAATCCCTACCTCTTCCAGGATTCCTTTCCTGATCATGAATTCTCCTCATGCTAACCACCTTTAATGCTTCTTGTCTATATCTCATTTTTTACTCTGAACTCATACTGCTTAGAGGTACCTTGATTCAATTCAACTCAGTTCAACAAATTCAAATATTAGGTGCCTACTTCATACTAGATACCAAGGATACAAAGACAAATGAATTCTTTCCCTCAAAGACTTTACCTTCTACTGGGAGCCAAAAAGAATGAACACAGATAAGTTAAGTATAAATTATATAAGGTGTCCCAAAAAGCTTTAGTGCTATTGAATAAGATGTTTTTAATCTATTAAAGCTTAAAATGGCACTAAGTCCTTTATGCAATGCAAGCCAAGGTGACTTGAAGGAAACAATGGTGATTACTGGGATGATCAAGGAAATCTTCCTGTAGAAGTAGTATCTATGTTAAGCTCTGAAGGAAACTAGAGAGTTTTCAAAGTGGAGGTTTAGAAGGAAGACATTTCAGACAAGGGGGCAATTGTGCAAAGGTGTGAATGTGGGAGCTGGACTTCCATGTCAGAGGAATGGCTAGCAGTCCAGTGGGACTCTATGACAGATCACAGGGAGGACATATTGTGAAATAAAACAAAAGGTAGATGAGGGTCAGATTGTGGAAGTTTTAAAATATCTGGCTGTGGATTGTGTATTTTTGTCCTAAAGGCAGTCATTGGTGTGGTTTAGCATTTCATGTGGGTGTGGGATCAGCACAGTAGAGAGAGAAAACATGCTAGATTTGTGTCAGGAGAGACTTATGCTTGAGTGACCTACAATCACCTTTATTATGAACTGGCTGTGTGGCCATGGGCAAGGTCATGCAACCTCTCCGAATTTCCTTCTATGTTAAATAAGAAAGGCAATATTTACAGTGCTTACTTTAGGGGTAAGTGTGAGGATGGAATGAGATAACTTATGTAAAGTACTATAGAAATGTTAGCTGGGGTTGTTATCTCTTTTTCTAAGAAGTAAACGCCATGAAGGCAGGGTCTTATTTGGAATAGGAGCCAAGGGGACTGGGTAATTGTAGGATTCTTTTAAAGTGCCTAGAATGAATGAACAAATGAGAGGCATTCACTAAGGTACTGTTCTAAGCTCGGGGGATGCAGCGACAAACAAACAAGATAGTCCCTGCCCTCAAGGGGAAAATGACACAGAATTGGGAGTTGGAGGTAGGGTTGTGGGGACAGGGGGATAGAGAGAAGCATCCTAGCTTGGCGATGACTGGGCAATTCATAGTGGGCCAAGGAATCAGCTGAATAAGGTGAAAGCAGATCATCCAAAGCCTCAGGGGCTAGAGTCCAATTTCTGGCTAGAGGAGGAGGCCAGGCTATAGGGAACAAGGCTCAGACGTGGCCCCAAAGGGCCATACTTTGCAAACAGTAGGTGTTCCCAATGTGTACATCCAATCCAGGGGCTTCTTAAGCCTGAGAAGCAAGAGGGACCCTGAAGATCATTTAAGCCAATCTTATTTTATAGCGAAGAAAATTGAAGTTCAGAGAAGGAATGACTAGCAAAGATTACCCAGGTAGTAAATGACAGAGTTGGGTCTAATCTGGGTCCTTTGACTCCAAAGCTGCTGCTCTCCCACTCCCATCCCATTGTGAGGGATAATTTGCAGTGAAGTTTCCCCATTCTGAAAAATCAAATCTAGAGTGGCTTCAGCATCCATTAGGCCTAAGTTTAGAGATCACCTGACCTTACAGGAATCTGGGACTTAGAGCAATGGAGACCCTCCCCAGTGCCACCTCAGCACAAAATATGCCAAATAAGGATAAAACTGCTTTCCTGGCTTTGCATTGGACACCCACATGTTTCTGGGTCCTTTGTCTCAGAGATAGATTCCTGAGCTAAGTTTGTGGGCCAGCCTTCCTACCAAGAGTGAAAGCCAGTTGGGGGGTTGGGTTCTGCATTAGAAGATTATATAACTATGGGCTTGCTTCTACCTGTTGCTCTCTCCCTGGCAGACACCATTTGAGTGACAGGGGCAGAGTCCTTTCTCATGAGAAAGAATAAAGACCTTTTCTGACCTCAGATTCAGACTCTGAACTCTTTCATCCCACACACCACCAAACTACCTAATCCTCACTACCTTCATCTCTTGTACAGAAAATAGTGAATCCTCAGATCCTCCTATGGGTTGACATACAGATGGGTGGAGAATAGACATAATGATTCTCAGAGGCCTCTCTTCCTGTTCAAAAATGTGCCATGCTGGCTCTTGAGTCACATGACTCTATAGCACAGTACTTAGCACATATCAGGTATTTAATAAATGTTAATTGATTGAAATCTCACCTCTGATACCTGTTACCTGTGTGATCTTGGACAAGTATTTTTGCCTTCCTAGACCTCAGTTTCTTTTTCTGTAAAGTAAGGGGTTGAACCACACCAGCAGTGGGGAACCTATGGCCTTGAGGCCACATGTGGTCTTCTTGGTCCTCAGGTGAGACCTTTTGACTGAATCTAACTTTTACCCCACCAAATTCTTTTATTAAGGGGATTTGTTCTGTGAAGTCTGGATTCATTCAAAAGGCCACACTTGAAAACCTGGAGGCTTCAGGTTCCCCATCCCAGATTAGACAGTCTCTGAGATCCTTTTCATGTTCTAGATCTATAAACTTTATGAACCCTCCAATGCTTCTAAGAGCACAGGAAAGGTTCTGGGTTCTAAAGATTATAGCACAGAGTTTAAGTTCATTGGACTGATATCGAAAAGATCCTCCCCCCTCCCCCTCACTCCCACCTTTAACCTGGAAATGAATTTCAGCCATTTCAGGAACCACTTGGAACCAAAGGCAGCTTTGGTCCCAAGGAAGGCTAGGAACCCTTGGACTTTAGGAAGCCATTGGAAATGCCAAATGTTCTTCTGTAACACTATGATGAGAGATGGGAGGAGATGGTGGTGATGATGATTAGGAGAAGAATGGAGATAGTATGGTAGCCAGGTCGCCCTGACTCTTAATTAAGAGAACCTGAGTTAGAATCCTAACCAAACCTCTCTGAGCCCAGCCTCTATGAGATGATTTTGGGATGGGTTGGACCAGGTGACCTCTGAGGTCTACTCCTGCATTAATTCCATGATCAAATGTTCCTATGATGACAGAGATGAGGATAAGGAAGATGAGTGTAAATAGGATAATGATGACGAGAGTAAGGGAGATGAGTGGGGATGATGGTTATGAATTGTAATAGGATCAGTATCTATCAAATTTCTCCTCCTCCATCACTACCCAGTACTTCTTGTCGTTCAATTGTTTTAGTCATGTCTGACCCTTCATGACCCCATTTGGGGTTTTCTTGGAAGAGATACTTGCCATTTCCTTCTCCAGCTAATTTTACAGATTAGGAAACTGAGGCAAATAGGCTCAAGTGACTTGTCTAGGGTCACATAGCTAGCAAATGTCTTTGGTCAGATTTGAACTCAGGAAGATGAGTCTTCCTGATTTCAAGACCAGTGTTCTATACACTGCAACAACTAGCTGCACATAATTTAGATTAGGTTAGTTCTCCTAAAAGGCCACAAGTACCCAAGATTGAATTGGCCCAGGGTACTAAGGCTCTAATCAAATAGTTGCTGATTCAGCTTACTGGTCACCTAGGAGCATAAAAAGGCCCAGAGACAAGGACTTGTGCCTCTTCAGACCTGGCACTTTTCCTGAAGTCAGTCACCTTCCTCTACCCTACTGACTACCAACTTTCTATAAAGAAATGAGGGAGGCTGGGTCTGCTTGAGCGAAGTGCTATACCTTTGTTTAGTATCTTTTGTGCTCTACAGCCAAGTGAAGCACCTCTTATTAACTGGTAAATGACCCACAAATATCTCATTTAGTTCCAGTACCAGATATGAACCACCAGAGGACCAGCCTGGGTCAGGCCCAGCCCAACACAGGGACAATTCCGTCATTTTACATTTAAGGGAACTGAGGCCTAGAGAGGGAAAGTGACTTCCATCATAAATAGCACGTTGTAGAGCTGGAATCTAAACTCACAGATGCTGGTTCATTTGTGGTTTGGATTCTATGGTCTTCTAGGTCCCTTCCAAGCCCGAGACTGTGTGATTTCATCTTCTGCCTCCAAATCCAGGATGTTGTCGCCTCTACAACATGGTAATTTGCAGTTTATTTATGATCTCATTTTATTTATTTATTTAAATGTTTGCTTCTGTTGGTGGTTACTAAGTTTAGAATTAAAAAACCCAGATCGTTGCTCAGTCTATAGGCTTGCTCCTCATCTCCTCCTCCTCCAAAGTTTTCCCAAGTGCTGACTGAAATACTACTTATTACAATCAGGTGGATGACAAGAAGAACTTTCCAACTAGATGGGCTTTTAACTAAATAAAGAAACACATCCCCAAGGGAGAGCTGTTCTTTTCAGTAGAGGTTTTCAAAAGGATGTTAGAGCAGAGAATATTGGAGCTGGAAGATCCCTCAGCACAGCATCCTGAGGTTACTAATTAGAAAAAGGAAAGGAAATGAATGGTTTGAGATCATACAACTAATAAACGTCAGTGCAGACTCCTGAATCCAGGCCTTTGGCCATGCAGCCTGTCCTCTGATACAATCTATTTAATAAAAGCTAGGAAAATGTGATAATGGAGGCTGACGTGCGGAGCCAGATTTGAGGGCCTACTTTGGATCAGCTCTTGGCTGGGCTCAGCAATGTCCACTTGCACAAATAGAGATGCTGGGCCCAGAGGATGTCATTGAAAAGCCCTTCTGCTCCAACTCTGCCAGTCTAACAGACCTTTGACTGTTTGAGACCCTTCCTACTTGTTGCTTAGTATATCAATAATTTTGTTGTTGTTCAATCATTTTTCAATCACGTATGACTGAAACCCCCATGTGGGGTTTTCTTGGCAAAAATACTGGGCATTTGTAATGCCATGCACCAGCAGATTCCCAAAGGAATGCTACTGTGAACAGCCTTTAGAGTTCAGATTACAAAATATAGTGAACACTCTGTTTATTCCATTACAAATCAAGACAAACATTCA